>SSNQ01034168.1:170928-204859 GCA_006942095.1 Nothobranchius kuhntae
AGATCTATATCATCAAGAGAAGTTCCAGGAGAGGGGAGGACCCAAAGGCCCCACCTGACATATACAGTCATACACAAACACAGTCACACACTCCCTCCCTCATGCTCACACATGCACATACAACCCAAGACTTACAAAAATGCACGCCGGACACACACTCATGCTCCCCATACACACCCTATTCACTCTGGTCCCGGTACTGCTGCACATTGGGTACAACCATCACCGGTAACCAGAGTTTGACCCTTTCTGCTGGGGTGCTGATGAGCAGGCTCCCCCGCCCAACGCTGAGCACAGCAACCCACCACCCCAGACCCCAACCAGACGGCCAGATCTCCCTCCTAGCCTCCAGCCCCAGGAAGCCTAGCAACAACAGAGGTGGCTAAGACCCCTAGTCTCCCTCCGCCTGCTCCAATATAGTGTTGTGTGATCATGAGGTGTATTCCATGGCTGTGGTGAGTGGGCAGTGCGGGCATCATCCGGCATATGCCAGCTGATGCCACCGCACCACCCCACTTACACCCTCAGCCATCAGTGTCTAAGTGCGGTTTAAAATTAGAAGTGGGCACCGGCACTCGGGAGGAGGCTGAAATATCCCCCTGCCAAATGCCGTTAAATGTGCTCACTCCCAAGGCCCTAAGTGTGTGTTTGTGTGGAATGTCGTCAGTGGAAGTGTATAAGGTGCAAATAAAATTGGGGGGCAGGTTTCCACAGGAATGCGGAAATGGGGTCCATACCCGCACTCCCTGACTTGCCCACCCCCCAAGGTCCTATGTGTATGTTTGTGTGATGATGTGAGGGAGCAGGAGGAGAGAAATATGCGGGGATGGGGAGGAATGGCTGGTTGGGCTTAGCCCTCCAGGGAGCCAGCTCCCCTACTGGCCCCAATAGGCACCTCTGTTGTCAAACTGCCACCCAGGGCATGGAGACCCCAGCCCATCCTGCCAGGGCCCAAAGCAGCAGCATTACAGAGCCTCACGGAGTCCGAGGGCACCAACCCAGCCCCATCCCAGCAGAATACCTATGCCCACCCCTGCATTTGCACAACTTCCAGAATATATAAGACATGGGACATCCAGGTAAGGTTGGGTCCTCCCCCTCCTGGACCTCCCCCTCCCCTGTGATGGAACGGCAGAGGAGCCAATGTCTATCTGAGGCCCCCGAACCTGGGCCAGGCACTGCTGCGTGTTCCTGCCTTCTTCCCGGCAGCATACATGTCAGGACCCGACCCCCAAGGCCCCGCCCCGATCCCCAAAATTACTGTTGTTTACAACATGGCATTTCAGCATTTTTAACAGCGTCCTCGTCTTTTCCGACAGTGCGAGCTATTTCTCTCCAAGAATTATTAACAACATGTTGATCACGGTGATCTTTGAGAGCTGAATCATTAATGTCTGTATTTACGAACCTCTGCCATACTAGTTCTTGCTGGTCCACCATGTTTTTCTACGTCCGACCGTCCGCGTGGGTAGAAAATTTCCTAGGTGTGCAGTGCAGAAACTTTGGGCCTTGCGGAGGAGCGGTGGAGGGGCGTGGTTGTTAAAATGACGCAATTTTGCCGCGCGGACCTCGCGGATGCGTCAAGCATAAACGGAAGTTACGGTGTAACTATGGTTCTGTGAGTTCCTGGATGACTGCCAGTGGCAGTAAACAGAGTGGACGTATCTCCTCGCGCTCTGCGCAGGTCGAGCACTAATGTAAACAAAGTCACGCACGTGACACGTAGCGCACCTGGTCGCGAGTCTATAAATTACGCGCCGATAGCTACGTTAAGGTCTCCCGGGATCTTCTCGCCCGAGAAGTTCCGAGTGACCCCTGTGACTGGCAGTCATCCAGGAACTCACAGAACCATAGTTACACAATAACTTCCGTTCTGTTTCGTTCCCTCCTGACTGCCAGTGGCAGTAAACAGAGTGGATGACTTATGCCAGCAGTGTCACGAGGAACATAAAACTCACCTTTACTCAGGAGGTAGCCGCCAGAGGCAGCACCGCTGAAGCGAGTGTGGACCCGTGGCTAACGTTGAGGCGGTAGAAGCGTGCAAACGTGCACAGAGTTGCCCAGGACGCCGCAGCACAGACGTCCGACAGTGGCACACCTCTCATCGCCGCCCAGGATGTAGCAACACTCCTGGTGGAATGGCACACAATCCCAGGGGGAGCCACTGCACCCACTGCCGCATAAGCCATTGCAATGGCATCCACGACCCAATGCGACAGCCTCTGCTTCAAAAGGGCCCGACCCCTGTTCACTCCTCCGTGACAAACAGCTGGTTCGACTGCCAGACAGTGTTTGTGGCCACAATATAGAGCTGCAGTGCCCGGAACGGGCACAGCAAATTCGCCCGCCGTTGTTCCTCCGAATGAAATGGGGGAGGGAAATACGCCCCCAGCTCGATTGCGGCATTCACGTAGCCAGAGGGCAGAACTTTGGGAAGAAAGGCAACGTTGGGCCACAGCATCTCCCCCGACCCATCTGCCTTCCACCGCAGGCAGGCGGGGCTGACATCCAGTGCGTGCAGCTCACTGACCCGTTTAGCCGACGCCACTTCCAAGAGAAAGGCGGTTTTCACAGACACCACTGCCAACGGGGCGGTAGTCATCGGCTCAAAGGGTGGCCCACACAGGGCCTGCAGGGCCAGGGGAAGGTCCCAAGCAGGTGCCGGCCTGCACAAGGCAGGACGCAACCTTCTCACGCCCCGCAGAAACTGGGTCACCAAACAGTGAGCCCCAATGCTCCTGCCATCCACCAAGAGGTGGTTGGCCGAAATAGCCGCCAGGTGTACCTTAAGGGTTGAGGCGGCCCGGCCCTTGTCAAACAGGTGCCAGAGGTACCGCAGAACCTCATGCAGGGAACAAGAACCAGGGTCCACATCCCTGCCGGAACACCAGGTAGAGAACCGCTGCCAACAGCGAGCGTACGTGGCCCTTGTAGACGGAGCCCTGGCGCTATCCAGCACCTGCTGGATGGAGGGCTCTAAGCTGACTGGGGGCTGCCTGCCCCCTTCAATGGCCACACCGTGAGCCGAAGATGATCTGGGGACGGATGCCAAATCCTCCCCTCCATCTGAGACAGGAGGTCCCATCTCGCCGGCAACCGCCATGGCTACCCGTTCAGCAGACTGAGAAGCAATGGAAACCAGACCCTCATGGGCCAGTCTGGCACCACCAGAAGGACCTCGTGTGACGAGTCCCTCACCCGATGGAGGGTTGGTAAGATCAACGAGAAAGGTGGAAAAGCGTACAGCCGAACCAACGGCCAGGCATTGGCGAGGGCATGCATCCCCAGAGGGGCGTCGGCCTCTGCCAGGGAGAACCACGAGGGGCAATGCGTGCTGCTCCTCGGGGTGAACAGATCCACCTGGGCCTCTCTGAACTGATGCCACACCCTCTGCACCACCTGAGGGTGCAACCTTCATTCCCCCGGGGGAAGACCCCGCCGGGACAGGCAATCCGCCATTGAGTTCCTCCACCCCGGAAGGTGCAGCGCCCTGACGGAGGCCAAGCGAGGGTAAGCCCAGGTCAACAGCGTCTGAGCCTCCCTCAACGATCGCAATGACCTGGTGCTCCCCTGATGGTTTACGTGGAACACCGCCGAGGTGCTGTCCATTCGGACGAGCACGTGCTTGTCCCGCAGAAAGGGCAAGAACCGCCTCAGCGCCAAGTAGACGGTCTTCAATTCCAGGACACTGATGTGAAGCCGTGCCTGACGGGTCTCCACAACCCCTGGACCGACCTGCACTGCCAATGCGCCCCCCACCCCTGGGGTGACGCATCCGTCGTGACCACCTCCCATCTGGCGAGAACCGCGCCAAGCGGGACGCCGAGACTCAGGTAGGCGACATCGTCCCAACGACGCAAAAGAGCCACACAGCTGCTCGTGACCTCCAGCTCGACCCGTCGGTGTCGCCGGGGATCCAGGCGGAAGCCGTTGAACCACCTCTGCAAGGGCCGAAGGTGGAGCAGCCCGAGAGGCACCAGTGCAGAAGCCGAGACCAGCATCCCCAACAGTCGTAGCCACACCTGGACCGGGGGTGCCGCCCCAAGGCAAAAGGCCCGGTGCAAAGACCGAATCCGGACCCTCCTCTGCTAGGTCAGCTTCGCCCGCATGGCCACAGAATTGGCAATGCCAATAAAATCCACCCGCTGAGTCGGAACCAGAAAACTCTTCTGCAGGTTCACCGTCATCCCCAGCGCCTCGACATGGGCAAGGACCCTGGCCGTGGCCAGACCCACTTCGCGACACGACGGCGCGCAGACGAGCCAGTCGTCAAGATATGGCAGGACCTTCAACCCCGACCGACACAGGGGGCTCAGGGCTGCCTTCACGCACCGCATGAAAATTCGGGGGGTGAGAGACAGGCCGAATGGCGGAACCAGAAACTGGTACACCCTCCCGAGGAAAGAAAACCGCAGGTACTTCCTGTGCCCCGAATGGATCGGGACATGGAAGTATGCGTCCTTGAGATCTATGGTCGTAAACCACTCTCCCAGACAAACCACCTGAAGGACACCGCGAGTCCGAAGAATGCGGAAGGGCAGCACCTTCAGGAACCGATTGAGACCCCTGAGGTCCAGTACCGGCCGCAGGGGCCCGTCCTTCTTTGGCACAAAGAAATACGTCGAATAAAAGCCATCTGCCTACAAATGCGGCGGAACAAGCTCTATGGCCCGTTTGTCCAGGAGAACATCTATTTCCTGCATCAGGATGCTGACCCGTGCAGGATCTGTGACCGAAGTCACCCTGTCCCCCGAAGGGGGTGGGGGCCGACGGCGGAACTGCAACCTGTAGCCTTGGGACATGGTACGAACCACCCAAGCGTCTTCGCATTGTGCCTCCCAGAGGGCCAGGTGCTGTGGTGTAAATCTGCCCGCCTCCGGCCCACAGCCCTCAGGCCGTGTCCCGACGCCTGTTTGGGGCCCTGGGGGGGGCGGCGGCCCCTGTCCTGCCCCGAGGATCCCCGGGGCGGTGCCTGACCTGCCCCTGAGCGTCTCCAAGTCCCTGCCGCAGTCTGCTGGGTGACCTGCAAGGGGGTGGCCGGAAGAAACCGGCGCCGAGGGTCCCGTGCACCTCGTCGCCTGGACTGTGGCACGGGGAGGATCCCTGCCCCGCTACGCCCACTCCAGGCCTGTCTGGACTGCCGCCGACGTTCCAACGCCCTCTCAGCCTCGGGCCCGAACAACTAGCCCGGCACCATGGGCAGTCCGCGCAGGCTCTGTCGGCAGTCATCCGACACCGGGGCCTGCGCCAACCAGACCTGACGGCTAGCCACTACCAGTGTGCCCAACAATTGACCAAGCTCCCTGGACATCAGCCCAAACGCTTGCAGGGCTGCGTCGTTTGTATCGCCCAGTGCCATCCCCGCTGCGCCCGACTGCAGCATCTGGGACTGGGCTAGCAACAGCACTGACAGCGAATTGCTGGTGCGTGCCATCCTTGCCCCGATGTCGTAAGCCCGGCACAGTAAGCTGTCAGTCACCCGACACTAGGTGCTCGGACAGTGGACCCTGTCCCTCAATGCCTCATCCGGGGAGAGCACCAAAGAAGCAACGCAGTGGTCCACCGGGGGCATGCGGTCCAACCCATAGGTTCCTGCCTCCCGCATCGATGCCAGGGTACTGGCATCCCTACCGTGGTGGGAGAGCTGTCTCGGGTCCCCCCAGCACAGCTGCAGCTCCTCCACAAAGGCCGGCGATGGTGGGACCTGAAACGGGGGCGCCGCCGGAGCCCGGCGGAAGAAGGGATTCCCCGCCGGACGGGCCACCGGCACGTCGTCCAGTCCAATCCTGGCCAGTGCTGCTCGCAAAATCGCCCGCAACTGACAGGAGTCCTCCGCCAGCTCCGAGCTTGTGAGCTATGGAGGGACATCCCCGAGTCTCCGTGACCTCCCAGGCCCGGGGGCTCCACTACCAGCCCCTGACTACAACCCGGAGAGGGGCCCTCCACCTCGAGGGACTGAAACTCGGAATTTGAGGCCCTCATAGAGATCAGGTCGTCCAAGCCCCCCTCGTCCGGGGCTCTGGTCAGCAGCGCGTTGAGCTGTTCCACCTCCGCCCGCAAAGTGTCCACTTCCTGGCAAGAGGGGTGCGTCACACGCCGCTTCTTGCGCCTCGGGCTGCCGCGTTCCTCAGCCGGTCTATCCCTCCGTCTCCCGGAAGACGGATGAGGGATACCAGAGGGTGGCAGGTCTGACTCAAATAGGAGGCACTCTACTTGACGTAGCCTGTCCTTCCGCACCGCCAGCGGCAAAATGCTGCAGTTCATGCATGGGTCAGTCAGCGCCTCTCTGAGGTGACCGACGCCCAGGCACTTTGGACACAGGTCGTGGCCGTCCTCCACCTGGAGGGGAGCCCCGCATGACGTACACGCCAACATCCCTACCGGTGTGGGAGACACCAGCGACTCCACAGGAACTGCGAGGACTTCGAGGAAAACTGAAGAACGCGATTCAGTCCTGGAGTTGTAAAACAACACACGTGTGTGTGTCGGCTGGGTAATCTGAGCGTGCCACCTCCACGGTCAGAACATCCAGCCCCACTTACCTGTAGCGCTCGCCGGCCACACCCCCCTCCCCTTTCCACAGGGGAAAACCTGCGACCGCCAGCGAGCCCTATCCGAGCCGGCAGCGGCGGTCCGAACGGCGCCGGCCGCACCGCCCGCTCTCTGTAACAGATGACAGATAACAGCGTCAATCCACCACCTCAGAGGGCTCCTTTGAGCGCTCTGACCACACGGTCCCGGGTAGGAAGACGCCAAGTAGAAAAAGTACTCACCTCTAGACCGATAAGATCCGAATCACGGACTTAGGGAGCGATTGACCAGCGAAGCACGCTAGGTCAACAGTGAGAAGATCAAAGAGACCCGAACGTAGCTATCGGCACGTAATTTATAGACTCGCGACCAGGTGCGCTACGTGTCACGTGCGTGACTTTGTTTACATTAGTACTCGACCTGCGCAGAGCGCGAGGAGATACATCCACTCTGTTTACTGCCACTGGCAGTGAGGAGGGAATGAAACAGATCCAACCTTAACAGTGACAGATGGAGCGGGAATGTGAAAGAAGAAGGAAAGCCGGGCAGACATGGTAGATGTGAAACTGGATGTAAAAAGTGAGTCACATAATTGATATGAGTAATCGATCGTGATGAAGCAGAATTACTAAATGACTTTTCACACTAGTACGAGCGTACGGTTTTTATGACGCAAAGAGCAAGTTGAGGGCGGAGCG
The DNA here is from genome assembly GCA_006942095.1 of Nothobranchius kuhntae. NCBI lineage: Eukaryota > Metazoa > Chordata > Actinopteri > Cyprinodontiformes > Nothobranchiidae > Nothobranchius > Nothobranchius kuhntae. Next base: position 178,158 of record SSNQ01034168.1, read on the forward strand.
AGATGAAAGAAAACAGGGTTCACCTGACGGCCTTCTTCGGCTGTACTGTTTTGGTGATTTAGGTGATTAGATGTTTAAGTGAAAATACCCTTTTGAGTAATTTTTGATGCATCCCTACTGTAAAGTCACAACAAATCAGTCGCCACGTCTACATGGACACAGTTAATCGGACTGAACGCCCAATAAGGTCAAAAATTCTGCATGTAAACATGCCAATCGTAATGTTCTGATCTGATTCGGCCTGATCAAAATGAAATTTCTATCTGATAGAGAGAGGTGGTTTTGTCCGATCCTAATTCCGATTGACGTGCATGTACACAGCCATTCGGATTGTTGGAGTAAAATAATGCCCACTGCGCATGTGTGCAACAGCTAGCGAGCCACACCGCTGTCATTTAGACTACCTGACTTAAAAATGACGGCCTAATTAACGAGCGTCAGCTTTTAAATATGAAGGCGAGCCGGCCCCGTTTCTGTAATATCTAATCCAGAACTTGCATTTTGTGGAAGTAAAATAATAATCTGATTATTGCACAAATCATTCAACAAACGTGTTCAAGTCTGTAGTGGAAACACGCAGATTGATTTCGGGTTTGCAGCACGGATCTCTGTTTCTGTGAATGCAGCAGCTGTTCCTGCAGCCGGTGGATGGAGACGTGCTCGTGAAGAAGACCGGGTAACGTCGGTTACTCAGACCTGGTTTGAGTTTAAGGAGGCTGATGCTGAGTAGAAAAACATCTTCAGTTAAATATTCTGGGTGACGATCTGTATAAAAACACGTTAACACAGCTGAGATGAGATGCGGTTCGTTTAACATGATGAACACAGGCTTCCAGACTTTTACTTTGTGGGTCCAAAATTGTAAATCAGCTTCAGGAATTGGAGCTAGAGGAGGTGTATTACCTTGTACCGCAGCAGGTAGCCCATCCTCTGGATGACTGAGGCTTGCATGCGGCCACTCTCATCCCTCAGCTTGCTGTTTTCCCTACGGAGGTGCTGCTCTTGCTCCAGCAGGATGGTGTAGCGCCGCATGAGTTTCTTCTCGTTAACCTTCAGGACGGTCAGCTTGCGAAAGGCTTCGCTCAGCTGTCTCTTGATTTCCTCTGGGTCCCTTTGAAGAATGTCCAGCAGGTCCTGATGAAGGAAACGCACAGGTTCTAATGAAACGCCTCTATACAAACATCCCTCTTCTTCTGAGAGTTCATCCCTTCTTTTCTGTAATTATTATTTAAACATAAAGTTGAAGCTCTTGCAAGTTTGTTACTGAACAGCCTAGCATTTTTAACACATTTTTTGGTTGGGTGTGAAGTTTTATTTTTGTTGGACTTACATTGAACTGCTGGATTTTGACACCATCCACCTGCTTTTGCTCCTCCAACGTATTCTTAATCTCTGAGAACGTCTCAGTCTCCTTTTGCCACGCTGTTTTCTCACTAAGAAAATCACAAAAAGCCTTTTAAACATGGATTTCTTTATCAAACGTCCCCTCTCCCGTTACCACACCTAAGAAATTCTTTGTATAGGAGTCCCTGCTGATGGCTGATGACAGCAAATTTCTCCTTGTATTCTTCCAAGCTTCTTGTGAGAGTTTTGCTTTTTTCCTCCTTGTTTCTGAGCTCCTGAAATCAGAAATGTTGCAGGATTCTTTAAATGGCACACACATTTTTTATTATAGTATTTTCAGTCTAGTAATGCTGACCTGGAGCAGACGGACAGCATATTCATTTAAGGAGCTGATGACCTCAGTGCTGCTGGGCCCCAGACCCTCAGGGAGGGTCAAAGGTCGTGGGAGGACTCCACTGCCACCCAACTTCCTGAGCAGCTCTAATTCATCTTCAAGTTGGTTCACCTGGCAGACAAAAGTGATAGAAAATCCATCAGTTTCACTAAAAAATGTCATTTGTACATCAAAGCAGTTTCTTTGTTGACATCAACTGAGAAATCTGATGATTTAAATAAATGCTTTGAACACAACTAATGTTTATGTTTATGTTTATTTAGTTAGCAGATGCTTTTATCCAAAGCGACTTGCAATTTATAACCTGTAGGGCATGTTGTGATCTGTGGGGGAAACCGGAGCACCCGGAGGAAACCCACGCATGCATGGGGAGAACACGCAACTCCACGCAGAAAGGCCGCAGCCCAGTTTTGAACCTGCAACCTTCGTGCTGCGAGGCAACAGTGCTAACAACTGCGCCACCATGCAGCCAACAACTTATGTACCAGCGTGTCCTCTAAAGTTATATGATGGACAATCATAGAAGAAGATGATTCTTATTATTCGTAGACAAAACGTGTGCTCTAATCCTCTGTGCGTTTGACTTCTCTTAAGGTAAACTGGTTTTAATAAAAATAACCCAACAGATGTGACAAACAGGAATTTGATATCTCATCTCATCCTGAACCGCTTTCTTGCTAAAAGAGACGATGCAGATAAAAAAAATATCTAACTGATTCACCACAGTCATTTTTCATCCTGACACACACGAATGTACCTTCTCCTTGGCTCTGACGAGCTGACTGAAGCTGCCGGTCGCTTCTTCACGAGCCGACTTCAGCTCCCGTCTCAGCTCTTCGTTTCTCCCCACCAGCTGATGAATCTGGGACTTCAGGTCTGAGGTGGGCTGCCCACCCATGATCCTCACATCAACAGCCTGAGACCAGAGGCACAAAGACGAGTCAAATGGGGTTCAAGCAAAAAACAAAAACAATGCTGATAAGTAACAGATGCAGCCTGTGAGAGAGGAAATATCAATCAGAATTCAGCCTGCTCCTCACGCCAAGTTTATCACACTAACAATAATTACTAACACACTCTAAAGCCACATTTAGTCCAACATCAAACTGTTTATCTGTTATGGTGCAGCTGCTTCATGGATGTGTCTGTAGCTTCTACCACTGCTGATGTGGCTTCTTAACCGGATCTGACCTGTTGGGTGTTGCGTTGCCAGGTAATGGAAACAGCAAAGACTGAAGATTTATGTAGTTTTCAGCTTAACAATACGCTCAATAAAGGTTAAAGGTGCGGGACACTCATTTAATCAATACATCTGCAGTGATCTCTAGTAGGAATGGATGCCTTGCAAGTCGTACTCTGGGGAAAAAAGCCCTGGTGCATGACTATTTTCATGTTCAGCCTGCATGAAAAAACTCAGAGTGAAGAATAATAATCAGAATAAAATCAATAAAAAATTGTTCAGTGTTCCACACCTTTAAACTAACAGCCACCATAAACATGTCCTACAGGCATCACAGAATAGGACAGAATAGACTTTATTGATCTCACCGTGAGGAAATTCACTTGGTAAAGCAACAGTTTTTCACACTTTAGGCTGTTGCTTTCAAACTAGTTTCAGTGATTCTTGAGTCAAAAACTTGAGCAATTTTCCATTGGACAGCACTCTGTAGCCCTCTGCTGACCAGAGAGCGGTTCATTAGAACTGCCAATCAGAGGCTTCTACTTGTAGGTAGGTGTGAACTTCAGCTGGCCAATCATTTGGTAGTGGGTGTGTTGGGTCAACTCCACGCGAAGCTGACCGCTGGAGAGCTGGTCCCAAAAAACCCCAGATGTGAACACAGTTAACCTACCAGGGCTGGTCTGGGCCGATTCAGATGAGAATGCGCCACAACAGTTTTGTGGTTCGGGTAGGAACACTAGAGGGAGGTCTGTGCCTGTTTTAAGGCAACAGCTGTAAACCATTCTCATTTTCTTTAGTTCTTTGGTAAACACAGGGGGGTTTGGGTTTGTTGTTACCTTTCCTGTTTATGTTTCTTAGCTGTTTGCCACGTCGGAAAAAATATAAAGGCTAGCAGTTTGCTTTTTCAGTTTGCCGACCAATAAAAGGCACTAGAAGAATTTAGCTTTCATTGTTGGCATTATGGAGGAGCCTCGAAGTAAAAGTAAGAAAGCACTTTCTTTGAATGTGAAGTAAAGAGCTAAAAGACAGCAGTGAACATCGACCCGGCCTTCACTGCTTTGAGGGGCTGACGGAGGCCACGAAATGACAGACATATAGTGACCAGGCTTTGTTGCAACTGGACTTGTAATAATGTTTTTTTTTGTCCAACAGTGTTTAACTTTGTGGCTTATTTAGTATCAGCTGGCTTGTGTTAGCATTAGCTCATTGTTAGCATGAGCTACGGCAGGCTGTGGAAGGGTTGTTTATAATAGTTTCTGCTTTCAACCAGAAGGACTGAGAAACAGCAAACTTACAAAGTTTTGCTTTAAGCATATGAACTTGCTTTGTTGTCTCATACGACTGGGTTAAAGCCACCCAGTTAGCTCAATAATTGCATAACAATTATAGGACAGTCCTAACAAGATGAATTGAAAACAGGATTTTTAAAATTTAGTTTTTTTAGTATCAAGCTTTGATAAATTAATGCAAAAAGCACAATGTTCCACTGCTTCTTTTGACTAAAACACCTGCTTGATCCCTGTGAGGGAATCTGTTCAAATATGAAACCTTGCCCATCTACCAGAACAAGACGTTCTGGTAAGTAGAATCTCATCTAAACCTCTAACTTCTCAGGGTTAATAAAAAACAACATCAACTATGAGTCACATTTAGAAGAAGAAACACTTGCATTAGGCAGCATTTTCAGATTAGAAACAGAGACAGCATCATCACTCGTCTCCTGATTAATCTTCAGAGCTTGAAGAACATCTTTCAGCGTGGCCTCCAGATCTCTCTGCACCTTTGACAGTTCTTCCACTGTGAGGTAACACATAGGTATGAATGGTAAAGCAAAGCAATGGGTTCTGGGATTTTAAACTCATGTCATGAGTTAAGGTTTGACAATCCACAAATAATCAGTCAACTAAACATCTGACTGGTATCAAACAAGTGTGTGGATTATGAAAGTGATTTAGTCTCTACCTCTGAGCCCAGATCAAACTTACCTTTAACCTGAAACTCAGTCTTGTGGCACTCCAGCTCTCTCTCTTTACTGCTCAGCTGCTTTTCAAGGTATTCATTCTGCAATGTGGACCAAAAACAATGTAAACATTGACATGATAGAATCAAATTATCTACAAAACGATCAGATGTTTGGAAAAGATTAACTTTGTTCCTCTGAAAAGATCACAAATCAAAACTCTTGAGCAGCTAACATGTGCTAAACTACCAGCACTGCTGCTGGCCACAGAAACAAGACCTCTGGAGTGGGATTAACTAGCAGAGATCACCGAGAGCTTTCACATGGCCTAAAGAAGTTGAGCCGAACTGGACCCATTGGGAGTTGTATCCCAGTATTATCTCAGACCTGCAATCATAAATAACAAGAACTTTATTGTCCAGAGGGAAATTATTTTGCCATGGACACACTCAGGGAAACAAGAAGACAGTAAAACAGTAATAAAAAAAAAACAGAACAACAAATTGTAACAAATAAGTATAACTAGCAGCGTGTAATGAGGGATGCGACAAACAACATGCAAAATCAATCACCTACAGAAGGAGGAAGAGTCATAGCTACAGGCAGCAAGGATTTCTGCATTTGGAGGCTATCAGTCTTTGATGTGTGAGCTCTGATGGCTCATTATGGAGGTATGCATGGGTTAGGAGGGCTCGTTCCTAAGAAGCTTCTTCAGCATTCTCCTCTCAGAGACCTCCATCAACAGCAAAAGAACAAGATCCTAAATACAAGCAGCTTTCTTCGTAAGGTGGCTCAATTATTTCCCTTTTCCAACAGCCTACTCAGCGTGACTCAAATCGATTCGGTCTAGGTGGGCAACCTTTCCATCAGTAACTGTGTTAGCCAATTACAGACCTATCTCACATCTACCTTAATTATCTAAACTGCTTGAGAGGGTTGTATATTTACAGTTGGTTGCATTTTTAGACACTCACAAACTCTGGGAGATCTTTCAGTCAGGGTTCAGAGCAGGTCACAGTACCAAGACTGCACTTTTAATGGTTCTTGATGTTTTTTTTTAGCTTGTGACGGGGGGATGCTGTCATTCTTTTGATGTTAGATTTGTCTGCGGCCTTTGACACAGTTGATCATGACATACTTTTGGATCAGCTACAACATTGGGCGGGAATTACAGGTGCAGCCCTATAATGGCTACACTCCTACTTATCCGACAGGAGTTTTTGTGTAGGTGTAGGTGAAACCTCCTCGACCTGGGCGGGACTCAAGTGGGGTGTGCCACAGGGGTCTGTACTGGGTCCGCTTCTTTTTGCCGTCTACTGTCGTGATCGTCTCCCCAGCCCTCACCACCCAGGCAACAGAGTGACACGCCCATGAGTCACGGGTGAGCACAGGTGAACGCCGAGCTCTGACAAATTTGTCAAATATTGTGGTGCTGGATTGAGATACACGTTTTTTAGTTGGTGAAATCAACATATGTGGTAGATGGCATTATTATGCCCCCCAAGAAGGTGAAGCAGCAATCCAAACAAAACGAAAACGACGACGAGCTTCAGTACATGGGACAAGGAGACATGGCAGGTGCGCATGGTGACAGAAAAGAAATATCGGAGTTGATACGCTCTGTCATAAAGGAAGAGATCAGCGTTGTGGTTAATAAACTGAACGCGATTATGGATGATATTTCTACTTGTGTGAGAAGACTGGGTGATGTGGAGGAGACTTTACCTAAACTGGACAGTCGGATGTCAAAGTTGGAGTCGGAGAATACAACGCTGAACAAATCCAACGCCGAGCTGAGAGAGAGGACAGAGCGGCTTGAAATGCAGAGCCGCAAATACAACCTTCGTGTGTTCGGATTATCTGGTGACATTGGGAAAACCAACCTGACTACTTATATGGACACGCTGTTTAAAGATTTGTTCAGAGGAAAACTTATGCGGGAGCCAGAAGTGGAGTCGGCGCACTGGATTGGACCTAGTAGGAAGAGCGATGATGGTGCAGCTGCGGAGGCTTACAACAAAGGAGGAGATTATAAAGATGGCCAGAGAAGAACGTGTTTTCCAACTGCATGGTATGAAGCTGAAGATTTTTCCAGATCTGACCAGTGAAATGGCGAAAAAACGAGCTGGCTTCTGGGAAATAAGGAGTAAGCTGAAGAAGGCTCAGGTGAGACATGGCCTGATTAATCCCGCTACCCTGATTCTGACTTTTAAAGATGAGACAAAAAGGTTCAATGAACCGAGTGAGGCTGAAGCTTACTACAAGACTGTGATTGAACCAGGGATGAAGGATGGAGAATAATATGGACCAATTACAAACGGTTTAATGAGTGTGAAGATGGACTGTGAGATTACTGTTTAGGTTATGTGAGGATTATGTTTAATTTTTATATAAGTATTAAATAACATCGCAAGATGGAAATGATAGCCCGCATAATAAGAGTTATATAATTTGGTTATTTATGTGTCTAGAGCTGGTGTGTAAAAATGTTTTATTTCATTACAGTGTTTGAGTTTGAGATGAATGACAGTATGAATGTGTTTGGTAAAATTATAAAAATGTTACAGGAAGCTCAGTATGATTTTTGCAGGCAGGAATTTATTCTAGACTTTGGATGACAGATCATGTTTGGTTGCGGGAAAAGGGGTTTAAAATAGCTCATTTGAATGTGTGCAGTTTGAGAAATAAGGTGGCGGATATTCAAGAAATTTTGCAAAGTTATAATTTACATGTGTTAGCGATATCAGAAACACATTTAGATGACACAATTAATAATGAAGTAGTAGAGGTTAGGGGCTATAATATTTATAGACTAGATAGGAATTTGTATGGTGGAGGTGTGGCCTGTTATGTCCAAAATCACATACCAGTTAGAGTAAGAACAGATTTCATGGTAACTGAAGTTGAGACACTATGGTTAGAATTGCAGATTCCTCATTTAAAAGCTGTCATTATTGGATGTTGTTACAGACCACCAAATGCTCCTATATACCACTTGGATCAGATAGGAGCTATGTTGGATAAGGCATGTGATCTGAGAAAAGAAATTTTTTTCCTAGGTGACTTTAATATAGACTGGAAATCAGGAAATTGTCCATTGAGGAATAAATTGTTTTCATTTACCAACATTTGTAATTTATCACAACTCGTGCAGGCTGATACTAGAACTCAGATAAAAAGTAATGGCACATTTTCTACAACTTTGATTGACTTAATTTTTACCAATATGACAAATTTATGTTCTAAAGCAGTTTCGATTCCAGTGGGCTGTAGCGACCATAATTTAATTGCGGTAACAAGGAAAACAAAGATGCCTAAAAAAGGCCAATTATTTGTGTGCAGACGGATGTTTAAATATTTCAATGAAGATGACTTCATAGAAGATGTGAGGAAAATAAGTTGGACACAGGTTTTAAGTGAAGATGATCCATGTCAAGCAGTAGCAGTTTTCATTGTTCACAAAGGTGTTAGACAGACATGTTCCTATAAGGAAACGTGCTGTGAGAAGGGTATCTGCTCCATGGTTGGATGAAGAATTAAAAGAATATATGAGGCAGAGGGATAAACTTAAAAATGAAGCAGTAAAAACTAATAGTCCAGATAAATGGAAAGAGTATCGTAGATTACGAAACTTTGTAACTAAATTAAATAATAATAAAAAACGGTTGTATTATCAAAAAAGACTAACTGATGCAAAATCGGATAGTGCAAGATTATGGGATACATTGAATGAAATGATGGGTAGGCATAATAGGTCAGCTCCAACTTTTTTGGATGTTGGGGTAACTTATTTCACTAAACCAACAGAAATTGCTAATTATTTAAACCAGTTTTTAACTAATAAAATTAAGTTGTTGCGAGATTCTATGGAAAATAGTCAAACCAAAAATATTTCCTATCAACTAATTAAACAAAAAATAATGTTAAATAAAAACTGCCAATTTCAATTTGATAAAGTGACTGAAGACAAGGTTAAGGAGATAATATTAAAAAGTAAAAATAAACCATCTGGCATAGATAATATTGATATAAAATGGTTAAAGTTAGTAGTAGATTTTATTTCATGTCCTATTGTTCATATAATAAATGGAAGTTTTAAAGAAGGTATTTTCCCATCTCAATGGAAAACAGCAAAAATAATACCTTTAATTAAGAACAATAGAGAACCACTGTCTGGTCAAAACAGTCGACCAATAAGTTTGCTACCAGCTTTAAGTAAAATCATGGAAAAAATTGCATATGATCAAATTCAAGATTATTTTGAGGTAAATGAATCGAACACAAAATATCAACATGCTTACAAAACAAATCACTCAACCACTACTGCACTTATTCAAATAACTGATTATTGCTTAGAGAATATCGATAATAATAAGCTAATTGGTTCTATATTTCTTGATTTAAGTGCGGCTTTTGATGTTTTAGATCATGATATTTTATTACAAAAACTTAAACACTATGGATTTCATACATCTGCTCTTAACTGGACTAAAAGTTATCTTACTGACAGAGAATATCAATTTTATTTCAATGGCAGTTTTTCTAAAAAGGGTCTGATGGAATGTGGTGTTCCACAGGGAAGTTGTTTGGGACCACTTTTGTTTTCTATTTTTTTTAATGATTTTCCGTGGGTGCTGCAACATGCGACTACAGCAGTATATGCAGATGATATTACTGTTTTAGCTTCAGCACATACGGAGAGTGCATTGAATGAAATATTAAATGAAGAGTTAAGAACAGTCGAGCAGTGGATAACTGCTAACAAATTAGTGATTAATGCAGGAAAAACTAAATGCATGGTAGTTGGCTCCAAACATACTTTACAGACGATGCCAAAGTTACATTTAACCCTGAGTAACAACATCATAGAACAACTAGAAGAAGTAAAATTACTAGGAGTAATAGTTGATTGTAAATTATCATGGACAAGCCAGATTAATTATGTTTTATGCAAAATGGGGAGAGGTATGGGCATAATTAAATTTTGTTGCAAATTTATACCACAATATTTACTTAAATGCCTTGTTCAATCATTAGTGCTTTCTTTTGTAGATCAAGCATCTATTATTTGGTCCAGTACAAGTGAAAATAATTTGCATAAGCTACAAGTAGCACAAAATAAAGCTGCTCGTATTGTTTTAGGCTGCCCTTACAGAACGAATGTGGGAACCATGCACGAAAAACTTGCTTGGCTTGATGTGAAGAGTAGATTGAAGTATTTCTTGGTAACAACTGTGAGGAAAATAATAATTACAAAAACACCAAAAATTATACATAGCAAATTATTGTTTTTTTCAGATAATCATACTTATAATACACGACAGATAAATGAGATGAAATGTGTTTTACCACGCAGTAGAACAAATCAAATTCAACGATCTTTTCACTATAAAGCTATGCTTGCATGGAATGCATTACCCAGATTTTTAATTTTTGAAAGTAATAACATTTCTTTTCATAAGAAACTGAAAATTTTTTTGTTTACACACTTAATTGTATAGCGACTATGAACTCTGCAACGAAGGATTGAGAATCTGTGTTTGAGGTCGAGTACTGGATATCGATGAACGAAACAATGGACATGATGTCACCATTCTGTTATATTTTATTTTCAATCTTTATTGGTGTGATTAACTCCTTTCCCGATATTAGTTTATATATGTAATTTTGTTCTAGATATGTGATTTCATCTTGAACTACTGGTATTATGGGAATTAGGGATGTGTGTGCGTGAATGTGTGTGTGTTTGTGTGTAAAGGATGTTATCTCATGTAAACAATTGTATGAAAATGTATGAGACCCCAGGAAGACTAGCATCTGCACTTAGGCAGAAGCTAATGAGGATCTCAATAAAACGAAACGAAACGAAACTTACTGGAATCTTCTTCGGTGGTTCGGCATTCGTTTTCATTTTTATGCTGACGACTGTCAGATCTACCTCCCCCTTCAGCGGGGGGTCAATATCAAAGCTTGTAGATGCCTTAGAGGATATGAATCCTGGATGGCTACAAACATTTTACATCTGAATGACACTAAGACTGAAGTAATTGTACTTAGCCCTGGCATGTCTACACGTCCATGCAACGCTGTGAATCTGGGCCCTTTAGCATCTACCATGAAGACCACCATCCGAAATTTGGGAGTGCAACTGGACTCAGCCCTTAAATTCGACACGCAAATCAACCAGGTTGTGCGATCGTGATTTTTTTTTAACTTACACCGACTAGCCAGAATTAAGCCCCTGCTGTCCAGAGTACATTTAGAGACTGTCACACATGCTTTTGTTCTTTCAAGGCTCGACTACTGCAATGCACTGTATGCCTGCCTTAGTCAGGGTGCGGTAGCACGCTTGCAGTTAGTACAAAACTCAGCTGCTAGGTTTGTGACAGGCACTAGGCGCAGGGAACATATCACCCCTGTGTTGGCATCCCTTCATTGGCTGCCTGTGCAATACAGGGCAAAATTCAAGGTCTTGGTGCTGGCATACAACGCCTTACAAGGAACTGCTCCAGCATATCTTGGCAACCATTTGCAAAGACATGCCCCCTTGCGGGCCCTTCGCTCAGCCGGCAGGGAGTTGTTGATCGTTCCATGCACTAAGTGCAGGTCACGGGGGGACTGCGTTCTCTGTGTTGGCACCTACAATTTGGAACCAGCTGCCTTTGGTGGTGCGTCAGTCAACCTCATTGGGGGTTTTTAAGACTCACCTTAAGACGCATTTTTGTGTCGAGGCTTTTCAGGTTTAGCAAATTTTACCCGGTTTCGATGCCCCAGCCTCTTAATCTTTTTCAGGAATTTTTTTTTGCTTTTACTCTCCTCTTTTAATAGATTTTATGTTGGTTTTACGATTGTTATATTTTACTCTGATGGTTTTATGTTTTTATTGTGTTGTGTTCAGCACCTTGGGCGTCTGCATTGGTTGCAGAAGGGGCTTTATAAATAAAAGAAATGAAATGAAAGTGGACTGCGTTAGCTGCCAACTTTCAGTATCTGCCTCATTGTAGTTTCAAGAGCCTCTTTCAGAAAAGAATGCCGCACCACAGTGGTGGCATCAGAGAGCTTTAGGTCTTTTATAAGTGGTCACATCGTGACGATAATGTTGCGCAATCGTGTCCTTTTTTACAAAACATTACACAATGGTGGTATAAAAGGGGTATGAGGGCGGTCTCTGCGCTGCCGTGGACTTCTGTTTATCTTGGACATAACTTGTTTTTTTTTGCGATGAGATCTGCAATCGCTGAGTTTTTTTCACAAGCTGCTCCTAAAGGTGTCGGTCCTCCACAGTCCCCGTGCAGTCTCTGGTGATCTAACGGAGGGAAGCTCCTGGAGCTCTGCATTGCTCCAGTTTATCATCTCAGCTGATTCTGTTTCCAAAAGTGAAACTTGCAGCCCGCGTTTACTTTAATTTTCAATATAGTTGCTGGTTGGAGCTCGGCAGTAACTCTCCAATTGATCATGACATCTCCCTCTGTTGAGCCAAGGCGTAAAATGCATTCACAAGTTCGGCGTTGCGGTAATATTACTACCAAGTGTAGTGGCAACGAATGCCACAAAATTCCTGCATCGCCATACCGCCACGACGCGTACATAAGATACATCGAGGCGGCAGTATTACGCTGATTTGCTGACATGAAGTGTCTTCTAAAACGGGCTCTTATTACCGATTGTACTGATTGGCGTGGGTAGAATCAGCCACCAGCAGCTTTCTGCTTGCTTGATTCATTACTAATCTGGATGCAGTGAGGCAAACATATTCTCTGACTGCGGCTCGGACCGGCCGCTCCAGCATGAGGGCTGTCTGTCTGCTTGTATGGGAGATGAGCCCACGGCAGCATTATTGCTCAGTGAGAAAGTAGGAAGATGTGTGCTTCATGTCAGAGTCGCCAAAAGCAACACTGTCAATGCCCACTTTGTTGACCAACTTCTGGTGCTTGAGGAAAGCCTCCACAGACTTCTCCTCTTCAGCGACAAGCCCACGTGCTTGGAGACATTTGCATTCCTGAGAACAAAACCAAGGCAAGTGGGAGTGGCCTGTCCCCACCCAGCCCAGGCCGAACTGACCTAAGCACGAATGAGGCATAAAATAGTAAATGATCCTTTCTGATCTAGAAAAACCTTGGGATCTCTCAGGAGGAGCTGGACAGCGTCGCTAGAGGAGAGGGAGTCTGGGTTTCCCTCCTGGACCCTATTATGTCCTCTATCTGATCCTGGACAAAAGGACTGGTTCCAGTCTGACCAATAGCAGTTACCCAGTTTCGCTTCACAGATCACTGTAATGCCGAACTCTCACTGATATGCAATATTGAATTTATACCTCAATAAATATTCAACCAGGTGTTAATGATTCAATTAAACAGCTACAGCAGAAATGTAGTAATAGTAATATTTTTGCTGTAGCTGAGCGGTGAGAAGTGCAGTTATTACTCAGAGGCTTACCTTGAGTTGGAGCTCTTCATTGGTGTAAACTCCTGGTTTGAGCGGCATCTTTCTGCTGAGTCTGACATCTTCATCCAGCGGCACTGGGATGCCTGCAGAGACAGATGTAATGTATTTAGGTGTGATTTCACTAAATCAAACACTAAAAGCTTTAATATTGGGTTCAACACAGAGACTCAGCATAAAATAAAGATTGTCAAATTATTTTGAAATCTACTAAATCGTAGCGCGAATCATTCAACCTTTTTTCCCCCGTGTCCTGTCTGGCTGTGAAGCAAACAGAATTGATGTCTGAATGCTGGTAACAAGCCTTACAGATTTACTTTCAGGTGGAGCATCAAAGCTTCACTTTAATGTCACGCCTGATACTTAAAACTTTATTGTTATTGTTTTTTGAATGCTTTGTAATTCAATTAAATTTCAACTCAATTCAAGTTTATTTATACAGCACCAAATCACAACACGAGTCGTCTCAAGGCACTTCACAAAATAAAACATTCCAATACATTTCCGACCAGACATGGAGACAGAGGTGAAAGGGAAAAGAAGGAACAAAAGCAACATATGGGGGGGGGGGGGGGGTCCTCAAAAATAAACAATCAATGATGAACAACAGTCTGCTTCTAGACCTGCAGAAAGAGAAAAACAAACTAAAAAAAGGGGGGACACACAGCAATACAACTAAAGCAAGCTATCACTGCATCAACCTGATGAGGAAATATACAATCAATATTGCTTTACTGAACAATCACACGATAGTAAATCATAGTGCATTTAGTGCCAACCACAGCCTTAAGACGTGTGTTGAAAATGCCCAAGTCCATACTTATGAGAGCACCATGTGAGCACCTGTGTGTGTATACATGCACTTGTTTATGTAAGGTTTCTCTACAGGAGTGTCCAATAGAAAGTGTGAGGGGCCACAGATCTGCCCCCAAAGATGTGTAGGAGACGGGGGGAGCTCCAAGTCCCAGAGATCCAGAAGCTGCCCCAGAGCACAGGGACCCCAGGGAGACTGTAACCAGAAAGCCCCAGCCCCCTCTCGAGAGGCACAGAGGGTTGCCCCAGGGGGTCACAACCAGCAGCCGGCAGGCTCGAGAGATAACAGCGGCAAGCCCACAGGCCCGCCCACAGCCTCCCACGCCCAAGCCAGCTGAGCCCGGGACCCAGTGCCCCGGGACCCAGGGGTGATCAGCCCCGCCAGGGACCCAACAGTGCCCAGGGACACAGATCCCACCAGGCAGCCACCGGGAGCAACCACACAGATGCCAAAAATATTAAGCCCCCTGAACCGAGGAGCTGCAAACACACAGGCAGACCAAGGCACCACACTCAGCAGCAAATGTGGCAGGGGGAGGGCAGGTGAAGATGTGTAGCAGCACAAGACGTCTCAAGAGATGGGAGGAGACCAAATCCCACCTGATCAGCCATCTTGTCCACACCAGCTGATGCCATCACACAGTTCCGTCTGTCCCTGTGGACTGTGGGAATGGGATCCATACCCACACCCCTTGACTTCCCCACCCCTCCCAATTTGGGATAGACAGAAATAATTTTTTAGAATATCACCGAATTAAATCTGTAACTAAACAAATTTTTAAGCTTAAAAAAGTGGAATTACAAACACCTACAAGGGTATTGGACTTCTGTAATCTCAACACCCCAAACTACTGTCTAAAGTATATGACACTGTTCAAAATTGAAAATACAATAGTAATTCCTATAGAAAAATGGGAGGAGGATCTATCAGTCAGCTTTGATCAGATTTTTTGGTCTCATACTTGTTTAAAAACTTTTGAAATGATCAGAAACCCCAATTTGCAATTAATTCAGTACAAAATTCTGCACAGAGTACACTATACAGGTCATCGGATGTTCAGAATGGGGTTTGTGTCGTCTGACACCTGTACACACTGCACAGATAACATTCTTGACAATTATGTCCACGCACTGTGGTTCTGTCCACCAGTTCAGGATGTTTGGGGTAGAGAATGTGAAGACCTGTCAAAGTGTCAGAAATGTCACATCCCAACTTCACCCTCATTTTGTTTGCTAGGAAACCTGGATGATGTCCCGATTGAAACACCTTTGGTTCACGTGGATCTGACTGCCATATGCATAGCTAAGAAAACTATCCTCATAAATTGGAAAAATAGAGATACTCTTTGCATTAACCAGTATAAAATCTTTTGTTAGATCATATAACATTTGGGGCGGGGGTCTGGGGCTGCTGTTCTGCTCTGGGGGTACTTGGGTTGCCTCGTGGGGTGGACTACTGGCGGTTTAGAGTGGGCCTTGGGGGGCCTTAGTGGGGGCCACGGGTTGCTGCCTGGTGGCTGCATTACCCCTGGGTGGGTCTGGGTGGGAGCCTGGGGGTTCGGGATGTGGGGGCGGCCGGCCCCATGCGGGGATCTGGGCAGGGTCCTGGGGATTGGGTCCTAACTTGAAGGCTGCCGGGAGGAAGGCGGAAACACACATGGCTCATGGGATCCCAGGTGGACCTTGGATACTCTGAAATATTGGTAACAATTCTGTTCCATCATGGAGGAGGTGGATGTCCAGAAGAGAGAGGAACCAGTCTTACCTGGATGTCATTTGTCTTAACTATTCTGGAAGTTGGGCAAATGCAGGGATGGGAGTAGATATTCTGTTGGGATGGGGCTGGGTTGGTGCCCTCGGACTCCGTGGGGCTCTGTGATACTGCTGTTTTGGGCTTTGGTGAGATGGGCTGGGGTCTCCATGCCCTGGGTGGTATTTTGGGAACGGAGGTGCCTATTGGGGCCAGCGGGGGAGCTGGCTCCCTGAAGGGCTTATGGCCCCCCAGCCATTCCTCCCCATCCCCTGACATTTTCCTCTTACTGCTCCCTCACATCATCACACAAACAAATCATTCAACCTTAATGTTTTTCTGTTTCCAGAAAAGATTAAAAACCAGAAAAGTAGCTTTTCAACATGAGAGAAATTTTTTGCAAAAAAGAAGAAAAAACTAAAACAAAATAATGATTTGATGCTTCTGCTTCAGGTACTGTATGAACAGTCAGAGCTTTTGTTGATGCATCACGATGGATTCATCTGAATATTTAAAACCTCTGACGAGTGTTTCGCTACAGTACAGCTAATAATAGGTCTATTCAAAGAGGAAACAACAATTATTAACACCCCTTTCACCACATACACCAACAATCAGAGCGAACCAGAAAGGGATTTTACTATAATAGTGGATTAAAGAGTATAAAGGACAGTCAGGCCACAAAAAACAAATAAAAAACTCCTTGTTTATTGATTGTTTCAAAGCTGTTAGGTTCTAGGAATACCCAAAGATGAAGGCACCACGAGCCCTTTATTTGTGTGAGAACAGTTAATGTGCTGCTGTATTCTGTCCTCTGTTGTCTAATGGATGTAAAAATGTGTTTCATGAATTCACTGTGCATCTGCAACAGCAGAGAAACAGCATGATTCTCTTTTGATTAGCTAATGCACTAAGCTTTTATTTCTTCTTAAATTAGGTCAAAATGCACAACATCAGTTTGTTACAATGGTTTTAAATGTGGGAAACACTGAAAAACAAATTTTTCATAATTATTTCTGATTATAATTAGTCACTTAGTTTTTCATGCAGGCTGAACATGAACATGGTCTCCTACACCTATCTCCTGCATTAGCTTGTGATTAGAAGGTGAAATTCTAGGATTAGAAAAGCCAAACAGATCTACATCATGCTGTCACTTAACATTCACGGATTTACCCATCTTGACTCACGACGAGGAAGGCTGTAGTTGGTTTAGCTTCCAGAAAATAGCAGAGAAAGTCTCAGCTAGTAGAAGCTAACTCAGGGATTCCCAAAGTGTGGTGCGCGCACCCCCGGGGGTGCGCGAGCTGCCGCTAGGGGGTGCGTGAGGTGAAAAGTGTAATGGCTGCAGAACTCAGAGAAGTCTGTCATATGTCACCATTAGCGTAGCCAGAAACTCATTTGTGGGTGGGCCTAAGAAAAAGTAAGTGGGCACAATAAATTAATTGAAAACAAGAATATTTTTGCGCGTGTGTCCTCCGCATGTGCCCTAACTTCATAATAACAATGCGCCGAGCTTCAGTGCTCTGGCCTGCGCACACCGATATGTTCCGTATTTGATCATTTTTAACGGTGTTGGAGGAATCTGAAGGTGGCGAGTCATTCTGGCAGATTGTAATTAACACCTGTCTCATGCAGGTGTTCTGACATTGTAAACCTCACACACAGAACATTGATTCCCATCTGAGCATTTTAGCATTATTATGTTATTATATTAGCACCAGGCGCATTGCAAAATTTTCAAAAGTGTGGGGGATGTTGTCTGTGCCTAAAATAATTTCATGTTATTCATCTTGTTAGTTTAATTTCCATAATAGCGGAGCAGGTGCGGATTTTAGACGCGTCACGCATGTCTCCGTTTTAAACATGTTTAAACTGTTCAGAATACAAATCCAGGCTCTGTCTCGTTAGATTGGTGTAACTAAAGTTTGTACTGAATGAAACTTTACATTAAACCATGTTGAAAAGAAAAGATCCGATTAAAACGTTTCCCCCTCATTTACAGTCAGGGAGTACAGCGCAGTGCGCGTGGCTCTGGGGTTAATCAAGTTTAGTTGTTTCTCTTTGCAACAATCTTCACAAGAAGCCAAAACAGTTAAATGGCAGGTTACAGATATTTGCATTTGACTGTTTATTTTGACGGATAAACTCAAGGATGTTGGTTGTTTTGAAAGAATTACCCCGACGCACACTGATGCGCACACAGATGAGCTGACATTTTAATCGTTACGCACATCGCGGAGGTAACTAAATCAATCAAGAAATGATTCCCATCAGAACATCAAAGCTTTATACTGGACACTGTGTTCAGCGCGGCTCAGAGCGCACACATGAGCTGAAGATCTAGAGGGGAGCGCAGCGCAGTGCAGAACCACGGCGCATGCGGTAAGATTTCCTTCCACTGAAGTGGTCTGGAAAGCCGGTCTCTCTGAGGGATGTGTCACTTGGAAAAATGTTCTCTGATTATGAAACTTTGGCTGAACAGCGCTTGTTCCCGTCTCTAATATGGAGACGCATGACGCATCCAGTCTGAGGCAGAATAGCCTCTTCAGCTCAGAAAGCACCTGTAGAGACATTTGATCACGCACAAAGTTCATGTGGAGCAGAAGAGGTCGGGCCACGGCAGGTGAAATGTTCCTAGCCTACATGAAGTGAAACTGTTTAATTGTAACATTAATATGTTACTGGACACGCTGGTCTGGTTGGGGTTAGACCAGTGTTTGATGTGGAAGACACACACACACAAACACACACACACACACACACACACACACNGAATATCAGGATTTTTCCAATATTTTATCACGATTTCAATTTTATCACAATTTTTTATCCATGAATAGCATGACTTCAATTGCGTATTAAAGAAGAGAACCATTGAATAAATAAACATTTAATCATATTAGGGATAATCAACACAGTGCTAACACACATATTTTAAACTCACACCAGAGATGATAAAAGCCCTGAGAGAAACAATTACAAAAATCAGTTTTTCTCATTTTTCAAGTAACTTAACATAAATTTAAATCGTAAACATATTTAAAGTGCAAACAACACAATTGCAAACGTATTGTGCAAACATTAACTTGTTCAAAATACTATGTAGCTCCCAGTTGCTCATGTAGTGGATAGTTAAGCTCAAATACGGCTCTGATGTGCGGCTGGACCAGAGATCGCTTGTGGTAGCAAAAAACTGCGCATTCTGAATATTTTCTGCAACTCTCACTTTGCATTCAGTGTACATGCGTGGAATGGCAGTGTTCGAAAAATACTTGCGGCTGGAAAACTCGTAGCACGGATCCAATGTTTTTATCATGTTCTTAAATCCCACTCCTACTGTTCGCACGGGACACAAATCTTTAACCAAGTGGTACGTCACTGCATCTGTCACGCTGTTCCATCGTCTGCTGTCTCTGTCGTAGGGAGTGAGTTTTGTGAGTGTTTCTGTTAGCGTTTGCTGCCTGGAAGAAGCACTAGCCGCTGTAGCCGCAGGCTTTTTAGCTTTAGCTGCCAGCTGGCTCTCATTGTATTGTTTGGGATGCCTTCTTTTCAAGTGATTTAACAAGTTTGTGGTGTTGCCATCACTCTCCTTGATGCTCTGCTTGTAAATGACGTTTCGCTGCTCTTTGTCATCTGGTGAAAAACCAAACCAGTTCCATATAATGGACGAGGCGTTCCTCTTCGGAACGAAAACCTCGTTGTCGCTCTCAGCCGCGGCCGAAGCCATGTTTGTTCACGCACAGGTGAAAACAGGCGGGGCACTAATATATTACTATGACTCACTCTGATTGGTTAAGGGTCAAACAAAGGCGTGTCATTCGCCTGGGTTAAGTTCCCTTTTCATTCAGAGGCAGAAATTCAACAGCAGAGCTGTGAATCGTGATAAAAAGGTCTCTCAAAAATGACAGACCGTCAGATGTGTAGATAGTAAAACGGTCTAAAATCATCATATCGCCCAGCCCTAGCTGGGAGCTTGGGTGATTGGGAAACGAGAGGCAGGTGGGAGCAATTAACAGAGACACAGGACTAAACCAAAAGGGGAGACAGGACAAGGTGTGACATCAAAACCTTTGTAGACCTTTTTCACACCTGCGAAGCTGAAAACAACAAGATAGTTCCTGCAGAACAAAGCTGACGCAAACTCCTTCAAAGTTATTTTTAAGACGCTCTGTTCCATCTATCGTGACCCGGAGACATTTCAGAACTGATTTGGTCGCATCGAGGTTTCTCTACGAACCATGTGCGTTGGGGTCATCAGCTCCTTGAAATCTCGGATCCAAATGGGGGTCTCCAGAATGGGGAGGTAGAGCACAGCAAGATAGCGTCTGTATGTGATTTTGATAATAACAACTTTATAGCTTATTTGCAAACCAAATTTTTCCATCTGGAACTCAGCTTTCTGAGATACGGAGATTCTGAATTCATTATATTCACACATAGGTTCCAGACACACCTTTAGTTCCATCCATCACAGTAAATGCTTAGTTAATCTGTCAAGTTTTAATTGTTTGTAAAATAAATTCTTACTTTTATAACCCTGACTCTTTCTTGAATCAAAACGAAGTGTGTACAATCCCTTAATGAATAAAAGAATCCTAGAATCTTCTGACTAATCATCCTAAGACCAAGCGGGGGATATTCTATATTTGTTTAGAGTATCACAGCTTTTGGTCACAAGTGGTGTTAATAATAATAAACAGCTTAAAGCAATTTACTTAACCTAACATACTATTTATTAACATTACAATTTCATTGATGGTATCATGAACTCAACAATGTACTGCTCTATACTGAAGGAGAAGATGCTGCCATCACTCCATGCACTTGGTCATTGAGCACTTTTCCAACACGACAATGATCCAGAACACATCTAAAGCTACTGTTGCATTTCTGAAGAAGAGCAGTGTGAAGGTGATTGAATGGCCAAGAGTGTCTCCTGATCTGAACCCAATCAAAAACCTGTAGGCAATTCCGAAGCAGCAAGCTGAGCATCNATATAAGAGACCGCACACACACACACACACACACACACACACACACACACACACACACACACACACACACACACACACACACACACACAGATTCAAAAAGTGCATGCTGCGCAAACTCTGGCGCGCCGTCAGACTGAAGGCAGAAATGAGCGCTGCCTCCTCCGTGATAAAAACTTTTAAGAGGTTTCATAACATTTTTCATTCAAGGTCAAATTAAGATATTAGCTTCTATTTTGGGATGATGTATTAAAGTCGAGTCCGCTCCATCCAGGGACTCCTCATGAACCTGACCACAACTCCTGTTACTGCAGCATTTGTTATTCCAGTCCGTGTGGCAGCGGATCACAGATTCAGCCACACCATAAAACAGCAATAAGTCGGTCTGAGGCAAAAGTGAACCTCATGGCTATAGCTTTTCCATCTTTTCCCCTATAGACATTTGATTACGCACAAGTAGGTGACCAGTTCAGGTTTACGCAGAGCAGAAGGAAGGAGAAACGTTCCTACTTTTAAAAAAAAAAAAAAAAATTGCATTGTTGATATGCTACCTGGGCACTCTAAATATTTATTTAAAATTAAATCAAAGGAAATTGTAATGGTATTGAATGTTTATTAATTACTATTTAAAAAATGAAAGTGATGGGGAAAAAGGCCGATCATATTTTTTTAACCCTGTCTGTCGAGTGACTGTTTAGCTTGACGTCTAGTCAGCCACCGATTGTGCAAGTTCTCCCACTTAAAATGATGACAGAGGTCAGTAATTTACATCATAGGTACACTTCAACTGTGAGAGACAGAATGTGAAAAAAAATCCATGAATTCACATGGCAGGATTTTTAAAGAATTTATTTGTAAATCTGGGTGGAAAATAAGTATTTGGTCACTTCAAACAAGGAAAATCTCTGGCTCTCACAGACCTGTAACGTCTTCTTTAAGAAGCTTTTCTGTCCTCCACTCGTTACCTGTATTAAAGGCACCTGTTTGAACTCATTATCTGTATAAAAGACACCTGTCCACAGCCTCAAACAGTCAGACTCCAAACTCCACTATGGCCAAGACCAAAGAGCTTTCGAAGGACACCAGGAAAAGAATTGTAGACCTGCACCAGACTGGGAAGAGTGAATCTACAGTAGGCAAGCAGCTTGGTGTGAAAAAATCAACTGTGGGAGCAATTACCAGAAAATGGAAGACATACAAGACCACTGATAATCTCCCTCGATCTGGGGCTCCACGCAAGATCTCATCCCGTGGGGTCAAAATGATCATGAGAACGGTGAGCAAGAACCCCAGAACCACACGGGGGGACCTGGTGAATGACCTGCAGAGAGCTGGGACCACAGTAACAAAGGTCACCATCAGTAACACACTACAACAGCAGGGAATCAAATCCTGCAGTGCCAGACGTGTTCCGCTGCTGAAGCCAGTGCATGTCCAGGCCCGTCTGAAGTTTGCCAGAGAGCACATGGATGATACAGCAGAGGATTGGGAGAATGTCATGTGGTCAGATGAATCCAAAGTAGAACTTTTTGGTATAAACTCAACTCGTCGTGTTTGGAGGAAGAAGAATACTGAGTTGCATCCCAAGAACACCATACCTACTGTGAAGCATGGGGGTGGGAACATCATGCTTTGGGGCTGTTTTTCTGCTAAGGGGACAGGACGACTGATCCGTGTTAAGGACAGAATGAATGGGGCCATGGATCGTGAGATTCTGAGCCAAAACTTCCTACCAACAGTGAGAGCTTTGAAGATGAAACGTGGCTGGGTCTTCCAACACGACAATGATCCCAAACACACCGCCCGGGCAACAAAGGAGTGGCTCCGTAAGAAGCATTTGAAAGTCCTGGAGTGGCCTAGCCAGTCTCCAGACCTCAACCCCATAGAAAATCTGTGGAGGGAGTTGAAAGTCCGTGTTGCTCGGCGACAGCCCCAAAACAACACTGCTCTCGAGAAGATCTGCATGGAGGAATGGGCCAAAATACCAGCTACTGTGTGTGCAAACCTGGTAAAGACCTATAGTAATCGTTTGACCTCTGTTATTGCCAACAAAGGTTATGTTACAAAGTATTGAGTTGAATTTTTGTTATTGACCAAATACTTATTTTCCACCCTGATTTACAAATAAATTCTTTAAAAATCCTGCCATGAATTTTTTTTCACATTCTGTCCCTCACAGTTGAAGTGTACCTATGATGTAAATTACTGACCTCTGTCATCATTTTAAGTGGGACAACTTGCACGATCGGTGGCTGACTAAATACTTTTTTGCCCCACTGTATATATATATATATATATATATATATATATATATATATATATATGTATGTATGTATGTATGTATGTATGTATGTGTATGTATGTATATATATGTATAGCCATGCCCTGATGTGGGGGGCTGGGGGGGTGCGTCGACATGGTCGGGACATAGAAAGGGGTGCGCGGCTAAATAAGTTTGGGAACCACTGAGCTAACTGTTAGCTTTAACAACTCCACCACACAGCAGAACTCCTCCAGACATGTGTTATTTGTGGGGATAAAACATCATCGTTGCACAGCAAACTGAGTCAGTGGTAGAGTAACTTTGCTGTTAGCCAATCAGAAGCGAGATGTCCAAATATCAGGAAATAACTCGTGCAAGCGGTGCACACAAGCTTTTTTCCCTACAGTACGACTTACAAGGTATTCATTCCTACTAGAGACCACTGCAAATGTGTTGACTAAATGAGTAAACCACACTTTGAAACACTGAAGAAACAAGGCTGCCTTAAAGCAACTGATATGGTACTGAATGCACACACGATTGTGGTGTGATTTAAATTTGTGAATTCACCTCTTTCCTTCGCCATAAGACGTATTTGTTTCTTTAGCTCTAGTCTCTCCTCTTCTAGTCGTTCAATCTAGAGAGAAAGAACAAACATCAGCGAGTTCTTCAGTTATAAAACATTCTGGAACCTTTGTGAGCTCAGTGTACCTCTTTTGCAAGAACTTGATTTTCTGCTTTGTACTGGCGTTGCCTGAGAGTTTTGGCCCGCCTGAATTCTGTCAGATCCACTTCCTGCTTTGGTTCCAGACCTGAAAGCAGAAAAAAATCCAGCAAAATTGCTTGTTTGAATATCACAGCTTCAGGGGATGCACTCAGTTTAAAACACACTGAGTAACAAAAACAAGATGTATTTTTCAAGGATTCTGACCCAGTTTTTCGCGGAAATCCTCGTTTTCATCCAGGAGGTCATTGATTCTCAGCTCAAGCTGGTTGATCTCTATGGTCATGGCCTCTGTCTCTTGATCTCTCACTCTAATTTGGTTGTTACACTCTTTGATCTCAGCAATGGCAGCTTCCAGGCCATAAGTACCCTGCCATGCACAAACAGGACAGTTCATATACACCTGTACTCCCTCAGCTCTGGGTCTTTTTGTCTCAAACACTTTTTGATTAGATTTGGTGAAAAACAGACATATAAACTCAGAAACCATGTTGCTCACACCACAGTCATGCTGGCATTTAAGCATCACTTTAACAAAAAAGCCATATAAGTTTAAAAAAAATCACAAGCCTCATTTCCAGGAAATTAAAAGCCAGTTAATTTGATTTTGGATGATGCGGTTGTCAAAGTCAAACACAAAGGCGAGAGGGTATTGGTAGACTCACAGACTCATATTGGCTCAAGCGGTTTGAAGCCTCAATGAGGGCTTTGTCCTTCTCCTCAGCATCAGCTTCTGCTTGTCTTAACACTCGCTCTGCTTCCACGGCTCTTCTCTCTGCAGCACTCAGCTTTGACTTCAGCTCCTCTGTCCTCTTCTGCTGTGAGGTTAAAGGCCCGCCTTGGGACA
Source organism: Nothobranchius kuhntae (assembly GCA_006942095.1). Lineage (NCBI taxonomy): Eukaryota > Metazoa > Chordata > Actinopteri > Cyprinodontiformes > Nothobranchiidae > Nothobranchius > Nothobranchius kuhntae. The sequence goes on from SSNQ01034168.1 coordinate 202,869, forward strand.
GCAGAGTGAAACAATAGCTTATACTTTTGTAAAGAAACCCTCCTCTGGCTTTGCAACTGCTTCTACCAGCCAAACAGCTGCTAGAAGTATAACAGTGAATAGATCAGAAAATCATTTGGTTAAATACTCGTAATTAGTAAAACAGGAAAAAGAAACAACAAATGCTAAATTGTTATCTATGTACAATAACTCTCCTAAAAACATGCCAGTCTTGCTTGAAGGGTGGCTCTAAACAGGACATTTATACCAACGCAGGGCTAGGCATTATGGGAAAAAATACAGAAAATATTTATCATTTCCATCTATGTCAATAAGTAGCAGTATAAGACAAATCACTATTTTTGTTCATTTAATGTTCCCTGGTGAGATCTGGCAATATTAGAAGGTTATTTTTTTAATTAAAATTTCTTTTCTGGAGACCTGCGAGCTCTGTCAGCTGGGCTGTGGGCGTGGTTCCTCCGCCTGCAGATGAAGGAGGCGCGGATTGGATCGGAGACGGGACTGTTGGTCTGACTGGGGGCGGGTCCAAGCAGGTGCACCGAGCCGGGGCAGCGGCGAGCTCGCGGCTCCATCCTGGGACACAGGATTGCGGTGGAGCCCGGCATACTTCCCCACGCCGTGGGCCAGCTCTGGTGGAGCACACAGCCAGTCTGGTGCCCATGAAGCTGGAGCGATCCGGAAGCGTCTCCCGGTCCAACCTCTCATCTGGCTCCGGGAGGGTGGAGAGGAACGCCGAGGCTGAGGGTCGGTGACGGCGTCGAGGCGACGCCAGAGGAGGACAAGCCGGCCGGTGGCCGGAGGATAGGAACTGGAGCAGGCACTCCCAGGGGAGAATCTCCCCGCTGGATCCTTTAATGGGTTGGATCATTCTGTCAGACGCGTGCCGGTGAGTGAAGCGGAGGCAAGGATCCAAACGCGGGTGAAGAAGGCAGGTAGGCAGAAACGGTTTACAAAGGCTTTAATATCGAACACGCTAGACATAGAAACAATGATCCAACACGAGACACAAAACAGAAGGGGTTTAAATACAGGAGGGCTGGGCGATATGGCAAAAATAGAATATCAGGATTTTTCCAATATTTTATCACGATTTCAATTTTATCACAATTTTTTATCCATGAATAGCATGACTTCAATTGCGTATTAAAGAAGAGAACCATTGAATAAATAAACATTTAATCATATTAGGGATAATCAACACAGTGCTAACACACATATTTTAAACTCACACCAGAGATGATAAAAGCCCTGAGAGAAACAATTACAAAAATCAGTTTTTCTCATTTTTCAAGTAACTTAACATAAATTTAAATCGTAAACATATTTAAAGTGCAAGCATGACAATTGCAAACGTATTGTGCAAACATTAACTTGTTCAAAATACTATGTAGCTCCCAGTTGCTCATGTAGTGGATAGTTAAGCTCAAATAAGGCTCTGATGTGCGGCTGGACCAGAGACCGCTTGTGGTAGGAAAAAACTGCGCATTCTGAATATTTTCTGCAACTCTCACTTTGCATTCAGCGTACATGAGTGGAATGGCGGTGTTCGAAAAATACTTGCGGCTGGAAAACTCGTAGCGCGGATCCAATGTTTTTATCATTTTCTTAAATCCCACTCCTACTGTTCACATGGGACACAAATCTTTAACCAAGTGGTACGTCACTGCATCTGTCACGCTGTTCCATCGTCTGCTGTCTCTGTCGTAAGGAGTGAGTTTTGTGAGTGTTTGTTAGCGTTTGCTGCCTGGAAGAAGCACTAGCCGCTGCAGCCGCAGGCTTTTTAGCTTTAGCTGCCAGCTGGCTCTCATTGTATTGTTTGGGATGCCTTCTTTTCAAGTGATTTAACAAGTTTGTGGTGTTGCCATCACTCTCCTTGATGCTCTCCTTGCAAATGACGTTTCGCTGCTCTTTGTCATCTGGTGAAAAACCAAACCAGTTCCATATAATGGACGAGGCGTTCCTCTTCAGAACGAAAACCTCGTTGTCGCTCT
>SSNQ01034168.1:240535-281789 GCA_006942095.1 Nothobranchius kuhntae
AATAATAATAATAATAAAGATCCAACAGTGTTTGTGGTTGTATTATTTGACGCATAATTATGATATTGTGCTGTGAATTTAATATATCTATGTGTGTGTGTGTGTGCGTGTGTATGTGTGTGCGTGGGTGTGTGTGTGCGTGCATGTGTGTGTGTGCGTGTGTGTATCTATGCGTGTGTGTGTGTGTGCGTGTGTGTGTGTGTGTGCGTGTGCGTGTGTGCGTGTGTGTGTGTGTGTGTGCGTGTGTATGTGTGTGCGTGGGTGTGTGTGTGTGGGTGTGTGTGTGCGTGTGTATGTGTGTGCGTGGGTGTGTGTGTGCGTGCATGTGTGTGTGTGCGTGTGTGTGTGTGTGCGTGTGTGTGTGTGTGTGTGTGCGTGTGTGTGTATGTGTGTGTGTGGGTGTGTGTGTGTGGGTGTGTGTGTGCGTGTGTATGTGTGGGAGAGGGTGTGTGTGTGTGTGTGTGTGTGTGTGTGTGTGTGTGTGTGTGTGTGTGTGTGGCCCGGAGGACAGAGGACAGGAGAACACACAGCTAATTAATTAAATAATTTGTTTCTGTACCTTTCTCTTCAGCACAGCCGACAAAGGTTTAAGATGGGTCAGTCCTCCTGCATGCTCAGATCATTCCCTTCCCTTGCTTGAAAAATTGTTCCAAAATGAAAGTTGAACCCACATCTTTTTTATCTGTGAATTCAATGCCGTTCGGCGAGTCTCAAATAAAAATTTGGGCATCTTACTGTAAAAAAAATACCATTAATGTAAAAATTAAATTCTGAAACAGCCCTGTTCACATCGAGAATCGAACCCGGGTCTTCTGCACGAAAGCCTGAAATCTTAGTAGGCGAGCTAAATCACCAGTGGGGTCTTCTGTATCTGTAACATTTATAAACTGATGACAGCTGAAACAACGTTCAAAGAACGGTTCGGAGGGCTATGCCTGAGCGTGAACGCGCATGAAGCAGCCTGCTCGACCCGAGCGTCTCTCTTTTTCTGTGATTTTACAGAAAAACAGGCAATCACAGTAAAAATGCCAGGGCTCATTCTACAGGACCAGGACATTGCTGAAGAATGTATGAAGAAGAAATTACATGTTTTGTCTGTCAAACCTCCATAAAGCCCCTTTAACACCAGAGTTTAGTCAAAATAAAATAACTTATTGTTTTAAGGAGTATAATTTTGTTGTGTAAAAACTAACACTCATAAATCTTTTAAACAGTTAATTAGCTGAGAACGTGAGAGCACTACGGGTGGCACACTCATACCTCTTCCTTGGTTGTCTTTTCCTTTCCCATTTCTCTCTTTAACTGGGTCAGCTCCTTCTCCCTTTGCTCCAGCTGGGCCTCGAGCTCACGGATCTCATCCCTGAGCAGGCGGCTTTCTGGCCCGGTGCCGAGATGCTGAGCCTCGTGGATCAGAAACAAGACACACAAAAACCCAAACAGCCCCCACCAGGAAACCCCTTAGTCTCGCATCACCTCCATCTGTTTACAAAGCCAACCTGTGTATTAGCTGTCATTTAGAGGTTCTCAGAGGACTCATTCACTACAGAGAAAACAGTGGTGATGTAAATCCTCACAACCTTAGGAAGATACAACAATCAAAGCAATAATGAGCATGAAACTAGAAGCAACTGCTGTGAGTGTGTATGGAATTAGCAGTAATCTTCTTAGATACTCCATTCTCTTGTCACTAGAGCCAATCCCATCCCAGGGTTACGCTCAGTGATTGGCTAAAGGTTTGGCACTATTACCGGTAATAACTAAGCATGAAAAGTGATTACCAGTCACACACACAACAGCGTTGTTTACATGTCTAAGTGGTCCCGTTTCTTTTGTAATAAGGAAAGCATGGCAGTACTTATACAAGCGACACAAAAAACATCTTCCTGTGCCTGACTTTCCACACAAACAAAATAAGGAACAGATCCAGTAAGATAAGAACGCTCATTCAGTTCTAAGGTTTTATGTAAAAGGAGATTATTCCATTTGATTGCAGAAAATGAGACGTATTAGACCGCGTCATTATTATTTAAGAGAAACTGACTCAGTGTAGGAGCTTGTAACGGTTTTCAGGTTTTGCTTTATTGACTAAATGAATATGGACGTTGGGCACCAGTCAGGTCTCCCTCCTGACACATGGGATAAAACAAAACAAAAAAAAAAAACGGCATACAAGTTGCAATGGTAAATAAAATAAAAACTCCTGTTACACAAGGAAATATATTACCAGACATATACCCTTATATTAAGTTGTCTGACCAAGAAATGAATGGAGGTAATAGTCCAGAAGAAAATCAGGTTTGGGCAATTTCACAGATGAAGTTTATTTAGCTGACTTTGTCCATAAAGGAGAAGCGGTGCTTTCAGGTGAGTGCAGAATTTTACTCTCGCATAGGAAAAGTTGACAGGAGTCGTTTAACAAATCAGAGTGATGAGCAGTTTGAAAAACGCGTTCTCAGTTTTAGCAGATCATTTACGTGACGGAAGAATCTCTTCAATTGGCAATCCGGTGACATTAAGCAATCCATCAGTTGTTAAGTTGCAGTGAATATGGTGTGTCCCGATGATGACATTGCGGTTGAAAATAGCGAATTTATAAACTTGTTTGTTGAGTGTTTCTTCCGTCTTCCAGATCTGTCTGTCTCAATCCTTGAGGGATTAACAGCCTCTTTGATTAGAAAAACAGCCCGTTTACTCGGTAGAAATCACTGTGCACCTGTGTTCACACCACTCTGTTCACAGGTGGAGAGAAAGTCCTTGGAGCTTGAAGGCACTTTCTATTTTTCTGTTAGGGTGCGGCAGCCGAGTGCGCACAGGTGCAGCGGATTTATAATCAGGAAAGTGAAGGTGAGGAGCGGTGGAGTGCTTAGCTCTATGTTGTCATGACAATTTCACATTTGTTACAAGCTTTGTGTGAAAAACTAAACATACTTAATTATTCCAGAAGGTAGCTTGTCATCTGTGTGGCCATCTCAGTAAAAGCTGGAGTTTTAGGGTGTTTGCTGGTCTGGAGCATACGAGTGTGTGTTAACACAATGGCAAGGAGGAAGCAGCTTTTGGGAATCTGATTATTTATGAGTTTAAATTGTTTTATAGTGAAAAACATTTACAACATCTTCCAGTCTGAGATAAGTGTATGTGTCAGCAAGTTCAGCTTGACATCAGACCAAAAAAACACTAAGAGGCACTGTAAAAACCCAACAGCTGCATCTCAGACTAATGAAAGGTTCAACACGACGATTAGAAACACTGAAAAAGTGCAACTTGTTTTAAAGGACTGCCGGGGGGAAGATCACGGCAGCAGCGCCCTAAAGCCAAAATAATTTTGCAACAATGTCCTTTAGACAGATGAGATCAACATGGATTTTTCCTTAGCTTTAAATTCCTGTTGATAAAAATGAGATACAGCTCATAAGCACCAACCGCACATACCAGCTGTCAGCAGGGTGGTGGAGGCTGATGATGTGGGCTGGCTTTGCAGCCACTGAGGCTTCCACCAACAACTCCAATTTACTTTCTTTTTATGTAAATAGTGCCACATAAGGGAAACTGTGCAAAATGAACTCAAGATGTTATTTCATTTATGAACTGAAATGTAGAACTGTAAATTTAACAGACTGAACATTCATGTTTGCTGTGACTGCAAACAGATAGATCTGACATTGGGTTGAGACTCACCCTGAGCTCCTGCTCCAGCCTGGACAACTTTTCCAGCAGATCGTCCTCTGGGGTACAGAAGGGTTAAAAACAACAACTCAGGTTTTGCACAGAGAGTATTTGTCTGGCAAACATATCTTGTTTACTGACCAACTTTGGCTTGCTTAACCATATTTTCTTCGAAGAATGCTTCTGCAATGGTAACTTGCTGATCTTTAATCTAGCAGGTGGGAAAAAAGACAAGACGCAAGTCAATGACACATGTAAATCATCTCGACACTGCTGTGGACTATACATGAAATGGTTTTTTTCTTAAAATAAATTGTGCCTGTAAGGTAGTCGGTTAACAGATGTGCACAAGAATAATCAGTGTAGAAATAACAAAACCTGAGACCTTCAACAGCGCCTGACCCACTCGCAGGACTTGAATAATGTTCTCTGGTGTTTTATCCTTCACCACCCATTCTTCTGTCTGCATAAAAAACAACGTTTCAAATAGAACATCTGTCAACGGTAGGGTCATTTATGCTCATAAAAACAATGAAGGAGTTCAAGACCCCATCTAGATCAGCAAGAGGTGGACCTTAAACGATGTATGTGTATGTATATAAGATTAAAGCTGCACACACAGAATTCCTAACGAAGCTGAGCACAGACTGCCAGTGATATATGGCAGAAGTGGGAAACTCCGGTTGTTGAAGGCCGCTGTCCAGCATGTTTTAGTTGTTTCCATGCTCCATAACATTTATTCATATGTTCAGCAGCTCTTCAAGGTCTGCAAAAGCCTGTTAATCACCTGATGACTAAAGTCAGGTGTGTCGAAACAGGGAAAAACCTAAACATGCTGGAAAGCCGCCCTTAAGGACAATGATTGCTCACCTGTGAAATACAGGACATAGAGTCAAAACTATCTAAGAGCTACAGTGGGGAACAACATATTTGGCAGCCACCGATTGTACAAGAAGTCCCACTTAAAAGACGAGAAAGGTTTGTAATTTTCATCATAGGTACACTTCAACTGTGAGAGACAGGATTGGATGATTTTAAAGAAATTATTTGTGCAATGGTGCAGAAAATAAGTATTTGGTCTATAACAAAATGTCACCTCTATACTTATGACAGAGGTCACATGTTTCCTGTAGGTCCTCATCAGGTTTGGACACAGTAGCTGGAATTTCCAGACACGTTTCATCTTCAGTGCCTTTACTGATGGAGGATTTTTTTTGCCCAGAATCTCACTGTTGATGGTCCTTTTATCCCTTTCCTTAATACAGATCAGTCGCCCGTCCCCTTAACTGAAGAGCATCACAAAACATGTTTCCACCCCCATGCTTCACACTGGGTGTGATACTATTGGGATGCATCTCAGCATTATGGCCCCTCTAAACATGGCAATTGGTGTTTATACCAAATAATTCTATTTTGGACTCATCTGGTCACATGACATTCTCCCAGTCCTCCTCTTGATCATCCAGATGGCCTCCAGCAAACCTTATTTATCTTCAAAGTATTCTCTTCAGTGTTGGTGCTGCAGCAACAAGTGAATTTTCCCTCTGTGGGATCAATAAAGTCTATTGTATTCTATTTGACAGGCCTGGACATGCTGGCATAAGGGAGACCTTACGAGCGCTGCAGGGTGTTCCAGCTGTTTTCAGGTCAGTGACCATTTCCCCTCATATAGTTTTGAGCTGCTTTCTCACTGTTCTCAAGATCATTTGTACCCTACTAGGTAAGATCTTGCATGGAGCCCCAAGTCAATGGAGATGTCCAGTGATCCTGCATGTATTCCATTTTCTAATAATTGCTCCAAGTGGATCTCTTCTCACCAAACTGCTTGCCTATTGTAGATTCTTGTGCAGGTGTACAATCTTGTCCCTGGAGTCCTTAGACAACTCTGGTCTTGGCCGTGGTGGAGGTTGGTGTCTAACTGTTTGAAGGTGTGAACAGAGGTCTTTTATACAGTTAACAAGTTCAAACAGCTGCCATTAACACATGCAGCAATTGGGGGACAGAAGAGCGTAGAAGACAGGTGAAGTAATGGGTTTGTTAGGGATTCTTGCTTGTTTGTAGGTGCTAAATACTTATTTTCTGCACCATTATACAAATAAACAAAATAAATCATACAATGTCATTTCCAGGATTTTTTTTTACATCATCTTTCTCTCACAGTTGAGGTGTACATTTCATGAAAAGTACTCTTTCATCTTTTTAAAGGTGTGGTTGACTGAAAAAAAAAACATTTTTTTAATCAATCGGTCACTGTGAGTTTTTCATGCAGGCTGAACATGAAAAACGTCTCCTACACTAATCTCCTGCATTAGCGTTCTATCAGCTTTGTGGGCCAATCGATCTGGTGGGCAGGATGATGCGACAGAGTGGAACAAAATGGCGACCGCTCATTTGAAACAACTTCTACATCAATTTTGGACTATTTGGACTTGGGCTTTATTAGAATCGGGAGCAGATAGATGCATTTAAGTCCTTTAATTAGAAAAAAGGATTTATTTTTGCCAGCGGACCGCCTCATTTACCGGCATCCGTTGCGGTGAGTACGTCACTTTGTTCGTTGTCCAGTTGCATACGGAGATCCTTTGAAAGACATGGTAGAAACTGCCCCACAACCAAGAACAGTCAATGGAGCATTGCCAAACTAAGATATTTATTAAGTATAGCTTGCCAGGCTACTAGTATATTGACTTACAAGGCATTTATTCCTACTAGAGACCACTACAAATAGATTGATAAAATAAGTCACCCACACCACACAAGTGGGACACCTAGTAAAATCAGTGGCTGCCAAATACTTTTTGCCCCAAAGTGCATTTTGTTGAAAAGAATTGCAATAATATTTTCAGTATTTTACAAACAAAACAATATGCTGTCCAGTTAATCATAACCAATTACTCATCCCTTACTTGAATTTGTTTCATTCTGTGCTATTTTATGAAGTTGTTCTGCTAAATAGGATTTTCTAAAACATATGACAGCTATTCATTTTTAAAATGAAAGATCTTTACAAAAAATGTATGCATTAAACCTCAAATTACTCCCAAATGTATTTAAAAATGTAGATATTTAACAAAAAAAAAAGGACTTGATAAAAAGTGAAAATATGAGTTTTGTTATGGGAGCTAGTTTCCCCCATCTCTTCTCTCATTGCACTGGCTCTAAATACAATGTGAAAAATATTTACAGATGTATTCACAGTTAATTCATTATTAATAAATAAAATATTCAGTTGAAATCTGTATTCTGAAAGTACTTGGGTTATATTTAATACTAACAATTGTGTTCCTGAAAGATTAGTCTAAAAACAGCAAAAAACAGAAGTAGCTCAAGTAGGACAATTCATGCAACCGTTTTAGTAATAAAGAGTTTTAACACTTGTTTTCCTCCACTCGCTTCGAATTAACTCGTTTTCTATTGTTTAAAATAAAGCATTAGTCTGGCAGAGCACATCTGGAGAGTTCATATGATTTAACAGTGGACAAATACCGAAATAAATGTGCGGACAACATCGTCCACTTCGTCCTTTTTCCATTCATGCACGTTCCGGGGGTCAAATCTTGACACTTTGTTCCACACATGCCCGGCTGGCAGCATTTTGGACAACTGCTGTGGTTATCAATGCTTTCACGAGACAAAGACATAAAGGCTACTGCAGCCGTCAGGTGTACCAAATAACTCTACTCAGCTCCGCTGTAACCTCATATAAAACGTAGATTTTGGTAGGCTGCTTTAAACACGTCGTGTAAACGTTTCTGAAGTTTTGAAGCAAAAAGGTCAGTAAACTCTCATCCTGAGGTCTCTGTGAGGTTTTGGCTGCTAGGTTACGCTTCACAACTGCTACCGCTAGGAAGTAAAACTCACAAAAATCTTCAAGTGCTACAAAACGTCAACGAAAACACAACGAAACAATAAACGTGACCCTATAATAAAGGAATACCGCACTATAACGTTTCCGAAGAGTCTGTAAAGTCAGTTTCATCCATCAAAACGGGGTTAGCAGCTCTGTTGTTTAGCTAAGTTTGACCTGCGCAGTCACCTCTGACCCGGAAGTACAATCGAAGAAGCGTTTAAGCTAGTTTGCACAAATGGAAAACAGTTTGATGAACTATGTTGTCCGAATTTACGCTACTATTTCTTGATTTTGATATACGATTTGGTGTTGCTGCCGTCTGTCCTGTAATCACTTGGTAAGATAGACCTTAATGCGCATATTTAGACATTTCAGAACATAAAGACGGGTAACGAGCTAGTTAGCATTAGCGGATGAAGTATCTTTAGCTGTTCAGTTTCAGCTGTCAAACTGAGTTTCTCTTAGTGCTCTTTTAGTGGTGTCTCGTCACTGTGAATACACAAGAACCACCTCGTTTTCCGTCATACTGTATTTTAAAGTAGCTGTTAATGAGCGAGTTATATTGCTAATGATGTTGTTACCGACAAATGTCACAACTCCGGGTCGTGGTTTGACCGGATAAGCTTAAAAGCCAACAGTCAGTCTCCATGCATACCTTTACTTGCTGTGCCATTAAAATACCTTACTTTTAATTATAGGCTAGAATAAATAATCCAGTCAATCAGAGAAGAAAATACTGTTGAAATTGCAGTTTGTTGCCATAACAGGAGTCAAGTTAGACAGAAAACATTTGATCTAATTGGCTTCTTGACCTGTTCTAACCTCGGAACACAAAGTTTTAAAAGTTTAATTCTGTTTAATCAGCTTGGTAATGTAAGTACAATACAAGCGTTTTTAACTAAATCAAACAGTGCTTATTAATTTTGATTTCTGCCAACCCTTCCTTCCCTGCAGTGATCAATGAGGGCTTTGGCCAGCAATGGCTGTCGTGTCATGGAAGGAGATTTTATTTCTGACTGGACTGGTGGTGGGATGTTACTGGAACAGTCTCTCGTGTGGCTTTGTGTTTGATGATGTCTCAGCTATCCTCGACAACAAGGACCTCCGGCCCACCACCCCCATTCGCAACCTGTTTCTCAATGACTTTTGGGGCACCCCCATGGCTGAGGCAAGTCATGGTCCTATTTGGATACAGGCTTATTTTTCTCTTCAGAGATTGTATGTTTTACAGCAGGTGTGTTTAATTCCGGTCCTCAAGGGCAATTTGCCTGCTTGTTTTAGTTGTTTCTCTGCTCACACATTTGAACCAATGTGAGATAATGAAACCATTGAATCAGGTGTGTTAAAAATGTGAATACCCCAGCTTAAGAGGATCTTAACATCATGCTTTGACCTATTTGCCATTTAATATTCCTAAAAGTGGCCGTCACTGTATGCAGTAAGCAAGACTGTATATTTAATGCGAAGAATTTTTCCCACCTAAGCTTTTATTCTGTGGATGGTCTGCATCTGATAGCACAATCGTGTTCTTTACAGGAGCGGAGCCATAAATCTTACAGACCCCTGACGGTGCTCACATTCCGACTGAACTACCTCTTCAGTGAACTCAGCGCAGCGTCCTACCACCTGTTAAATATTGTTTTACATGGCGTTGTCTGTGTGCTTTTCCTGCGGGTTTGCCGGTTGTTCCTGGACAAGACCTCCAGCTTAGTGGCAGCGCTGCTGTTTGCTGTGCACCCCATCCACACCGAGGCTGTAAGTGTGCAATTGAGTGGTGACAAAATGTTATTTAATATTTTGTATTTACTAAGTGTTATTGTAGAAAATAGATTGGGATGCTTTGGACTTGAATGTCCACTTTTTGAGGTCTAAGAAAAACATTCAGGTTCAGCAGAAAGTTGTCATTCCATCCATCATCTGGGGCTCTTGGGACACTGTATTTTAACAAGTTGAGCTGAGTCCTCAGTTTGGCTGTCTTAGTTGGTTTTGACCCAAGTGCTTTTATGTTTTCTCTTCTCTCTGTCTCCCACAACTGTCTGGTTACTTGCAAAGACCAGTATTGTTTTAAATGAGGCTGCTTCTAAAGTTAGCGTTAACATGTTTTGAGGAGTGTTCCTGTGAAAATGTTATGCAGGGTTTTTCCTGCGTTCAAAGTAGCGTGGCGGCCACCTCCAGCTATTTTTGTGCCGCCCCAGCCTGATTTCACTCTGACCCCAGCTATATGGGGGCACTGTCATTGCAGCATTGCGCCACTACAGGCGCGCTGTATCAGCAGCGGTGCACCGAATGCGCTAAAACCGCTGCAGAAAAAGATTAAAAATTGCTTTTCTCGCTAGCTGGTACGTATCTATGGTTGGTGCTATTGTAGGGTGACCATACGTCCTCTTTGCCCCAGACATGTCCACTTTTCACTCTCTGCCCGGGGCGTCTGGTGGGGTTTCCTACATGGAATAAAATGTCCGATTTTTCATCCAGGAGCAGGGATCGAACTATGGGGGCTAGATATCTTTCAGGGAAAGATCCAGTTTCTGCCTATATTACATTATTTATGAACTGTCAGCGTAGCGGGATTCTGTTGAGCGGACAGGATGCAGAGCGCTGACCGTTGGTGCGCTCGCTGCGTACGATACATTCTCAAAGTGGCACAACAAAACATTATTATTAACACATGATTGTTCATATCTGTTTATATCCTCTGATATTCTGTCTTTTAATCGTTCCTGACGCTCCGCTCATCGTGTGCTGCGCTGATTTCTCCTCATTGACGCAGCATCAAAAATGAGCACTCCGCTTTGCGGTCAGGAGATCCCTTTGATCTGCTCAGAAGTAACTGATGAGGTGAAAGAATCCAGGCAGCAGTTTTTTTTGGAGACTTTAGAGGAGATGCAGGAAGATGAGAGACAGACGGGAGAGGAAAATAGTCACATAAAAACAAGAAAACAAAGCTTGAATGTAAAATGTAGGTAGATTTATCTCCACTACACGTTTTTACCTGTATAAAACAATAAGTTACACACGTGTCATATTTATACATTTGATACAATTAAGATCACCTTCAAAAGTCAGTCACACAGCCAGGGCCGTTTCAAGGGATTCTGGGGGCCAAGGCAAAACGGAACACCCCCCTAACCTTAACCCGTACATAATAGACATGCCACCATTACATTGTTAGCATCAGAAATTAAATGTTATTAGCATTTCCAATACAAATGATTGTTAATGAAATGCATTATATTTTACTGGATATATTTATGTGTTATTTTGACTAAGATGGGTGTTATTAATACAAACCTAAAATGTTACTGAAATGTAGGTCAAATATTTAAAAATATTTTAACTATAAATATCAGATGGGAAAAGGGAACTAAACACCAATCTAATGCATATTATTGAGCCTTTTATAATATTTTGCCTTTAAAAAAGTGAGGCAGTTGAATGCACAGAGTATGCATGTGCTGGTGCATGGTCAGGATGGTACCACCTCTGCCTCAGATTGATCCAGGAAAACCCCTGCATTAATGTCACAGCAGTCATACACAGCTGTTTGATTGGCTTCAGTTTAGTAAAACAGACTGTCTTGACAGTCACAACAGAGGCATTTACAAAGTGTTTTAAAACACCTTCGGCTGAATTTTTTTAGATAAACTTACAGCCATTTTTCATCTGCTCTTCTGTGTCTGCTTCAATGATTTCTCTATAGTGAGACACATTTGTAGTTCTACATGTAGTTTCACACATAACCTAAAATAACTTTTGCCACTGTTCGTACAGTGGGGCAAAAAAGTATTTAGTCAGCCACCGATTGTGCAAGTTCTCCCACTTAAAATGATGACAGAGGTCAGTAATTTTCATTATAGGTACACTTAATCTGTGAGAGACAGAATGTGAAAAAAAATCCATGAATTCACATGGCAGGATTTTTAAAGAATTTATTTGTGAATCAGGGTGGAAAATAAGTATTTGGTCAATAACAAAAATTCAACTCAATACTTTGTAACATAACCTTTGTTGGCAATAACAGAGGTCAAACGATTACTATAGGTCTTTACCAGGTTTGCACACACAGTAGCTGGTATTTTGGCCCATTCCTCCATGCAGATCTTCTCGAGAGCAGTGATGTTTTGGGGCTGTCGCCGAGCAACGCGGACTTTCAACTCCCTCCACAGATTTTCTATGGGGTTGAGGTCTGGAGACTGGCTAGGCCACTCCGGGACTTTCAAATGCTTCTTACGGAGCCACACCTTTGTTGCCCGTGCGGTGTGTTTGGGATCATTGTCGTGTTGGAAGACCCAGCCACTTTTCATCTTCAAAGCTCTCACTGATGGAAGGAGGTTTTAGCTCAGAATCTCACGATACATGGCCCCATTCATTCTTTCCTTAACACGGATCAGTCGTCCTGTCCCCTCTGCAGGAAAACAGCCCCAAAGCATGATGTTCCCACCCCCATGCTTCACAGTAGGTATGGTGTTCTTGGGATGCAACTCAGTATTCTTTTTCCTCCAAACACGACGAGTTGAATTTATACCAAACAGTTCTACTTTGGTTTCATCTGACCACATGACATTCTCCCAATCCTCTGCTGTATCATCCATGTGCTCTCTGGCAAACTTCAGACGGGCCTGGACATGCACTGGCTTCAGCAGCGGAACACGTCTGGCACTGCAGGATTTGATTCCCTGCCGTTGTAGTGTGTTACTGATGGTGACCTTTGTTACTGTGGTCCCAGCTCTCTGCAGGTCATTCACCAGGTCCCCCCGTGTGGTTCTGGGATTCTTGCTCACCGTTCTCATGATCATTTTGACCCCACGGGATGAGATCTTGTGTGGAGCCCCAGATTGAGGGAGATTATCAGTGGTCTTGTATGTCTTCCATTTTCTGATAATTGCTCCCACAGTTGATTTTTTCACACCAAGCTGCTTGCCTATTGTAGATTCACTCTTCCCAGTCTGGTGCAGGTCTACAGTTCTTTTCCTGGTGTCCTTCGAAAGTTCTTTGGTCTTGGCCATAGTGGAGTTTGGAGTCTGACTGTTTGAGGCTGTGGACAGATGTCTTTTATACAGATAATGAGTTCAAACAGGTGCCTTTAATACAGGTAACGAGTGGAGGACAGAAAAGCTTCTTAAAGAAGATGTTACAGGTCTGTGAGAGCCAGAGATTTCCCTTGTTTGAAGTGACGAAATACTTATTTTCCACCCTGATTTACAAATTAATTCTTTAAAAATCCTGCCATGTGAATTCATGGAGTTTTTTTTTCATATTCTGTCTCTCACAGTTGAAGTGTACCTATGATGTAAATTACTGACCTCTGTCATCATTTTAAGTGGGAGAACTTGCACAATCGGTGGCTGACTAAATACTTTTTTGCCCCACTGTATTTCTGAGGACTCATGGTCCAGAAGTAGTTGGGTGTTACTTCGGCTACGTATAGGCAGTGACGGTCCAAGCTGAGTCTACATACATGATGTCTGTGGTAAAGTCACATTTCTGTTAGCAAATCGGAGGCGAGATGTCAGAATTTCAGGAAAAAGGGATGTCCCGATACAACCTTTTGACTTCCGATATGATACTGATATTGCAGCCTTCAGTATTGACCAATACCGATACGATATCAGCACAAATCATGCATACTTTTACCTACACAGCTCACAAAAATTAAAGGAACACTTTAGATGCATCAGATCTCAACATGAAGTTGTATATCTATACAAATAACGACAGGGCAATGTCTTAGGAACAAAAGGGTGCCAAGTCTTTTAATGGAAATAAAAGTTATTAGCCTACAGAGGGCTCAGTTGTGTAGACACCCTAATATCGGAGTGAAATGAAGATGCGGCAGACTAGTCCATTATTTCAAAAACTTAATTTCTGCAACTCAAATTGCTTTTCAGTATCTTGTGTGGCCCCCACGAGCTTGTGTGCATGCTTGTCAATGTCGGGGCATGCTCCTAATGAGACAACGGATGGTGTCTTGTGGCATTTCCTCCCAGATCTGTGTGAGGGCATCCCTGAGCTCTTGTACAGTCTGAGGAGAAACCTGGCGCCGCCTAATGGACCGAAACATAATGTCCCACAGATGTTCTATTGGGTCTAAGTCAGGGGATCGTGAAGGCCATTCATTTGTTTCAAATCCTTCATCCTCCAGGTACTGCATACTCTTGCCACATGAGGCCGGGCGTTGTCATGCATTAGTAGATAACCAGGACCTACTGCATCAGCGTAGGGTCTGACAAAGGGTTCAAGGATTTCATCTCCATACCTTATGGCTGTCAGAGCACCATTTCCTAGGCAGTAGAGGTCTGTGCGTCCCTCCATGGATATGCCTCCCCAGACCATCGTTACAGGCAGCATAACGTTCTCCTCGTCTTCTCCAGACTCTTTCACGCCTATTACAGGTGCTCAGGGTGAACCTGCTCTCGTCTGTAAAAAGTACAGGGCGCCAGTGGCGGACTTGCCAATTCTGGTGTTCTTGAGCAAATGCCAGTCGAGCTCTACGGTGCTGGGCAGTGACACAGGGCCCACTACAGGACGTCGGGCCCTCAGGCCATCTTCATGAAGTCTGTTCCTGATAGTTTGGGTAGAGACGTTCACACCAGTGGCCCTCTGGAGGTCATTCTGTAGGGCACGAGCAGTGCTCTGCCTGTTCCGCCTTGCACAAAGGAGCAGGCATCGGTCCTACTGATGGGTTGTGGACCTTCTACGGCCCTGTCCAGCTCTCCGAGAATAACCGCCAGTCTCCTGAAATCTCCTCCATGTTCTGGAGATTGTGCTGGGAGACGCATTAAACCTTCTTGCTGCAGCACGTGTGGATGTGCCATCCTGGAGAAGTTGGACAACCTGTGCAACTTCTGTAGGGTTAAGGAATCGCCTCATACTGCCAGTAGAGAGCCAAAACTAGCACGAGTGGAAAACCAGCCGACAATGATCAAGAGGGAGGAACTTGAAATGACCTCTACGTGTTAAACCAGTCCTGTTTTGAGGGTTTTGTAATTGTTGCCACTTTAGTGCACCTGTCATTAAGTCCATGAACACCAATATAGCTGAACGTGATCATCAATGCCCTCAGCTGCTTAATCAACCAGGAAATTATCACACAGGTTTAATTGATTTCATGCCAGGCCCAATAAAAAAGTGTTCCTTTAATTCTTGTGAGCAGTGTATTTCGTAGTGTGGAATGTCTGAAAGGCTTGATCAGTGATATTACTCAATTGAAGAACAAGAGCCAATAACAGTAATTATGAAAAAAATGATTTTTTTAACCACTGGTTGCAAAAATGTGAATTTTAATGGACTGCTGATATCGGAGATGATAAATGATAAATGACCCGCACTTGTATAGCACCTCTCAGAGTAAGGACTCCAAAGCGCTTTACACTACAGTGTATCATTCATCCATTCACACACACATTCACACACTGATGGTGATGAGCTACGATGTAGCCACAGCTGCCCTGGGGCGCACTGACAGAGGCGAGGCTGCCGACCACAGGCGCCACCGGTCCCTCCGACCACCACCAGCAGGCAAGGTGGGTTAAGTGTCTTGCCCAAGGACTCAACAGCAGAATTCTCTGTCTGGAGCCAGGATCGAACCTGCAACCTTCCAATTACTGGACAACCTGCTCAACCTGTTGAGCTACTGCTGCCCCAGATGATGCAGTGCGATATAATCCGATACACTGCTTTTGGACCGACATGAAATTAGTTCTGATATTGGAACGGGACATCCCTGTCAGGAAATAAGACTCCATATCCAGCCACTGAATTCACCTCTCATCTGGCTATTCTAGTCCCTGAAACAGGAGTCCCAGAGATTTTTCCCCTCAGGGATCAACTCACAAGGCATTCATATGAATATAAATGTATGAGTGAACTAGTTCTTTAATGAAACATGTGACTTGAGTTATTAGGATGACAGAAGTACACCACTGAGATTGGCCAGTTGCTCATCTGTTCAGTCAGAACTAATCTCCAAACACAGGTTGTTACATCAGGTAAGATATCTGTTCTTAACTTATTCACAGAAACCCATTTTAAAAGATCTGAAGTATCCCCTTAAATAGAGCCAAGTCATAAACTTTACCAAGTGAAAAACTCAAACTGTGAACTCATAAAAGGGAAATGTAGCTGTTTTTGTGACGAGTTGTAAAAGATGATTTAATGAGTCATACAGTCATGCATGTTTGAAATCACAGAGCATTAGACAGGGATTAGCATAGCTATTTTAGCTCTGCTGTGTCCTCCCCTTCAGCTCTATCACAATAAGAGAAAATCCGCGGAGTGGCGCAGCGTTGCAGAAGCAGTCAATGTTGAGTTCCTCAGAGAGATCTGTGGCGGATGTAAAAAATGGTCCAATCAGGATTCGACCCCCAGACTCCCAGGTGAAGTCACGCACACTAACCAGTCACCCAAACAGAGATCTCCCTTGTCCAAGTAGCCAGGGTGCATCATCAATCGGGTCACAGCTGCATCTGTTCTTTTACAAGTATAATTGTGTTTTTAAGCAAGACGTGGGGTTTATTCACAAGACACGTGATGTTAATCACCACATCTGCTGAGGAGGTTCACACCATTCAATCCTGTTTTACATGGCTTTAACAATGGGATTAACCAAACCAAGGTTATTTAAACTCTATTAGACTTGTAGTGGAGGTGGCTCAGGCATCTAGTTAGGATGCCTCCTGGATGCTTCCCTGGTGAGGTTTTCCAGGCACGTCCAACTAGGAGGAGACCCAAAGGAAGACCTAGGACACGCTGGAGGGAGTGTGTGTCTTGGCTGGCCAGGGAACACCTTAGAATTCCTCCTGAGGAGCTGGCCCAAGCCGCTGGGGAGAGGGGAGCCTGGGCCTCTGCTTAGTGTAGGCTGCTTCCCCCGCGACCCGACTCCGGATAAGCGGAAGAGAATGGATGGATTGATGGATAGACTTGTCATTATTAGCCTGACATTGTGGACTAATACATTTGAAAGAAAACAAATCTGTTTTATTTTAGATGTAGGGTAGCACAGCTGCTTCACAGCAAGAAGGCTCGAGTTTCTGGCTGTGCTTTCTGTGTGGCGCTGGCATGTTCTCTACTACCAAGATTAGGATTAGGGTTTCTCCAGGTACTCAGGTTTCCTCCCACAAACCAAAAACCTGCATGTTTGGTTAATTGGAGAATTGCAATTGTCCCTGAGTGATGTCCAGGGTGTCCCCTGCCTTTCACCTGACAAACACTGGAGGTGGACACCAGCTTCCCACAACCCTACTGAGTATGAAGTGGTATAGTTTTTGAATTGATGAATGTATATTTAATATATTATTGTCATTGATTAGTTCATCAGTTTGAGTCCCATAGTCATCGTCACACTGGTGAAATGACATCTTCGCATTTGACCCATTCCTGTGGAGAGTGGTGAGCTGCAGCAGTGGCTGCAATCAGGAACTATTTTGTGGTTAAACCCTCCAATCCAACCCTTTAAAGCTGAGTGTCAAGCAGGGAGGCACTGTTTAAAAACCTTTGCTATGACCCAACCGGGATTCAAATCCCGACCTCCCTGTCCCGGGCAGACACTCTACCACTAGACCACTGAGAACGGTAACTTAACATCTTTTATTTGTTGTTGATAACTTGAACTTGATATCATCTTTTTGTCCATAATGATTATTTCTCTATCAGAATGTTGAATTAATCCTATTCATACAGCTGAACAGAAGCACCAACGGATTCTGACAAGTCGAAAAACAAAGAAAACATTCTGCTCGGCGGGGTGGAGCACTACTGTTACACATCTTCCTCCTCCTCCCGCGCTCTAGTCTATGCAGAGGCTCTCAGCGTTCTTGAATGGAAACAACTTGCCTCACAAATGAGCCCTTCGAGTTAGTCCAGCAAATGCCCCCTGTGTAATCGCCTTCTGGAATCTCCTTCTGAACAGATCATTTGTTTTTCCGTAATGTTCCAAGCACTGAAGCTCCCTTCATCCTAAATGTGGACAAAGTATTTCAGTGTTTTCTGGTTCTGACTTTTTGGATGTTTTTAAGTATTTTCAATTACAAATTGTTTAACTACTCCTCATCAGCTTTTTAAGGCTTTGGAAACGTCCGGGTGGTGGAATGGTCTGAGTGGTTCAGACAAATTGAGCTAATTCTGTCTAACTTGGCAACTATTTAGAGAAATGAACTTTTGTAGACTGAGAAGCTGATTTTAGGAGTTTAGAGCAGCTTGTTGTTTTACTAAACACTCACCAAATAAGCGCGTGTGTGTGTGTGTGTGTGTGTGTGTGTGTGTGTGTGTGTGTGTGTGTGTGTGTGTGTGTGTGTGTGTGTGAGAGAGAGAGATAAGATCAGCCATGTGTGGGACCCTGTTTAGGGTTGTCTATGATGTATTGCTCTGAATAGGAGTAAGAATGTGGATTCTTCCACACGAGGGCAGTCATCATTTACAAAAATGACAAGTCTGTGTCAGCGAGGCTCTTTAGAAGAGATCTAAGATGTTCTCTGTATCTGTTGAGATGATTTACCTGAACAGGCTTGTTTTCACAGCTGGGATCAGTCACAGGCAGTGTTGTCAGCACCGTCAGTGATGCAGTGTTTTTCTGTCTTAAGTATTCTTTTGAGCAATGTGTCCCTACACTTCTGTCAGTGAGTCGCCCTCACACAGGATTTATTTTAATTGGATGTTCTGACACCTGGGAGTCTGGAGGGCTGTATTAAATTCCACCAGGCCTTTAAGATT
The DNA here is from genome assembly GCA_006942095.1 of Nothobranchius kuhntae. NCBI lineage: Eukaryota > Metazoa > Chordata > Actinopteri > Cyprinodontiformes > Nothobranchiidae > Nothobranchius > Nothobranchius kuhntae. The sequence continues at coordinate 258,756 of SSNQ01034168.1, forward strand.
GGTATTCATCAGGCAGAAATAAACAAACTGTAAAGTGTAATAAACCACACGTTTATTTTCAGTGCTGCCATTTTTTTCCATTCTTCCGTCCTCCCCCTTTCACACTCCCGCTTCTCGCAGCGCCTCGCGATAGAACAAGAAATGAGAAACTACCTGAATCTATACATTTACAGTGAGTTAACAATTTCACTCTTTCTTACACAAACATTTTTTTAAATGTTTAAAACATTTTGCTTAAACATACTCATACAAACTGTAACATCAAAATAAAAGAATATTTTACATGTGAACATGCGTACATAGTGCAAGCTCTTGTTTTTGTTTTATTGCCACCACGCACCCTCATCTAGTGCTCTTAGGAATGCAAGAGAAGATGCACCCTTTTTTGTTAAACAGTCAGCAAGTTGTGACTTTGCATCTGCCCAACGCACCTCTCTATTTTTGTTGGACTGTATGAGTTCTTTAATACCACTCATTTCTAGTCTGAGTCTCTTTTCTGTGACTTGTTTTGTAGATTTGAGAGCAGCAAACAGAGCGGTTATCAGCGACACAGATAATGGGCAACATGTTCAGATCAGCTTTACCGGCAGTAAGTTCAGAATGAGTACAGTTAAAAACATGGCATTATCAATACCATCTGACATGGCAAGAGTTTCTCCTGCTAGTGTACTTCTTACAACACGTCTGATGTTCTTAGACTGCCAAAACAGAGGAGAGAATCTTCCAGTTTTCCCCATTAAAGCAATGAAAACCGCTCCCTGTGTGCCTCCATGTGGTAGGTTGCCCAACAATGCATCACTGAAGACAACCAAGCACAAATCATCACTATTGATGTGTTGAAACTTCAGTGTGACCTTCTCTGACTTGAGTTCCCGAATCACTTTGTTCACCTCATGTCTGGACTGAACAGTAGCATTTTTAATGTTGAATGCCAGGCTACAAATATCAAACATAACATCTGGTCTTGTTTGTTTAGCAACCCATAAAACCTGTCCTATTTTGGATCTGAGCTGTTCTCTCTGTCTCATCTAGTGGGCCGTTTCTCTGAGTGGCACGTACTGCTTGTAACTGAACAGGTTGTAAGTTGTCAACGTAGCTGTGCTGATGCACCTGTATAGTGTTTCTCACAGTAGAAATGTCCATGCCTACATATGGGAAGCTCTCATGTTCTTCACGTCCCACATGGAAAGTAGACTTGAGTACAGGAATAACATTACTCTCAGACTGTTCTGATCCTGCTCAAAAAAAAAAATCATCAACATGACATGCCGGTACACCCGTTATTTCAGCCTGCTCCTTCTGCCAGTAGAACACTTCAGGATCAACTTGTGATATTTACCACCAGTGTTAAACAGGATTTCCTCAACTTTGTTATACCAGTAGAGAGAAGCGTCTGCAAGTCCAGAATCTTAATTTTTTTTGTTGGAGAATACCGCTTGGCCATCTCCAAATCTGAAGGACTTGCAGCTTGGAGATTCTGTGTTTAGTAGCTTATGAATCTGGTTTTCACTGAGATCATTTCCATAACTTTCCAGCCACTTCTCACCACAATCAGTTATTGTGCATGCAGTATCAATGATGGCTGATCCCCGTGCTTCGGTTAGAAAAATCTCACAGTCTGCTATAGCCTCTTTAGTGAACAACGTAATGTTGCATTCTTCTACGTCTTTGTCTTCTGTCAATTTGACATCATTTTTCCGATGAGGACAGTCTTTAGCCCAATGGTACGTACTTTGGCAGATAGCGCATTTAGTGCGCTTCCCGCATCTATCTAGTGGATTTGTACCTTGTTGTGGCTGTCGTGTTCCATTCTGTGGTGGGCCATTACTCCGTCTGTACTTGCTGGTTGACTTTTTTCCGTGTAAAAAACTGCACTTTGCATATCGCAGCCGATGCTTGTCCCGATGGATTTTCCTCCAAAAATCCGCTTCAGTGCTGATTTCATTGATGAAAATGTCAGATCCGTGCACGCGGTACGTGCTAGCTGTCTGTTCTTCTCCTCGAGACAGGCTGTGTCCAGCAGCTTGAACGCTAGTACAGTGTCAGGTAGAGTCGTATCATACTTTGTTATACGGTTTTATCTTTGTTCAAACTCTATAATGTAGTCCGCCACTGACATTGCATTGTCTTTAGATATCGAGTCAAAGTGAGAATATGCTTCATAAGCTCGATCTTTTTCTTCTCTCAAGAAAACGGTGTCCAATTTTGTAAGCAAGGTTTCCATACCGTGATCTTTGTTAAGATCCTCCGCGGATATCTCTAAAGCAGTCTCTCTGGCTCATCCTTCGAGCCCCAGCGCCACCGCCAGCGTTTGTTTCTTCTTTTCCAGATCCGTAACAAGTCTCCACATACTAACTTCATTTTTCCAGCATTCGTACGGCCTGGTTTTGTCGAGTTTAGGCGGCGTTCTATGGTTGGTAACCATCCTCTGCTACCATTGTAAAGTGTAATAAACCACATGTTTATTTTTCAGTGTTGCCATTTTTTTCCATTCTTCCATCCTCCCTTTTTCATACTCCCGCTTCTCGCAGCACCTCGCGATAGAACAAGAAACGAATCTCGCGATGGAACGAGAAACTCCCCGAATATATACATTTACAGTGAGTTAACACAAACAACATTTTATCTGATGAGTTTATTGCTGTAAGGATAAATAACCTCTGCTTCCGAGTCCTTTAGTCTTCAAGTTAAACAAACTTCAGTGCCACGATCCTCAGTTGGTCAATTTGTACAGCAGGGAAAAATGAGTATTTGACACGTCAGCATTTTAAGGGTACAGTGATCCCTCGTTTATCGCGGTAGATGCGTTCCAGAGCTGGCCGCTATAGGTGAAAATCCACGAAGTAGGTACACCATATTTACAGTATTTATTTAACATGAGAGGGAGCGCAGCTGATCCTCATCAGCCTGATCAGCGGGACGGCTTTAATAGGAGGACGGTTATCCAGATACGACGCCGGATGATTAACTACTGCCTGACTCGCTTCTCCTCCGGATTCGCTCCCGTCTTGGAGACTTGTGGATACTCACCAGTTCGCTGCCTGGATACCAACTCCGCTCTGCTGTCCCGCTCTCCACCGTGCTCACGCTCCCTCTCTGTTACCTCGTCCTCCTCATCCGTCTACTCTTTCACCTGGAAATCTACAATTCGCCTCTGGATATCACCCCGGCTCAACTCCCCTCCACATTCACCCTGAACTTCCGCATTTTGCCGCTTCCTGGTTTACCCTCCGCTGGATCACCAGTGTGCCCTCAGTTCTCCTCATCATTAAAGAAATAAAATTATTGTTTATCTTTTACCTCGACTCTAGTCTGATTCTGTATGTCTTGGGTTAGACACTTACCCCAAAACATGACAGAAAAATACAGCGAATCGGTGAAAAATTCCGCGAATTGGCGAATTTCCCTTGAATAAGGCTCCAAAGAAAAAGTCTGCCAATCCAGTGGAACTGTCCCTGATGTCCACGCGATGTTGCAGAGCCATTACAGCCGCACAACATCCAGAGCCTTAAGCAGCTCCGGGTGGATCTTGTCCACCCCCGGGGCCTTGCCAACAATGAGCTTTTTGACCTCCTCATTGACCTCAGCTCCAGAGATTAGAGAGTCCAACCCAAAGTCCCCAGACTCTGCTTCCTCACTAGAAGACTGGATTGAGGAGGTCTTCGAAATATTCCTCCCACCGATCCACAACGTCCTGAGTAGAGGTCAGCAAAACACCGTCACTACTGTAAACAGTGTTGGTAGCGCACTGCTTTTCCCTCCTGGGACACCGGATGGACAGAATCTCCTCTAAGCCGGACAGAAGTCTTGCTCTATATCCTCACCAAACTCCTCCCATGCCCGGGTTTTTGCCTCTGCAACCACCCGAGCTGCATTCCGCTTAGACTGCCAATACCCATCAGCTGCCTCTAGAGTCCCACAGGCCAAAAAGACTCGATAAAACTCTTTCTTCAGCTTGACAGTGTCCCTAAATGCCAGTGTCCACCAGCGGGTTTGGGGGTTGCCACCATGACAGGCACCAACAACTCTGCGACCGCAGCTTTGGTCAGCCGCCTCAAAAATAGAAGCACGGAACATGGCCCACTTGACCTCAATGTCCCCCGCTTCCCTCTGAACGTGTTCGAAATTCTGTCAGAGGTGGGAATTGAAGCTCCTTCTGACAATGGACTCCGCCAGACGTTCCCAGCAGACCCTCACAATACGTTTAGGCCTTCCAGGTCTGACGGGCTTCCTCCCCCATCACTTGACAGCTGCCCCTCTCTTCACCAGAGTGTCCAAGACACGAGGCCGCAAATCAGATGAAATGACTACAAAGTCAATCATCCAACTGTGGCCTAAGGCATCCTGGTGCCAAGAGCACATATGGACACCTTTATGCTTAAACATGGTGTTCGTTATGGACAATCTACGACATGCACAGAAGTCCAGTAACAAAACACCCCTCAGATTCAGATCAGGGGGGCATTCCTCCCAACCACACCTCTCAAGGTCTCACTGTCGTTTTCCACATAAGTGTTAAAGTCCCCCAGCAGAATGGGGGTGCCAGTGCATTAAAGCATTATGCATGTTTTTGTCAATTTAGTATTAATCTGTCTACTCTATCTACTCTGCGGCTAATAGAAGCCATTATAGCCTATAATTTTGTTTACATCACAGGTGTCAGGGCATGTGGTTAAGTTAAGCGCCAATAAGTGCAATTGCTTCATCATTTGAAGATGTAAGTATGAATGTTCTTACATATCCTAAATCAACATATTTGTTTCTGTGCGTGCATGTGTGAGGGACTGCAAGTCTGTAAATGTGGCTAAAATTCACCTTTTTACCTTCTCACCTCCTGTGCTACCATTTCCAAAACATGCTCATGCCGGGTTTTTTTTTTATGAATGACCAATATTGCACGGGAAGTTTCTTACGCCAATTTCAGACCCTGTTTTCTAAGTAAGCAAGCATTTTGAACAAGGCCTCTGGTCTTTGTACTGAAAAGGCCTTGTGGACTCAAATCAGGATAGATGCCTTTGCTTTACTCCCTGCCTTTTGTTTGGTAGTTTCCGCAGGCCATTGCTGATCCAGACCTTTTTACAAGAGAAGTAAAGCACTGTAGGATGGTGTCCTCCATTCTGAGATCAATGTAGTCTAGCTCATGTTCCATCATGTTATCAGTGTTTGGCTCAGAAGAGTGCATTCCTTTCTTTGGCCTCAAACAAGTTTCCTGAGCTTTCTGTGTTGACCTCTTCACAGTTTTTTTTTTTTTTGTCAAAGTTTCCCACTGAATTGGTGGGGATGATCTGACATGCTTTACATATAATGGGCACTTGGGTGGATTAAAAACAATAAGTTCTGTAAGAATAGAGCTAGTAACTGACTGTTGTCACTTTCTCTCATCAGGTTACTGGTGTGGTTGGTAGAGCTGAACTTCTTTCTTCAATTTTCCTCCTGGCTGCTTTTTTGGCGTACACTAAATCCACTGGCACTGACCACTCCATTGGTAAGTCTAATGTAAGAGGTTTTCTAATTTTTGTTCATTAAACAAGACATATAGGGTTACTTAGGAATGATTTTCTGTTATTAAGCATCAACTTTAAACAGTTGAATGCATTTTTTTACTCTGGGACTTTCTGGTATTAATGGGTAGTGCTGATCAGAATAGGAATTACATGTTTGAATTTTCAGTGGACATTTACAAACATTAATATCGGCAGCAGTACAAAAATGTAGCACTCAACTAACTAAAAACATAACTAAATGAAACAACTTGGTTTGCATGTGACACGTTTAAAATGACCAAACAAATTGTTGTAATGATGTATAATTGTATTGCTAATTTTATCTTGTTGCGGTCAATCACAACCCAGTAGGATACTGGTTTTAGAACGTCTCTTACCAATTTTTTGTTCATGCTTATACAAACCTGGAGTAAAGACCTAATGACTAATTCTGTATATAATGAAGCGTCCATCTACAATAAAACTATGTTTTCTGTCTGCTTTTATTTCCTTTCCAGTTTGGGCTCCCATCGCACTGACTGTAGTCCTGGTAGCTGCAGCAACACTGTGTAAAGAGCAGGGAATAACTGTGGTCGGCATCTGCTGTGTCCATGAAGTGTTCGTTGCACAAGGGGTACAGTCATAGAACGTTCTTTGCCTTTGAGGTCACAGAGTTTAATTCATTTAAATCTGTTTATTTGTTTGTCCTGTATTTCGCCAGGAAAGTCTCATAAAATATATCAGAATCAAAACAAACTTGGTAAACAATCATGTTGAGTCCCTTTTTGACACAAAAAGGTAATTTAAAAAAAAAGACATCTGCCATTCCAGATTTCTTCATTCAACACATTTTTATCCTATCAATCAGTTTAATACATTTTCTTTAGACCTTGTGAAAAAAATAACTTCAATGTATTGGAGAAGTTTAGTGTTTAATGAAAATTACTCAATATCAAGGAAATGTAAACGGATAAGGAAGTTCAACCAGTTCTTGGTGCACCCTGGGGACATTTGAAAGTATTCTATTTACACTCACAGTACTAGAAACCTCAGGTGTGTGTGAAAATAATTAACTCTTTAAATGACAAACTTCTAAAAATACATTAAGTTTTTCATTTTAAGGAATAAGACCGTAGTAAAGATTTCCCCAATATCCCTTTATTCACCTTTATTGGGAACCATGTCTTGTATAATTTAACTGGAAAAGCAAATGTGTGGGTGTGTGTGTGTGTGTGTGTGTGTGTGTGTGTGTGTGTGTGTGTGTGTGTGTGGGGGGGGTTTGAAAAGAAAAAGGTGCAGTACACTGATCACACCCTTAAAATATTTCGTTGTTGTATCTCTTGATTTAATGACAGTCTGCTGTCTTCTTAGGTAAGAGTTTATCAGAACACCACACCTTAACAACTTAGCGGTCTACTGTTATTGTAAAAGTGCTCCAGATCTCCAGGACATCAAACACAACCTTCCTCAGGACTCTGGCTATACACCAATCAAAATCTTGAGTTACCTTCTCAGCTGGCAGGAACACTTCTGCTCCATCACAGGGTGAGCAGTCTCCAGGAGGGGGAGGATCTAACTCTGCCTGAGGGGTTGTTGAGGTTGTGTGCTGACACCAGCCAATGTAGGCCGAACGATGTCTGTGCTACCCCATCCCACCCCCAACTGCTGAATAACAACATGCTTCAACACAACATTGGAGCAGTCGAAGGGGACTAGGGGTCTTCTCACACCTCTGTTCTCGGTTCGGTACCCAGGGCTGGAGGCTAGGAGTGGGAGCTGGCCGTCTGGTTGGGGTCTGGGGTGGTGAGTTGCTTCGCTCTGTGTTGAGCAGGGATGCTTGCTCATCATTACCCCAGTAAGAACGGGACTATCTCTGGTGTCTGGGAATTAGGGATGCACGTTTACCAAAATTTCTTTAACTGGCCATTGACGCCCCTTAATGGTTAATAGCCAGTTAGCCGGAAAACAACCTACCCACACATGTACTGTTTAACCATGAAATTTAAATATAATAGGGTAAACCCCAATGCATTTAACATAATGCTGCATTATCGAAAATGAGTTTAAATATGAGATGTTGGTGGAGCTGGGTTCCGACTATTGGTATGGTCTCCATCCCCTCAGTGGCAGCCCGGCGTATCTCTGACTCAGAAGCTCCGGTGTTGTGCACAGTTAGCTCCGGTTGTAGCTAGGTAGCTACCTCCGTTGCTTAGCTCTCACTTCCGCGTTAGCTTTGGGTTAGCTTGTAGCTACATCGCTTCAGTTCGATGGGTGTCCACATTTGATCCCAGTATTACAGCCCCTCAGCTCCACCCCTTTTTCCTTTTTTGGAATTGTCTGTGCTTGACGGAACCTGTGACATGGTCAAAATGGCGGTGGTGGGAACCTCCCATTTTGGCACAAAAACGTATAATTGGAGCCTATGGACACGAATTGTCCAGTATATATGTAGATGGGCGAGGTCTTTGGCCCCTCATACTCACTATTGGACACTCCTATAGAGAAACCTTTTTTTTTTTTTTACCGTGTCCTGTCTGGCTGTGAAGCAAGCAGAATTGACGTCTGAATGCTGGTGACAAGCATTACAGATTTACTCTCAGGTGGAGCATCAAAGCGTCTGCTTTTAATGTCACGCCTGATACTTAAAACTTTATTGTTATTGTTGTTGAATGCTTTGTCATTCCGACCAGACACGGAGTCAGAGGCGAAAGAGAAAGGAAAAGACAAAAGGTGGGGAGACAGGGGGGAAGGGGGTGGGGGGTTCCACAAAAATAAACAATAATGAACAAGAGTCTGCTTCTAGGCCTGCAGAAAAAGACAAAAAAAGCAACAAAAAAAATGGGACACACAACACTACAACAAGATCAAGCTATCACTGCGTCAACTTGATGAAGAAATATAAAATCAACATTGTTTAACTGAACAATCACACGATAATAAATCATAGTGCATTAAGTGCCCACCATAGTCTTAAGACCTGTGTTGAACGTGCCCAAGCCCATACTTTTGAGAGCACCATGTGAGCACCTGTGTGTGTACACGCGCTTGTTTATGTAAGGTTTCTCTATAGGAGCGTCCAACAGAGAGTGTGAGGGACGACAGATCCGCCCCCCAAAGATGCGTAGGAGACGGGGGGAGCTCCAAGTCCCAGAGATCCAGGCGCTGTCCCAGAACACAGGAACCCCAAGGAGACTGCAACCAGAAACCTTACATACACAAGCGCCTGTATACACATGTCCTCACATGGCCCTCAGCCTGCAGCTGACAAACACCCCCACAGCATGATGCTGCCACTGCCATGTTTCACTGTATTGAAGAAGTGATGAGCTGTGCCTGGTTTTCTTCAAACATACTGCATAGAATTAAGGCCAAAAAGTTCTGTCTTGGGTTCATCAGACAAAACAATCTTGTTTCTCACCATCTCAGGGTCTTTCAGGTGTGTTTTAGCAAACTTTACACAGGCTTTCATGTGTCTTGCACTTAGGCGAGACTTCCGATGGGCCACTCTGCCATAAATCCCTGACTAGTGGAAGGCTGCAGTGATGGTTGACTTATGGGATGCACAATATATCGGCGTCAATATCGGTACTGGCCGATGTTGGTCATCTTTTAATAGATTTGTATTGGTCCGACAAGTTAAACTGGGCCGATATTTACAACAGATATTTTTTCCATCTTGTTTTTGTTTGTCTATGTGTTTCAGAGAGGGAGGGGGATGGTGATGTGTAACTGTTTGGTCATGTGACAGTGATGGTAATCATCTCAGAAGCAGCAATGTGTGTAATAAAGTAAATTCATACACATGCGCGCGCGCACACACACATATATATATATGGATGGATGGATAGATAAAGTTTGCCTTATATAGAAAATAAGCAAGACATTCAGAAATTCAGCTTGCACAATTCTCAATCTATACAAAATCCGATGGTTTCAGAAGCATGCATCTATAAAACAAATTGCCAATATTTAGCATCCCTACTTATTTATTATTTTTGCACCAAGTACCGCAGCAATTTCTGAATGTTGTCAACCTGCTTACACCTATGGCAATACAAAGATTCTGACTCATTTCAGTTAGAACAATAATGTTCTTTCAAACAAGTGTGACGTAGATCTGTCAGGCTTCTCTAATCTTTGAGTTTCACTGTCTATTTTCTATCAGAAGCTAATGCAGGTGATAAGTGTAGGAGACTATTTTTCTGTTCAGCCTGAAGATTTATTATCAGCAGTAGGATTTGAAGTGGTTTTAGTGTTCCATACTTTTAAAAAAGGAATGAAAATATGTAGATGAATGAATATAATTATCATCTTCACTAGATTATAACTCATATTGCCCCAGATGTATAAAAAATTCAAAGAAAACAGATTTTCCTGTATCTTTTAGTTATTTTTCTTAGCATGTGAGAGTGTTTTAACTGATTGGCTTAATGAACTGAACTCTATTGTAATGTTTACTTTGTGAAGTCCTTTTAGACGACTTGTACTGATTTGGCGCTATGTAAATAAACTGAATCTGATACCTGACCTAGATGATGAGCATTTAACACAACAGCGGCTACTATCCATTTCTTCTGAGCATTTTTTATAGTCATCACTGGTCATTGTAGGTTTATACAATGGCACACCCTGTAAAAAAGAATAATAAAACTTATGTAATAAGTCCTTTTATTTATTTTTTGTTGCCTTGACCTATTTTTCTGCTTTTGTGCTGTCTTTTCCACTCGTAGTTCACCCTGCCAATGCTGCTGGACACTTTACGGCAAGTCTTGCAGGGTAAAGATGGATTCCCGTATGCTGTCCTGCAAACGCTCCTGAAGCTAATTGTCCTCGTCATCAGCACTCTGCTGCTTGTCATCATCAGGGTTCAAGTCATCCAGTCCCAGCTTCCTGTCTTCACCAGGTAGTGTTACAACAAACTGATGTCATAGTTTTTCAGACAGACTGAAATCTAAAATTTAAATGGAATTTGTATTGTGATTAATTCCTGTTGTATATTTTTGTGTGATTTGGAACATTTTTTCAGCTGCACTGTCTTTAAAACCTTTACACAAAGTAGTATCTGTTCCTATTGATTAATCTTTGCAAACAATTTAAATCTTAATTTTCTTTTGACATTTTTCTCCAAATTTCTTTTAGACTAAATCTTTTATTAAAAATCAGGACGAAAAGGTTTACAGTTCCTGACTGAAGTCTTTTCGCTTGTGTATGTTGTAGAAACTCCTGCTATTAACCTGACTTTTAATTGATCAACTGGTGTTAGAAATGGCTCATATGAAAAGTTAAAGCCCTCCCAAATAATGTTAAATGTACTGAAAAAAAAAGTTTCACTGAAAGAGATGTATCATTTAATCGAGACAGAAAGGTCAAAATCTGGCAAGACAAAAACTGTTGTCGCCTATAAAATGATCAATTTTACAGCAAATCCAAAAATATATCAGCAAATTAAGTAGTGGTGCTGTGACATCCAAATTTAATATCTTGTTTGACTTCCATGAGCTTGAAGGACAGCATCCATGCGGTTTGGCAAGGATTCGTACAATTTATTGATGAAGTCATCAGGAATAGCAAAGAAAACAGTCTTGCATGCCTCCCAGAGTTCATCAATATTCTTTTGTTTCATCTTTCCCGCTTCCTCTTTCATCCTACCCCACATATGCTCAATGATGTTTATGTCTGGTGACTGGGCTGGCCAATCCTGGGCCGGAGAGAGACTGCCAGCTGTTCGACAGAGTGGTGAAAACACTGGCTGAGTGGGACGTCAAGCGGGACATAAAGCAGGTCACATCAAAGCTAAAGGTCCTGGAAAAGAAATTTCATCAGTCTGACGTGTCTTCTGTCTGACGCTGAATGCGCAACCCTGTACGTCACATGCGGGGGGGCCGTCCAGCGACCTCCCTATATCCCCTCTTGGTTTGAGAGGTGCCTGATGGCAGTTTATTCTAGCTTCAGCTTTGCTACTATAAATGCCAAAATCCTCCCCAGGGAGCCGCGGCTAATCCCGTTTTGAAAACGCTACGGTCCTGTAAAAACAGCTTAGATGAGTGTCTGTGGTTGCGGTCTCCTTGAGGTGCGGTATGGTTTGCTTCCTCTTCCTGATTTTACAGATGCAGCAGCACTACAGGTGTTTTGTAGAAAGGAGTGATGCTGCTGCTGACCGTCGTGTTCTGTGCCATCCCTGTTGTTCATAACAGCAGCACACTGAGTAAACAACATGAAATACCAGCGACAAGGCTCATTGTTTAAATGAACATGTTTCTTATTAATATAATTCTCAAACAAGCATGTTTTATGGCAGGTAACAAAAGAAATTATATAATTACAGAAAGAAAGAAGAGTGTAAATGATTTAAAATACTTCCAAGGACAACTGTGGTGCGTTATCCTTTTTTCTTATTACATTTCTGAAGTATCGGATCAGGACTCTGTAATGGCAGATTCTTAAAATCAAATTACTCGGATCTGGAGCAAAAACAGTGATGGAACACCCCTGGTTTATTTATTTCAGACCTCGTATTATTCAGATCTGGTTTGTAATCTCCTGAGTTTACATGGAAAGTAGATTTAGAAGTAGGGCTGCAACTAACAACTATTTTAATACTACTACTACTAAACTTCATTTATATAGCGCCTTCACATGGCCCAAGGACCAAACAAAGTGCTGCACAGCAGAAATGAACATAAAAAAATAAAAATATATAAAACCATTTAAAAACCGATAAAATCTAGATGGGGCAGCAAAAAAGTACAAAGCCATCCATTAACGAGACTCTTCTTGAGTAAAAGCTAAAGAATAAACGTGTGTTTTCAGCTGGCTCTTAAACTCGCGTGGTGGCCTGTTTGACACGTGTAGGTAGCTCATTCCAGAGCCTCGGCCCCAGCACCGAAAAAGCACGAACCCCTTGAGATTTCAGTCTGTGTTTAGGAACGACCAACAGTCCTTGCTGTGCTGCTGACCGAAGGTTCCCTGCGGGAACATAAGGATGGATCAGATCCGACAGATAACGTGGAGCCAACTCATTTAAACATTTAAAAACAAACACCAGGACTTTAAACGAAATTCTAAAAGAGACTGGAAGCCAATGTAGGGATGCCAAGACGGGCGTGATCTCCTGGTACCGGTCAGTAACCTGGCTGCCGCATTTTGGACCTTCTGCAGTTTCGCTATGGAGGCCTGCTTGATGCCTGCATAAAGCGAGTTACAGTAGTCCAGTCTGGTGGTAATAGTCGACTAGTCACCGACTTGACACGATTAGTCGACTAATCGGATAATTATGAAATTTTTCTTAAATTTAGCATGAGATTGCTGTAATTATGTGGAAAAATTATAATAAACACAAGAAAGATGGGTACTTCAATGGAAAATGCATACCGTAAATCCTCTAATACAGGCCTGTATTTAATTAACTGCCGGGTATCATATTTTGGCCGGTGTCGGNAGTCGGCGAAGGTGAATAATGGCCGGTTTTTTATTGTGGCCGGGTGGAATGTGGTAACAAGCAAGTACGGGGGGCGGTTGTGTCATCGTCTCACTTTTGATTTGCCAGTGATAGATCGCGAGGGTAACTTTAACCGTGCGGAGACGAAGAGGAGGCAAAAATTTGATATCAAGTTCAAAGAGAACGTGCTGATTATGCTGCAGAACACTCTGGGGAGCAGTAGCAGGGGTTGTATGAACTAGTCACTAGTCGACTTCACCGCTCTATAGTGACTTGTTATGCCTGTCGTCGACTAGTCGCTGTCACGTGATAATGACCGGCAAGATGCAGCCCTCGGAAAAGACAGCAGCCTGCTGTCAGCAGGTGACAAGCTCCTGCGCGTCGGGGGGACAACGCGCTGTGCCAGAGCGTCGGTACTGCAAAGAGGGGGCCCGTGGGCCGCCTATTGAGGACCACTGATCTATATCATGCTATGTTAAACCTTTCAGGGCAATGAAAGGCTCATAGATTATACAATATTACCATTTGCACAATGTAAGTAAATTTCATTTTATTGACAGAAACTGAATCACAAAGTGCTTCACAAAAACACATCATAAAGCTATTGAATCATAATAATCTTAAACAAAATAGAAATAAATATAAATCAGAAAAACAGCCATAAAATTACAGATCATACCGTTTAGATCATAAATATCATAAAATAAAAGAAAGATGATTACAAATTAAAGTAAAAAATAACAAGAAAACAAAAGGTTTAGGTAAAAGCAGCTTTAAATGAGAGTCTTCAGCTGGTGTCCAGACTGTCAATACTATGTAAGAATAAAGGAAGATCATTCCAAAGTCGGGGTTCAATAGCCTTGAAAGTGTGATCACCTCAACTTTCATATCTGGTCTTTGCAACTTCTAGAAGGTTATGGCTTGTGAACCTGAGGGCTTGGGTTGGAGCATAAGGCTTTAACAGTTCAGTATATAGGGAGGGTCTTGACCATGTAGAGCATTGAAAGTTATAGTCAGGATTCTAAAAGGAACTCTAAAGGATAACCAGTGCAGACATAAGAATAGGGGTGGTGTGTGCTTCTCTGTTTACTTCAGGTAGACAGGAGCCTTGCTGCAGAGTTCTGGACCACCTGAAGGCGGTAGAGGTGTGAATCTTCACTTGTGTTTCGATTCGATTACGATTATTGGGTCAACGATTCAATTCGATTCGATATCCCGATGCAGCACACAGCATCACGATTATTTCATATTGATTTGTTTTCATCGATAAATAGAAGATGTCAGATAATTGCTTTATATTTTTATTTATTTTTATCAAAAACGTGACACAACCTGCCATCCCTCAAAAGCTCCATTCACAACAGGTTTGGACAGAACATTTTAAACATTTAAGAAGATTTAACAAAGTATAACAATCCGTTTCCTGGTTCAACACCACGCCTCAGGCTGAGAAAAACACGCTTCGCAAAAACTCACAAAATCTAAAAAAGTACTGAAAACCTAAAGGACACATAATGTAATAATAAAATACATAATGGGTTCATATATGAGTGTTTAATGTCTCTGAGCAGCTCTAGAGTCAAATTATGCCACAGCTGAAGGATGTCAGAAATAACACCAAATGAAATGTTTGACTTAGTTTGTTATTTTATTTGAACCCAGTGGTTCGTTTCTGAAATGTTGGAGAATGAATCAAGTTCTGTTTGATGCAGAAAATAATAAAACATCAAACAAATTCTACACTTCCAATAATATTTAAGATGTGTGTTGTATTCTTTCTGATAATAACACCAGCAGAAGGCTGTGGGCTGGATTAGGATTAAATTACCCAGCTGATGGATCTCTTTCACTAACCAGCTAACTACAAACCTTTCCACTAACCTGTCCTGTGGGACCCTCACCATGTAACCCTCATGTCCATGCTGTCTCTGGAGGAGCAGATAGGAGACAGACCTCCTGTAACTTAAAATGAACCAAAGCTTCCTCCCAGTTTCTCTTTAAGCTGAGTTTAACATCAGTTTATCATCATGAAACAAAAGAATATAGTGGAACAAGAACTTCTATTTCTCTCTCCTTTTAACTTCTCTGTGTCCCTAAATAAAAGAGACAGACGATCACGCTGCAGCCGCCGTCACTTACCCCGCCCCCTCCCCAAGACCGGATCTCCCTACATTACAACAAGCAGTCTGACTGAGCGCTTCCAGGAGAAATAATAATTAAATTATGAAAATAACGTGTGTTTGGAGCATCGGTTTGGAGGAGCGTCCTCCGATCCTCTTGAGTGAGCAGACGCTGTCTCTCTCTCATACGCTGATCGAGCGAGCGGAGCGCGCCGCATGACAACTCGCTCATAATTCACGGCCCAAATCCAACAGAACCGGTCGGGCTGATTCGGTTCCGGTTCGGTCTCAGGTGACAACTCTAGCGCTCAGCCCTGCAGTACCACATTAAGGCGGAGGTAAATGTGGAGGATGCTCACTCTTGACAGATTTGGATGCAGCGCTGGTGCCGCCGTTAAGAAAACAAAACTACATTCCACTATAATCGATTATGACGTACTCTTCTACGATGCAGAATCGTTTATGTCCGCATCCCGATGCATCAATTATTTGATTATTTTCCTCAGCTCTAGAAGGCGGTCAAGGGCCTTTGTGTTAAGACGTGAAAAGTGTTTAACAGTAATCTAGATGAGAGGGGATAATCACGTGGATAATAGGGATGTGTATTGGCGAAATTTCGGTGATACGATCCGTATCACGATGCAATGTATCACTGAATAACTTATTCAGTCAGATGTCATGAGCAATTTTAGACTGTGTTTGTTGTAGTAATATTCAATAAACAGTCCAAACTGATGCTTAACATGTTTAACGTGATCCCCAGTGAGTCGTGGAGGATGGCTGCTTATACTGAGCCAGGATCCTCTGGAGGTTTCTTCCTGTTAAAAGGGAGTTCTCTGTCGCTGCATGCTTGCTTAGTATGTGGGTTGCGGTAAAGACTCTGACACTAGTCAGTGACTCGATGCAATTTGCTGGGTTCCTTATATAGGAAACTTTTTACTGATTGGCTTAATGAACTGACCTGAATTGGAATGTTTACTATGTGAAGTGCCTTGAGACGACGCTTGTCGTCATTTGGCGCTATATAAATAAACTTGAATTGAATTGTATCTGAGCCATAACTGAGAGATTTACATTTCAATGGTGGAAACAAAACGCATTGCACACTGCTGCCAACTTGCGGTCTGCGTTTGAATTGCACCAAAAGAAAAGAAAATTACTATAAACTTAACTAAAAACTTTAAGTGAAACTGTTTCTGTTGAGTGCTTTTCATGAAAACCAGATTGGAATGCAGACATTAGTCTGTAATTTTTAGGCTGAGAGGAGTCCTAACTGGGTTTTTAAGGATCAGTTCAACAACAGCATGTTTTAAAACATAGGGAACAGAGCCAGGCTGTAGAGATAGATTAACAAAATCCACAATGCATGTACCAATTTGATCAAAAGTCCTAAGTAGCCAAGTGGTTGGGGTTACATCAACAGGGCATGAAGTTGGTTTCATGTTTTTCTGATTGAGGCACATGCCATGGAAATTTACATGAGTAAATGGGAGGAAGGTGGTTAGATGGGTGAATAGGAAGTGGATGGGGGTGATCTCAATGGAGGGATCATCTGTTCTGAAGGGAGGTTCAGCAAGATGTCATCTGTGAATTCACATTCTAGGCATTATCTCAGGGCATGTAAAACTTAAATCATTTAAAAAAATGTACGTCAAGAAGATGATGTCATACTACCATAATGACCGTATGTGAGCTAGTGTGTCTGATAGATGTGAATGAAAATGTAATGTTCTTGCACAAGTTATAGTATTTAAATCTCTGTTTTGATCATTATCATACACTAACTTATTAAGATTACTGGTAGTTTTGTGTAGTTCTGTCTTTAGTTCTGGGTATTTTTCCTCTTGCTGAATTATGGTTGTTGTTGCTCAATATATTTCAATTATTATTATCATAATTATTATTTTCATCTCACTCTCATTTTTTTATTATTACTTTTATCTTATTATTGTCTTTTTTTTTTAGACATAATGTGATTGGGTAAAAAGGGTAGGCATAAAAAGCTTCAGCCTACACCCTTTTGGTTACTATAATCGAGATTCTGTATTACTGTGTTCTTTCTTTTTCTTTTAAATGACCAAAATAAATAAAAAAATAATAAAAATCTCCTTTCCAAAGATCAAAATAAATGCAACAAAAGTAAAACTAAAGCATCAGCTGAAGGTGGCAAACGTCTGGGAGGTCATCAGCGGGTTAATAAACAATCAGCTCCCTATAAGCTCTCAACAGACTGAGGAGATTGAAAACGTCAGTATGTGGTTTTGAATCAACTTGGTGACCTTTGTGAAAACCATGTTGCTGTCTGAAGGCATTTGTTGATTATAATCTATTTTTAAAATTGTCTGCACAAGATTCTACCTAATGACATTTGAGCTTGCAGATAAAATTCCTCACAATTAGCCTGGAAAGGCTAATCCTCTTCCTGTAATCCTTAAGCTGTCTCCAGATTGTCTGAGAGACTGTCATGAAGCCATAACAATATGTACATCATATGTAGGTTATAACTTCCTTAGTGATTATTGGAGTTTACAGAATGTCTTCTGAAAAACAAGTTAGGACCCACATCACAGCAGTTCTTAAACTAATACAAGCTTTAGGTGCTTGACTGGGACAACAAAGAGAAGCTGATTACGAGTTAGGGATGTGGGAATATCACAGGAAACTAAAAAGGCAAAACAGATTCATTGTGACCGCAGGATTAAATCTGTCTCAGGGCATTTGGAGAGCAAATATTTTTTTATCTTGTCATCTTTTTCAGATGGATAAAACTTTTAATTTTTAAATATATTTGTAATGTTGGCTATCATTGCAGATTAGGGCAAAATTCTTAATAACTGCCACTGAGCAGCAGATGGATGCTAATGACCACACGACTCTGACATTTTCTCAGCTGCTCCATTTTAGGGTAAAAATTAGACTTATTAGATGCACTGCAATCGAATTTACCTTTACAACAGCGCTCTTCAGAGGTTAGCCGCTTTCAACTTTTGACATTCTCTTATCCATTCCTTATCAAATTAAAGCAGGACATACAGGACATCTCATTGTTCAATAGTAATATTGTTTTTTTTTTGTTAGTAAGTTTATTTGTTTATTTTTCTTATGGAACCAATAAAATATTTTTTATTTTAGGCAAACTATTAACCTTTTCTCAAGCAGTCAAAGAGCAGAATGGCAGTCAGAATCAAGTTGGAGGATTTTCCCCATAAAAGACAAAGTAAGATTTTATCTGACCAACCGTTTTGCTTGGATTAGGTTTTTTGTGAAATTTTAGGATGCACGAATTTTGGTAAAAGGACATCTCCTGAGTTGGATTAAAAGGGAAAAAAATGCAAACCTGAGATACATCTGTCATTTCAGACTAAACTTCAATAGTTGCTTCTTCTTTCCAAGCAAATATTTCCTCCTCTTTTAGTACTTGCCCTCAGAGAAAAGTAGCCTTCTCAAAATACAGTTGAATGGATAAGATGGTAAAGATAATGGTAAAAATATGATGAATTATGAAAAGGTTTCCAGGAGAACACACCTCATGTTTTCAAAATGATCAAAAATTAAAGCTGATAATCTCCTTCAACCAAGTTTAAAAACTTTAGTATCGAAAAAAACCTAAGGAAAACTATAGGATCCCAAAACACAACAGACAAGCATTGCTGTCAGAGGCTTACGTCCACCAAATTATTTCATAAGTAGTGCTGAAGATTTTAGAAGTGCTTTTACCTCAACAAGACAAAAACTTATTAACTTCTCAATCGTGATCAGGATTGATTTGTTGAACCGCTCTCATTGGATTTAACGCTAGTTATCTGTCACAATTGGTTGAAAGGCATTTGGTTAGGATGTTCAGGAACACCCCAGAAAACAACAAGGCCTATTCGCTAGAAACTTCTAAAAGACCACAGGCAAAGACCAAAAAAAACCACAATGTCAACCTCAACTTAAATCTATAGCTGTTCAAATGCATAAGGCAAAAGTCTTCTGTAGAAAACCATTACAGTCAGATGGGACAAACATTAGCATATTTGACCACAAAGATGAAAAGGATGCTTAGAGGAGTTGAGGTGAGGCTTTCAAACATAAAAACACCAAACCAGCAATCAGGCATGCTGGTGGTAGCATTATTCTGTGGTTCTGGTACACTGCAAAACACGAATACGATGACACACTTCTCCTAAAATCATCAGGTGAGCAATTGGAGCACTCTTGGATGTTCTATCTGGACATTGACCCCAATCATTCTATGTAAATTTGTTCTGCCAAGAAAAGTGATAAAATATTCAGAAATATACCAGAAGTTTGTTGATCTAAACAAAAACATTTGGCTAAAATTCAAGATGCAATCACTTTGGTCACTGGTTTAATTTATCTTTTTCGTTTAATTGTTATTAGCTTATCCATTATTTGGCTAGTTTTAAATTATTTGACTAATCAGTGTGGGAGATTATTTAAATGGAAGGGTACCAACAATTGTATCTACACCTCTTACAAAATTTAGACCTGTAGCACACGGTTGCACCACAAAACGTGCCCAATGTTTCCACGTCTGTTGGATTTTGTGAAGAACATCATGGGTTCTACATTTTCAGGACTGAATATGAGGACTAACTTCTGTGTCTGGTAATGCCTGTACCCAGGATATGGCTGATTGTGTGTGAAAGTACTAATGCAGACAAATGTGTTGCATGGCTTCATAGACATCTTCACCAGTACCCAGTGTAACTCGACTTGGTTTCACCTGGTTCATTTTGTATGTATACACACAAATGTCAATCATACATTAATGCAGAGGTCCCCAATCCCTGGGCCATGGACCGGTACCAGTCCTTGGGTCATTTGATACCGGGCCGCACAGTGTTTTCGCACGGAAAAAAAAAATTACACAGTGAATTTTATATTGAAAAACGACCGGATTCACTTCATTACACCCACGTTCCTCTCACTCTTGATGCATGCGTAGAAGCTTGCCCGGGTCACGTTGTACGGAACCGCTCAAAACACAACACACCCTTATGCTAGCAAAATGAGTAAAAAACAAGCATCTCTTGAAAGTTTCTTTGTGAAGGGGAAAAGGCCCAGTGAAGAGACAAAAGAAGAGGAGACTACGACTCCCAAAAAGAAGAAAGCTGTATTTAACAGACAATACCAGGAGTCCTACTTGAAATATGGATTCATCGCGGCAGGTGATTTCCAGGCTCCAAGCCCGCTCTGCGTTATATGTGGCAAACAGGTCTCTAATGAGGCAATGAAGCCTTCAAAACTGCTTCACCACTTGGAGACCAAACACCCAGCATTAAAAGGCAAGCCTTTGGAGTATTTTGAAAGAAAAAAACATGAGCAAGAAGGGCAGGAGAAATTACTGAGAGCCACCACATCAACAAACGTAAGTGCATTAAAAGCATCATACTTGGTGGCTAACCGAATTGCTAAGGCTAAAAAGCCTTTCACTATTGGTGAATATTTGATCCTCCCTGCCACTAAAGACATTTGTCGTGAACTTCTTGGAGAAGCTGCTGTAAAAAAAATAGCACAGGTGCCTCTTTCAGCCAGCACCATCACTCAACGCATTGAGGAAATAGCAGATGACATTAATTCACAACTGTTGGAGAGGATTAATGCATCACCATGGTATGCACTCCAGGTAGATGAATCTACAGATATTGAAAACAAAGCATTTCTACTTGTTTATGTTCGATATCTGTATCAGGAGGACCTGCATGAGGATATGTTATGTGCATTATCGTTGCTGACAAAAACCACAGGCGAAGAACTATTCAAGTCACTGGATGATTATGCATCAGGAAAACTGAAATGGTCCTATTGTGTCGGCATATGCACAGATGGCGCTGCCGCCGTGAACGGACGGCTGTCTGGTTTAACTGCTCGGATTAAAGAAGTTGCCCCTGAATGCGAGTTTACGCATTGTATCATTCACAGGGAAATGTTGGCCAGCCGAAAAATGCCACCAGAACTTAGCTGTGTATTGAATGATGTTGTTAAAGTTATTAACCACATCAAAGCACATGCCCTTAACTCACGCCTGTTCGAGCAGCTTTGTGAGGAGATGGACGCAGAGCACAGAAATAAGATGGTTATCCTGAGGAAGATCACTGACCAGAGTGTTTGAATTACGAGAGACGCTGCAGAGATTTCTCTCAGAAAAAAAGTCACCGCTAGCAGCGCATTTCAGTGATGAGCAATGGGTTGCAAAACTTGCTTACTTATGGGACATATTCAGCGCTCTCAATGAACTAAATCTGTCACTTCAAGGGAAAATGACAACTGTCTTCAAGTTGGCAGATAAAGTAGCTGCATTTAAAGCAAAACTGGATCTTGGGGACGGCGTGTGAAGAGGGGGATATTTGACATGTTTCCAACATTATCAGGACAGTTGAAAGAGACTGAGCCTGAGCCGTCATGCTTCCAGCTGATGCAGGATCACCTGTCTATGCTTTTAAAAGAGTTTGATCGCTACTTTCCAACCACAAAAGACCCACGCATGACCAAGGAATGGGTTTGTGACCCATTTGTCAACAAACCAGATGAATCAAGCCTCTCTGTGCAAGAAGAAGATCAACTGCTGGAGATCACAAATGATGGCGGACTGAAAAGAATGTTTGAGACGACGGCTCTGCCAGTTTTTTGGATTAAAGTCATGGCGGAATACCCCGAAATCGCCACAACAGCACTGAAAACCCTGTTACCATTTCCAACATCCTACCTGTGTGAAACAGGGTTTTCTGCAATGACAGCAACTAAAACCAAATTACGGAATAAACTGGACATAAGCAACACACTTTGGGTTTCATTATCTCCCATTACTCCTAGATGGGACCGTCTCGTCACAGAAACAAGCTCAAGGCTCCCATTGATGCAGCCTTGGTGAGTTGTAATTTTCATTCACTTTATAATTGTTTTTGGTGAATGTTACCTTGAAAGCATGTTTTTAAATTGCCATGTAAACCAAGGCCATTAGGGAGAGTGGAAATGCAATGTTGGTTAAGACTTAACTTAACTTAACTGGTTAAAACTTAACCAACATAACCGTTAAGTAGATGGTAGTGTGCGTTCATGCTGATGAGGTTACAAGTGCACATTGGATTCACATTTATTGTTGCATTTAAAAAATACCACAGTGTTTAAGCTGGTCATATGATATTAATTTGTATTTATCTGCTACATGTTAAAGACCGGTCCGTGAAAATATTGCCTGATGCGAAACCGGTCCCTGGTGCAAAAAAGGTTGGGGACCACTGCATTAATGAGTGCTCTGCTTCACAAAGGATGAAGTATCTGCTTGGTTGGATATTTCAGGAATCAATCGACATGACCCTATATGATGTGCAATGTGCTTGTATACTTGTATACACTGTTGTTCTCCTGACTTATTAGATGTTGTTCCAGACAGATGCAGAGACAATAACTCATATTGAATTTTCAGAATTTATCAACGTTACAGATGTAAAGCTATCTCTGATAATATGTACAGATTGTACAGTAGATAACGCCTGATAAACTAAATGTGTTGGAAATGATCAGGCTCACATTCTGTTGGCAGTAGCATGAAAGTGTCACTGAACTTGCTTACTTAAAGTAGCATAGTGAGATGGGTGAGATGGTTTCTAAACTGCAGGTCATTTACAAGGAATAAAACTTGATATATTAAAGGGATGTTCAGTGTATCAAATTTATAGTTCAACTGCAGCTTCAAGCAATCATGAAAGCCATTCAGAGCAAAGGTGGCTCAGGGGCTTGTAGTGTGCCTTCTAATCTATCCTTGTCAGTCGCATCTTTTGGCAAAACACTTCACCCTCCTTGCCTACTGGTGGGACCAGTGATGCTGATTGTGTGGCAGCCTCGTTTCTGTCAGTGTGTCCCAGTGCAGCTGAGGGTACAATGTAAATCATTACAATCAGTGTGTCAGTGGGTGAATGACTGACTAGTATATAGCACTTTGAAGTACTCTGACTTAAAAAAGCACTATACCAGTACAGGCCTT
>SSNQ01034168.1:288347-343972 GCA_006942095.1 Nothobranchius kuhntae
GTGTTCCTGAACTTTCAGTCAGGACGTCACCTATTCTGTGCAGTTCTTCTCGCACTTCGTTCACCACACCAGTCATGTCCCTCTGTGCCTGCAGGACGGTGTCAAGTAGCTTCCGGCCACTTCCAGGTGCGCCATGCGCCTGAGGCGCACTGGTGGAACAGGCTGACCTTGCAGACACATCTTCAGTCGCCGCCCGGGTGCTTCGTTGGACGCTTTGTCCAGAGTCACTGGGGGGAAACAACGAGATTTGGTTTTGTTTAATATTTTAATGATGGACACATTTGATCTGTATTAATAAAAGGCTTAAACGTTACCAGTCACCTCTGCATGGTCAGTGTCTCCCTCCTTCTCTGGCATGATGACACACACGCTCGCCGGTCCGAGTACTGCTGAGATCCTAGCGGTGGGGGACCAGAGGTAGGGTTGGGCATCGTTTGATTTTGAACGATTCCGATTCCAATTCCTCATTTCGATTCCGGTTTCTATCGAGTCCCGATTCAGATTCTTTCAAGACATGACATGCTTTACATGAGCCAGCTAACCACAGGTCCTACTTGAAATAATCTTAACTTCAACATGAATTAAAACTCGCAAACACACACCTTCCACCTTCTGCGGTTGTTTGTGACACCATCCTGAACAGTGAATTTTCTCAGCTAGCCCGCTAACTTGGGACTTGGATTCTAACCAGAGCGTCTCTCAGCATGGGCCCGAAAAAGGTTCTGTCAGCCGAGGACGGTGACGTTATTAAGAAGTCGCTGGAGTTTATGACAGAGGAGATTTCTGCTGTCAAAATGCAGATGAAAGCCATCCTGGACCTGGTCGAGGAAGTTGAGGCTCTCCGCAGCCAGAACGCCGAGAAAGATAGGCGGCTGGCGTACCTGGAGAGCAGAGTGGCGGATTTGGAGCAGCACACCTGGGTAAACGATGTCATTATCACGGGGCTTCGCATCAAACCCCGGTCATACGCCCGGGCGGTCGCAGCTGACAATGTAGGAGGGTCAGGAGAGGAAGATGTTAACTCCACGGAGCTTCAAGTGGGTACCTTTCTGCGATCCAAAGGTGTGGAAGTGGATTATAACAACATTGAGGCTTGCCATCCTCTACCCCGAAAAAATGACAGTGACAAACCAGCCATTATTGTGAGATTTGTTAACAGGAAATACAAAACAGCACTGTTAAAACAAGGGAAGAAATTGAAAGGATCCGATGTCTTCATGAATGAACATCTGACAAAAAAAAATGCGGACATCGCCAGAAAAGCATGTTACTTGAAGAAATCGGGAAAAATTCAAAATACATGGACCACCAATTGTAAGGTATTCATTAAACTAAATGGAGCACCAGAACAAGCCAGAGTGTTGGTCATCAGAAACTTGGAGGAGCTGGACAAATACTGAGGTTCAATTCACACTGGAGGTATGACTACTAACACGTGACGTGACACAAAACTCAACATATGGTACGGTCTAATAGAACTTCATCTGTATACGGCAACAATATCGATTTAACTAATTGGAATTCTGTTTATGATAATCTGGAACTGAGAACATTTCGATACACAGATCATAATGTTCTAGATTTAGAAAATGATATAGACCCGGAAAATAACTTCTACAACATCAGCAATAACTGCTGCTACTTCACTGATGAACAGTTTAAACACACGATCAATACGGAAAATAAATTATCAATAATCCATTTTAATAGCAGAAGTCTATATGCTAACTTACACAATATAAAGGAATATCTAAATGAGTTGACAAATCCATTTGGAATTATTGCCATCTCTGAAACATGGATCAACGCGGAAAAAGGACTGGACTTTGGACTGGAGGGATATGATGTGAATTTAGTAAATAGAAGGAACAAAAGTGGAGGGGGAGTGGCTGTGTATGTGGACAAAAATTTAAATTATAAGGTGGTGGAAAGTATGATATCTGCGATTGAAAATTTATTAGAATGTATAACAATTGAAATTTATAAGGAAAAAGAGAAAAATGTAATAATTAGCTGTATATATAGAACACCTGGTTCTAGTATTCAGCTATTTAATGACTTTATAGAAGAAAAATTCTCTAAAACAAATCAAAAAGTTTTGTTTATCTGTGGTGATTTTAATATTGACCTGTTGAATCCAAAAAAGCATAAAATGACTGATGAATTCCTAAACACCATGTACAGTTTGAGTTTACATCCTAGAATAACCAGGCCTAGCAGAATTACACCGCATTGTGCCACCTTACTGGACAAT
Organism: Nothobranchius kuhntae; assembly: GCA_006942095.1. Taxonomy (NCBI): domain Eukaryota; kingdom Metazoa; phylum Chordata; class Actinopteri; order Cyprinodontiformes; family Nothobranchiidae; genus Nothobranchius; species Nothobranchius kuhntae. The sequence continues at coordinate 290,602 of SSNQ01034168.1, forward strand.
ATTTTCACCAACAATATGGAAAACAACATCGTGAGCGGATTATTAGTTAATGACATCAGTGATCACCTACCAGTTTTTGCAGTCTATAACACCAATTATAAGAGAAATCAGCACAAAGAACAACTGAGATACAGACGTATAAGGACTGATGAAACTATGAATGCACTTAAAAATGATTTATTAAATCAGGACTGGAAAAATGTGTACAAAGAAACTGATATTGATATTGCGTATAGCACATTTTTAAAAATATTTATGGAATTGTACGATAAAAACTGTCCAATAATTAAATACAGCAGGAAGCATAAATACTCAAATAGACCATGGATCACTAAGGCTTTACAAAATGCTTGCAAAAAGAAGAATACACTATATAGGGAATTCCTAAAACATAGAACAAAAGATGCTGAAAATAAATATAAAAAATACAAAAATAAGTTGACCAATATTATACGTGTATGTAGAAAGGAGTATTATAGTAAAACTTTGAATAACAATAAATATAATATGAAGGGTATATGGGATGTTTTAAACGGTATCATTAAAAATAATTCTGGGCAACGTAGTTATCCTCAACATTTTATTGACAATGGCAATATTATGGAAAACCCTGCTGATATGGTCAACTGCTTTAATCATTATTTTGTCAATATTGGACCAAAACTAGCAGAACAAATTCCTGAGTCACTGCCAGCAGTAGACTGTAGGGAATGCCTGATTGACAGGAACCCAAACTCAATGTTCCTCATAGCAGTGGAGGAAAAAGAAATAATTGACACTGTACACATGTGTAAATATAAAACATCTACTGATTGTAATGATATTGATATGGTAATTATTTAGAAGGTCATTGAAGGCATAGTTGGACCTCTAACATATATTTGCAATTTATCATTTCAGACTGGAAAAGTTCCAAACAAAATGAAGATAGCTAAAGTTGTGCCGCTGTATAAAACTGGGGATAGACACCACTTCACAAATTACAGGCCGATTTCTTTACTACCACAATTCTCCAAAATCCTAGAAAAACTTTTTAATAAACGATTAGACAAATTCCTAGATAAATATAAATTACTCTCTGATAGTCAATATGGATTTAGATCGAAAAGTTCAACATCTCTGGCATTAATCGAATCAATTGAGGAGATTACAAATGCCATAGATCAGAAAAAGTATGCAGCTGGACTATTCTTGGATCTCAAGAAAGCATTCGACACAATTAATCATGACATATTAATTAATAAACTTGAACGGTATGGGATAAGGGGGGTTGTACTGCGATGGGTGAAAAATTATTTAAGTGACAGGAAACAATTTGTGAAGCTGGGTGTCCATTCCTCAACATGTTAGGACATTGCTTGTGGTGTTCCACAAGGCTCTGTACTTGGTCCAAAATTATTTATTCTTTATATAAATGATATTTGTAGGGTATCTGATATATTAAAATTAATATTATTTGCAGATGATACAAATATTTTTTGTTCTGGGGGGAATCTAAAGGAACTGTTGGATACAGTTACTACAGAGATGTGCAAAATTAAAAGATGGTTCATCAGGAATAAACTATCTCTGAATTTAAGTAAAACTAAAATAATCTTATTTGGGAATTCCCTTAAAAATGCACAAGCGCAGATCCATATAGATGGTGTGGAAATTGAAAGAGTACTTGAACATAAGTTTCTTGGTGTGATTTTAGATGATAAAATAAACTGGAAATCTCATATAAATCATATACGTAACAAAATTTCAAGAAGTGTTTCAATCTTAAGTAAAGTAAAAATCATTCTGGACCACAAAGCACTCCACATTCTCTATTGTTCCCTGATTGCACCGTATTTGCATTACTGTGCAGAGGTTTGGGGCAATATCTACAAATGTTCGCTAGCATCAATCCTTATATTACAAAAAAGGGCAATACGGATAATCCATAAAACTGGTTATAGAGATCATACGAATCCTCTGTTCTTAAAAGCTAAAATTCTAAAATTCCCAGATCTAGTTCATTTTCTCACTGCTCAAATTATGTATAAAGCAATAAATGAATTGCTTCCTGATAATATTCTAAAACTGTTTACTATAAGGGAGCGTGGATATAATTTGAGAGGGGAGTTAATTTTACAACTTCCTTGTATCCGAACAACATTAAAAAGTTTTTGCATCTCTGTATGTGGAGTGAAGCTGTGGAACAGACTAGGTAAAGATATGAAGCAATGTCCGAGCATGGTGCAGTTTAAAAAGCGGTTTAAGGATATGGATTTTGTAGGGTACAGGGAGGAGGTTGAGACTTGATAGGGTGTTCACGTTGAGAATTTTTTATTATGTATTTATTTATTTTCTTTTTTTTTTTTCCTTTTTTACGGGGGCATGGGTATGATGGTATGTGTATATATATATATATATATATATATATATATATATATATATGTAGGTTGTGCATACAATGAAATGTTACTGGGGTTGCTGAAATTGTTAATAGGTGTATATGTGCATGTATGTAGATAGAAACATATATGTATGTGTATATGTAGGTATATCTATTTATTACTAGATAATGGAAAAGGGGTGGGATTAAATAAGTTTATGCTTCTTTCTGCTCCTTTTTGAACATGAAGGTTATTAGTTGTGACTGCTCGTTTTCTTTTTCTGTTTGTTTTGAGGTAATTATTATTTGTCTCTTTGAATTCTACGTTGTTGTACATTTTTTTTTATATTTTTGTGTTCAAAATAAAGATTTCAATCAATCAATCAAATTCTATGAACAACATCACCTTCATTTAGACAAAAACATGTTTTAGAGAAAAAAGAAAAAGACTTGCAGCACAACCAGTGTGTTTGTTTCTGACCACAACCAAAGTCTGGAAGAAGCCTCTGGGATGAGAGGCTAAATGTCTCCAACATATCCAGAAACGTCCAGCTGTTTTCAGCTAAAACTCTCAGGATGATCATGTCCAGGATGACTGAGAACTACACCTCCATGCTGCAGCAGCATTCAGTCAGAACAGGGATGAAGTGAAACTTAAATGTAGCTGCTGTCAGTAACAATCTAACAGATTTAAACATTAAAACTCAACAGAAATAGTTCAGAAAGGAAATAAAAAATGTTCACAACTTTGTGTGGGATTTATTATTATTATTATTATTAATTATTAATTATTGTGGCAGGAGCTGGTGTGGTCCACCACAGAGAAGCTTCTCTAGCATGATGACTTTAATTATTCTACAGGTTATAGTTCAGCCTTCTGACGGTCAAGCGGCTGTGTCTGACTGCTGACGCTCCGTGTGTGTTTTTATTTCTGCAGTGAGACAAGCTCACCTCACACCGTTATGAGTTTTTTCTTTAAAGCTTCTATTAAATCCACCGTGTTGACGTATTTTAACAAGTTTCCTCTACGCTGCAGGAGTTAAAGTTTACATTACGGAGTAAAAGTTCGGCAGACACGTTTGTTTATATTTGGCCGCTGTGCACCGGGTGGGGGGAGGGGGGACTCGGTGCTGCACACAGACAGCAGGTGGGACCAGCTCTGAAAAGCGTTGATCACAATTTACAGATCACGTTTATTTTTCATGGAGATCGGCCGCGGATTCCTCTTCCGGTCTGCATTTTAGGAATCGAAATAAAAAACTTTGAAGGAATCCAGGAAAAACTAACAGTTTGTCCCGGTTCAAATCGATGCTCGATACCCTAATCAGAGGTGCCAGGGCCTCCGCCAGTGGCAGACACACTATCGGTTGGAAAACATCTTCTTTTTTGTTTTTTTTGCCTCCACCTTCAGATCTGCCACAGATTTCTCTGAAGAATTCACAGCATTGACAGCTTCAGCAACGCTGGGACACTCTGTGGATTTTCTCTTATTTGTTTTGCAAAAGCATTTCCTTTCATTTCTCCACCTCACCCACAGGTACCTCAACTTCTGCTTTGGTGAAATTGCGCTTCCTTGATCTGCGGTCGCCATCATTAAGGGTGGAGTGTTGCAACGAGCCGGCTTATGTATGTGCATGAGATCCACAAGGCACTTTGCATTGACCATTTATGGCAGAAATTGGGCGTGTTGAGGGCGGTATGTGATTCAGAAACACCTGAGAACGTTTCTAGGTAGTTTGTGATTTATAAAGCAGAGATTGCATGAAGCTGTGCGTACTCCATGTTTTATAGGTCACAAGCTTACTTGGCGTGAGTAAATTTTTTTGCTGAGCTTAAGTACGGTTTTAGTAGGGATTCTGTGCAATGTTTTATAAATGAAACCCCTGGAGAGGATCTGCAAGGAGGAATAGCAGATGATCCCCAAATCCAGGTGTAAGAAACTTGCTGCATCTTTACCAAGAAGACTCATGGCTGTATTAGCTCAAAAGGGTGCTTCTAAATACTGAGCAAAGGGTCTGAATACCTAGAACCATGTGATTTTTCAGTTTTTCCATTAGAAAAAATCTGCATACATTTCTAAAATTCTGTGTTTTTCTTTAAATATAGGGTGCTGTGTGTACATTAATGAGGGCAATAAGGAATTTAATGTATTTTAGCAAATGGCTGCAATGTAGCGGAGTGAAAAATTGATGGGGGTCTGAATACTTTTCGTACCTACTGTAAATACAACCATTCATTCACTGAATGATCTTCGTTCCTTCTTTTGTCAAGCTGTTATTTATTTTACTTATTAAAAATGGCTCTTTCAGTATACAACATTACACGTTTTTCTCTTCCTACATTAATGAATAAATTATAATCTGTCTTTTTGTAGATTTGATAACCCAGCAGCAGTCAGTCCCACTCCATCAAGACAACTGACTTTCAACTACCTGCTTCCTGTGAATGCATGGCTTCTGCTGAATCCATCAGAGCTCTGCTGTGACTGGACTATGGGTACCATCCCCCTGGTAGAATCACTTCTGGACTTGCGAAACCTGGCCACCTTGATGCTCTACACATTTCTGGGACTACTGGCCCACCACAGCCTGCGCTACAGGCATACCTCAGCCAAGACAGTCATCATGGTGAGTTCTCTAAATAGTCTGGGGAATTTTTTAATGCATTTTTATTTTTTCAAAGGGGCAAACTGAATCGTAAAGAGTTTTCCTCTTGATGAAAGTGGAGCTTAATGCAAAAGTCTGAAGAATGACAGATGACTCTCTGCCTTCAGTAGTTATAGACTCTGGAAGTGACCATCTCCTGTTTTTCATTTTTATTACAACTTATATGGTTGCCACAAATCTGAAGATTTAGTTTTTATTAGAAAGTCTTTCCAAAAATCCAAATCAATTTGCTGGTATTTAATAGCTGACTCACAACATTTTTTAACATGAGTTCTTTCTAAGGATGCTTGATAAGTAATTTTTGTTTACTGATATCCGATATATACCAAAATTGACTGAATCTTTATTTCCAATATGCTGTCTCCTCTCATAATAAAAGAAAAACTAAAATATTACCAAAACCACGTTTCTTCTTTCATGCATGCTTAAATTGTAAACATTGTCTTTGCAAAATTACATTTACTTCAATTTAAGTCTCATTCTCCCTAAGCGTGATGCTAAGATGTGTTTATTAGTTAGTCATGTAATTTTTTTTCGTTTTCTGTATATTGCGGTCACGGCAATAAAACATTTATAAATATCTTCGGATAAGAATAGCAAGCCTTGGTGCAGTGGCATGTCCAGATCTTTTAAAATGGGGTGGCCCAGGTGAGGCACAACTTTGTGCATGGGTGGCACCAATGGTTATGCTTTTTTTTGTTGTACCCCCAAGCCTTTTGTGAACAATGAAAAGCCTATTTAATGGTAAATTAGTGTGGTGGCACCTGGGGTGGCCAATCAGATTCCAAGGGTGGCATGTGCTACCCCAGGCCACTCCCTGTACACGCCCCTGCATCTATGCCAGGTATTCTGTTGAGTGAAATGTTTGCGAACCACAGTTCTAATACACACGAATCTTCTTGCTTCCATCTTAATTCTGCTGTATTGTACGTTTTGTGTTGCGGCGAAGAGATTTCATCTATCAATAACCCGTAGCATGCATGCTTTTCTCTGCAAACACTTAATGAATTCTGAAGAACTACGTAAGTGCTATTAACATTTCTCTCCAAGGATCTTTTTCTTTGGACTTTGGCTTTTTTTTCACCAACTTTCAGTTCAGTCTTTGTACCAGCATTGTGCCATATTCAAAGGAAAGTGAGCAAGTTCCAGAGCCGTGTCCAGGACTTTTAAAATGGGGTGGCCCATGTGGGGCACTTGTTCATGCATGAGTGACACCAATGGTTATGCTTATTTATTTATTTACACAAATCATTTACTTAGTTTTTCTTGTTTTACTTTCTAGTGAGTTTTTGAGTTTCACATTGCAGTCACCATTTTTTCCTCTTCATCTTCTAGTTTTGTGGTGATTAGCAAGTCACTTCTTGTTGCATTACTGCCACCAACTGGAGTTGAGTGGGACTCTAAACACTATTTACGTAAATATGAAAAAATAATAAATAATATTAATACTATAGAAATGTTCTGTAGGCCTGGGCTAGTAAACAATGTTAATTCAATTCAATTCAAAAATAGTTTATTAATCCCAGAGGGAAATTGCATGCTACCACACTATATTGGAGTTTACAACCCAAGCCTTTTGTCGACAATGTAAAGTCAATTTAAACTGGAACTTGGTAGGGTGGCACCTGGGGTGGCCAATCAGATTCTAAGGGTGGCATGTGCTACCCCAGGCCAATCCCTGGACACGCCCCTGCCTTGGTGCTACACGTAGCTACGTGATCTGAGGACACTGTACAATCATCACACAGGGCTAATTTCTACTTCACAAGTTGTGCCAAATAAACTAAAATATCTCAAAAACTTTTACATCACATCTGTCATGTTTAGATATTTTGAGAAAGAGCGAGGGAGAGAGGAGAAGTAGCTGAAGAGTTTGATATTTAATATGTGTATGGAATGTTAAAGTAGGGTTATTAATAGACTGAAAACCAGTCTGGCTGTTATTAGCCAAAATTAATGGTAGACCAATAATATCAGATATCCATAGTTCTTTCCTTCTGCTTTTATATACACTAAGTTTGTCCCATGTCTGCACAACATATTGAAAGTACATCATAACTGTGCACATTATAAATATTGCAAATAATTGAAGAAATTGTTTATATAGTAAGCACATTTTATTTATATAGCACTTATCACAAAGTGCTTCACAAAGATCAAAACAAAATAAAACAGTCATAAAATCGTAATGATCTCAAACAGAAATAGATTAACATCAGAAAAATAAAGGCATACAATTATTAAATTTCATAAACAGATGAAAGATTACAATTTTGAGTTAAAAATAAGAAAATAAAAGGTTTAGTTAAAAGCAGCTTTAAATAAAAGGGTCTTTAGCCATTTTTTAAAAGTGTCCAGACTGTCAACGCTGCGTAAGGATAAAGGAAGATCATTCCAAAGTCGGGGTGCAACAGTGAAAGGAGCGATCACCTCGACTTTTATATCTGGTCTTGGGAACTTCTAGAAGGTTCTGGTGGGTGGACGTGAGGGCTCGGGTTGGAGCATAAGGCTTTAACAGTTCAGTAATATAGGGAGGAGCTTGACCATGTAGAGCCCTGAAAGTTATAGTCAGGACTCTAAAATGAACTCTAAAGTTAACGGGTAACCAGTGCAGAGACTTCAGAACGGGAGTGATGTGAGCTCTTCTGTTTGCTCCAGTTAGGAGCCTCGCTGCAGAATTCTGGACCAACTGAAGGCGGTCAGGGATTTTTTGTTAAAACGTGTGAAGAGTCTTACAGTAATCCAGACGGGAGGAGATAAAGGCATGGAGAACCCTTTCAAGTTCATGTTTTTGACACCAACCTTCGCAGTTTGGAGATATTTCTTAAATGATAAAAACCGTTTCGGACCAACGTTTTTGAATGGCCTTCAAGAGACATTGACCGGTCAAAAACGACACCCAAATTCCTTAAGTTCATCTTGACCATATAGTCCCTCTCAAGATAATAATCACGAGGGGCTTCACAAGAACAATAAATGATTATTTTTTTAAATAAATAGCAGCCCCTGATTGTACGCCAAAACTTAGTTAGATGCAGTTAGATGACCATCTGCTGTCCTAAAATGTCCAGATGATAAAATATATTTGCATAAATGCTAAACCACAAAGACAGTGTTGTGATAGATACAGATTATCACAATCCATCAGTCCATTTTCCTCTGCTTTACCAGGGTCAGGTCGGTAAGGCAGCAGCCTAAGCCCAGAGAATTCCCTTTCCCCGGCCACTGGGGCTAGCTCCTCCGAGGTAATCCCAAGGTGTTCACAGGCCAGATGAGAAACATTGTCCCTCCTGCGTGTTCTGGGTCTTTCCTTAGGTCTCCTCCTGGTTGGACGTGCCTGGAAAACCTCACAAAGGAGGCATCCTAACCAGATGCCCGAGCCACCTACTCTCAATGTGGAGGAGCAGTGGATCAACTCCGACCCCCTCCCAGATGACCAAGCTTCTCACCCTATCTCTAAGGGAGAGCCCAGCCACCCACAGAGAAAACTCATTTCAGTCACGTATCCGCAATCTCATTCTTTCGGTCACTACCCAAAGCTCAAGACTTTAGGGAAGGGTAGGAACATAGATCGACCAGTAAATTGAGAGTTCCTCCTTCTGGCTCAGCTTTTTCTTCACCACGACAGACTGGTACAACGCCCACAGATAATTATAGTAACAATAATAATAATAATAATGCATTTTATTTAAAAGTGCCTTTCAAGGGACACAATGACACTTTACAGCAATAAAATAACAGCAAAGATTCAGCACCAATCCGCCTATTGATCTCGCGCTCCATCTTTCCCTAACTCCGAGATACTTAAACTCCTTCACTTGAGGCATGACCTCACCCATGACCCGGAGAAGGCATTCTACCTTTTTCTGACACAAGAACATGGTCTCAAATTTAGAGTAGCTGATTCTCATCCCAGCCACTTCACACTTGGCTGTGAACCGCCAGAGATCACGTTCTGATGAAGCCAACAGGACCACATCCTCTGCAAAATACAGAGACCTGATCCTTAAGTTACCAGAACAAATGCCCTCAACACTTTTGTTGCTCCTAGATGTAGAATTGGTGACAAAGGGCAGCCTTGGCAGAGTCCAGCTCTCACCGGGAACAAGCTGACTTACTGCATTTTTAAGTTCTTTTTTTAACACAGGAAAGGTTTTTTTTTTTTTACCTTGCTGACCATTTCGACCACTCCTACGGTCCTCATCAGAGCTAGCCACTAATGGCGGTGTCACTTCCTTCTCCATTAAGAAGAAACACACAGAAGGAATATACAAAGGAAGCCTGACTTACTGCTGGCAATGCGGACGAAGCTCTTACACCAATCATACAGGGACCTAACAGCCGTATTGAGGAGCCTGGTACTAGGGGTAGACAAATAAACAGGTCGACCCAGGCTGATATTTACCATTTTTGGTGCATCGGCCAATATTCGTCTTTGCTAAAGCCGATTTGCAGGCGCATCCTCGGGCAGCCCGTTGTTGTTGCAGAATTGAATTTAAGTGTATTTTTATGTTCACTAATAACATCTGCATCATTTATTTAGATGTCTGACTTTAACACTGAGCAGAGCAAAAAGTTAAGATTTCACAGTTGGTTAAATTCAAAGTTCAAAAACTGATTCAGCTTCAGAAACGCTGTACGTCAACTGAAGCTATTAATGACAATTTAGCCTGAAAATAAGGTGGAAAATGTCTAGATAATGGCCCTGAACATCTGCCCGTAAACATTTGCAGTACATATTGGCAATAAAAAAAAACATCGGTCCACCTCTGCCTGGTATCCCGTACTACCGGAGTACCATAGTATTTAACAATAATGTTTCAATTTGCTTTATTCTCAAGGGGATTTTTCAGCCATTTTCGAGTGTTTGGGTTTTTTCTGTGCGAAAAATAGAAAAAATGTATAATTAATCGTATGTGTTGTATAATTCCTGAGTAAACTCAGTGTTCTGAAAATAGTGCAGCTCAGACGGTTGTGAGTTTCTGTGACTGATGTGATGTTATTTCATAACTTTTTACATCTCTATCTGTTTTGCATTACACTGCTTTTACTTTCAAATTCAGTTTTCTTTTTTTATTCTGACTGCAGTAAAAGATTGTATGCATGTTACTTACTAAAACTTTGTATGACTCTTGGATAGAACCCTTTTAGTTTAATTTAAGGCCCACATGATAGATAGTGGTTTAGAAGGTGGGCATTGCGTTAACTAGACAAAGGGCAGTGGTCAGGTAAATTCATGTTTATTACAGCAGAAGATCACATCAAATTCTGCATATTTTTTTACTGGAATGTCATGTTTTCCTAACATAATGCATCCCGGATTTGGTATCTTGTGAAACGGCTATGCTAGTGAGCAGTGTTCCGTGGATCTCTAACAAACAGCCGTAATAATGACAAATTAACAAGCTGATTCACTTAAACAAACTTCTAATGAGTAGATCAAATCCACCTGAAAGTCATCTAAAAACACGCTGTTGCTTGACAGAGAGGCATTCTTCAGTATACAGTCGAGTGATGGCATTGTGACAATTTTTACATTCACATGCTTCCATTTCCTCATGTGATACAAATTAAGGCTCTTCAATGAGTGAGTTTGATATCTTCATTTATAAATTTCCGTTTGCTATGTAAACACTGTAGCTCTGTTTTACTCCCCAGCTCTGACACAAGACATTCTTTAAGCCCCTCAGAATGATTTGAAAAGGCTCCTAGGATGTAACCAGTTTAGCAATGAAAGAACCCGTTGTGTTTTTACACAATCTCATTTCAGGGGCAGAGAACTGGCAATACCAGATACAGCAGAGGATGTGGTTTTGTTCCAGCAGGCACGTCCACTTCTTCATGGACACAGCAAACACAATTATGGTTTCTCCTGCTAAATACTGTTCCGGATCAGCATATTAGCTAACGATGAAAGCAACCATTATTTACCAGATTATTCTTGTCCCGGCTTTCATCTCGGGACAGGCTGGATTAAAAAAAAATTTTCAGCTCTCTGGTTCACATAGTAACAAATCATCAGACAAGAAAAGTAAAACAAGGTAATTACCAGCAACAAAACGCAGAGCTTCAGCTTAACATTTGAGGGAGAACATGGGTGGTTATTGCTCACAGTGGGATGCAGAAACAAATTAGCATCCGTTGTGCAACAGGCTAATAGTTGTCAGAGGCCAGTGAACGTCCTCGCAGCCTTTCTCTAAAGCTTTCATTTGCAGAAAGAGCAACGCGAGATAAAGTCCGCTATGGGTTGAGCAGTGTTTACTCTGTTTGCAGGAAACCTTTTATAATATGTTGCTTAAGGTTAGCATGTCACCTAAACCTACTTAAAAAGAGTTTGACGTGTAGCTTCAGGTAAATGGTTTCCACTGGGAAACCCTGCTTACAGTGGCTACTGGTTTTATATGAAAAAGTGGTATGACCACAGGTAGTTCAACATGAAACTTCTCTAAGTAATCATGCATGCTGCAGCAGAATATAGCTCAAGACAAATGTACTTTCTAAGTTATTAATCTTAAAGATGGATGTCTTCCTTCCACTAAGTTTTTCCAATTACTCACATCCTCAACACCCACTTCTTTTGCCCATTTTTCAAAACATTTTTATTTCTGAAATAAATTTGTTATTTTTCAACTCCTCCTCCAGTTAACTTCATTATCGAATTATTACTCTATCACTAATATCATTTCTGACATTTTGTATGTTCAGAGGGAATTTCACACATATGCAAAAGCAGTTCGATCGGTTTTACTGTGTTCCTTCTCCAGAGTAAAGAAATTCATGACAGCTGATTATGTTTATTTCACTCATGCAGCATCAGGATTAGGCCTGAAGTGTTGCATGTAATAAGAACTCTAGTATGTAGGTTTTCTCTGCTAGCTTAATAAACCTCTGAGACAAGATCAGTAAGTTTTATGTTTTGGTGCTTATTGAAAGGAAAATTTTTTGGCAGCAGAATATTTTATTAGTACTTTATTGCTCATTTTTAAGCAAGAATTCTTGTTTCTTCTTCAGGCGTTGTCTTTGATCGTCCTGCCTTTTGTTCCAGCGTCCAACCTCTTCTTCCCAGTGGGTTTTGTTGTGGCCGAGAGGGTTCTTTATGTTCCCAGTATGGGATTCTGTGTTCTCATAGCACATGGATTCAAGATTGTCTCTCACACTGGGTAAGTGTTTGCGTAGAATAATGGTTGCATAAAAAATTGCAATGCTAGAATCATTGCTTTGTTTCAAAACATGTTTTCTAGTAAACTTCCAGCATCTGCCAAAACATCTGCAATGTTGTGCTGGCAGCTAATTTAAACAAAATCATCACCCAGTCTTTAAAAATATTTTAATTCTTAGCACCATGCAGTCCATGTGTCATCAGGGGCGACGGTGGCACAGGAGTGCTCGGAAGGTTGCAGGTTCGAGCCCCACTCAGTCTGTTGTTGTCGCTGTGTCCTCGGGCAAGACACTTAACCCCCCTTGCCTGCTGGTGATGGAGGGACCGATGGCACCTGTGTACAGCAGCCTTGCATCTGTCAGTGCGCCCCAGGGCAGCTGTGGTTACAATGTAGCTCATCATCACCAGGGTGTGAATGTGTGTGTGAATGGGTGAATGACTGATTGTGTTGTAAAGCACCTTGGGGGGTTTCAGGACTCTAGAAGGCGCTATATCAAATACAGGCCATTCACCATTCTGGTGGTGTTTGTACGACTGCAGGGGAGAGGGAGACAGTAGCACTGTCTATGGCAAGCCGTTCTAACATTTACTATACCATACCATTTATTTATATAGCAGTTGTAAACACAGTATGGGAGCTGACTAAGCACTGTACAGCACAAAGTACGACAAATCAGATCAAAACAATGGATAAGAACAGTTAAGCAATAAAACCACGGTACAAAACATAACGTTCACCAACCGAAGGCCAAGTGGGTCTTGAGACAGGGTTTAATGCATGAAGCCTGTCTGACTAACAGAGGAAGTGAGCTCTAGAGTGAAGGGGCAGCATACTAAATCCGTTCCCCCCACTATTTATATCTCATCCGAACGCCTTAGCATCCCAACATCCCACCCATGGAACAAGACCCCATTGGATTCATTAAACCTGGAAATTTAGGGGTTAATGAAATGATATTGCCACATCTTTTTTAAGAGAAGCATTGCTAGAACATTCTAGTTATCTGTATTAACCCACCTAAGCCAGATACTAAGTGTCTGTTTGTAGGAGTGTTTCATGAATTTGATGTAGGTTCTGATGAGATGCGGTTTGTATTGGATAGCCACACAAATTGAATGTCAGAGACTCCAAGACATTCTCTCTTAAAAAAATTAAAATGCCTTTCTTTACCTTTATGGAATAGTCATCTGGACTAATAAAACTCCCAACGCATTTCTGCATGCAAGCCTTCTTCAGGGATTCAACCAGGTTTGTGTAGCATCTGTGTGGGCTGTGACCATTGTTGTAGAGCAGTATTAATGCCCAGCCCTGTTGCATTTGAGCCATCAGGTTCACCCTCGCAGGTGGAGCTCTCCTGGTGCGCCATTGCTGTAACTTGAGATTGAAATCTCTTTGACTCTGATGAAGGCTTGTTGAGATTTTACTAGTCCAGATGATGAAGCCATAGAAATAAGGGAATGCAAATCGTTTTTAAACAAGACTGTTGTGGAGTCTTTAAAGTTCCACTTAATCCAGCGTTTAAGCAGAAACTGGTGAGTTTACAGTATTCTAACATTCGCATCATCAACATCATTAGTGCATTAAACCGATCACAACCCAGTGCTAAAGTGGGCCGTGGGTGAAACATAGTCTTGTTATTTTAAATATAAAAACTCCTACTAATTGGTAGATGTATAAGCACATGACTTGACAAATCATTGTTGCTTGTTGGTTGCTGTTTATATTTAAACGTATCAATACTCATGAAATGTGGCATATTTCTCCAAGTAACTGTTGAAACTAAAATAATCTTACAAGACTAAAAGGCCCCTTCCAGTAAACGTTAGATCCTCTGAGTTTCTGTAGAGGATCACAGAGCAGGGAGACGTTTATCGGTACAGATCACATTATTCCTGCTAACAGGTAAGCTAATATCACCACATTTATAAAGGCCTTAGCAGCGTAGTTTATAAATGCTGTTTTAAACAACAGTTGGAATCCGGTATTGTTCCTTATTGATCAATTATTTTAAACACTAATGTGAACTGGAGATGCGTAGGGTGCCTCGTGTAGGATGTATAAACACCTGCTGGCGGTATTCATAGAATCAACTATATTTACTTATAAATGGTGTTTCAAAGGAATTCAGATTCAAACAGCCATTGTGAAGTTAGCTCTCGTGGCCTGCAGGATGGATTCATATTGCACATTTTCACAAGTATAGTCTGGCCAATCTTGCAGTTACATCTCTGGTTGAAGGTATTTAGTTATGTGTATTTGTATTTGTGTAATGGGCCAGTGGTTGTGAACCGGTCACCGACTTACAGCACTAGGGTCAGAGCATATAGTGCCACTGTTTCCTGTTTGATTTGTGGGAACAAGGCTGAGTCTGTCATAAAGGCTTCAAATGACCTTTTTTCAGACCATTAAAGAAGATTTCTTGGCTGATGATCGGAGTGCTGCTAACTACACATGCAGTGAAAACGTTCAACAGAAACTGGGACTGGGAGTCAGAATACACTTTGTTCACTTCTGCCCTGAAGGTAAGCTCTCTAGACTGTGACCATGTTGCTAAAATAATCTGTTTTCCTGTGTTAAAGAAGCGTATTTATTTCTTCATGAAGAACTTCTCTAAATGAAATGCAACACCCATCCCCCACACCCCCTACTGCACAGGCTTCTTCAGCCACTCTGGTGTCACATGCCTCCCCCACCATCTTCACCACTGTGAATAGTACAGTCCCTGCTGACCACCCCTCCCCCTCCACTGCCTTCTCAGTGACAGAAGAGGATGTGCTTAGGATTTTCCGTAAGCAAAACCCACGGAAATCCCCGGGCCCGGACGGTGTCTCCCCCGCAACCCTGAGACACTGCGCAGAGGTACTGTCTCCAATGTTCACGGACATCTTTACCATCTCCTTGGAGACCTGCCATGTTCCAGCCTGCTTTAAGCTGTCCACCATTGTTCCTGTGCCTAAGAAACCCCATGTCACTGGACTGAATGATTACAGGACTGTGGCGCTGACGTCTGTAGTCATGAAGTCTTTTGAGCGCCTGGTCCTCCCTCATCTCAAGTCCTTCACCTCCCCCCACCTGGACCCTCTGCAGTTCGCATACAGAGCCAACAGGTCTGTAGACGACGCCATCAACCTGGCCCTCCATTTCATCCTGCAGCACCTGGACTCCCCGGGAACCTACGCTAGGATCCTGTTTGTGGACTTCAGCTCTGCGTTCACCACCATCCTCCCTGCTCTGCTCCAGGATAAGCTCTCCGTGCTCAACGTACCCAACTCCACCTGCAGGTGGATCACTGACTTCCTGACGGACCGTAGGCAGTGCGTGCGGTTGGGGAAGAATGTTTCCACCACTAAGACAATTAGCACAGGATCTCCACAGGGCTGTGTACTTTCTCCTCTGCTTTTCTCTCTGTATACAAACTGCTGCACCTCGAGCCATGACTCCATTAAACTGATCAAGTTTGCGGACGACACCACCCTCATCGGGCTCATCTCTGACGGTGATGAGTCCGCCTACAGGAGGGAGGTGGAACGGCTGGTGTACTGGTGCAGCAGCAACAACCTGGAGCTCAATGCTCAGAAGACAGTGGAGATGATTGTGGACTTCAGGAAAGTAACAGCCCCATCTCTCCCCCTCGTCCTGACGGACACCCCCGTCACCAATGTGGACTCCTTCCGCTTCCTCGGAACCACCATCACACATGAACCTTAGGTGGGAGCCATCCATCAGCTCCCTGCTCAAAAAGGCCCAGCAGAGGATGCACTTTCTGCAGCAGTTGAAAAAGGCCAAGCTGCCGGCCCAGATGATGGTACAGTTTTACACGGCCATCATTGAGTCCATCCTCACCTCCTCCATCGCTGTGTGGTACGCTGGAGCCACAGTGAGGGACAAACATAGACTGCAGCGCATTGTGCGCTCTGCTGAGAAGGTGATTGGCTGCAGCCTTCCATCTCTCCAGGACCTGTACGTATCCAGAACTCGGGGGCGTGCAGGTCGGATAGCAGCTGACCCTTCTCACCCGGGTCACAGACTTTTTGAGCCGCTCCCCTCAGGCCGGAGGTTACGGTCCATCCAGACCAGAACCTCCCGCCACAAGAACAGTTTCTTTCCATCTGCCGTTAGACTTGTGAACAGCTTATAAACACACAACCATGCTCGTCTTCGGTACTTGACATAACGTCACGTTATCGGCCATGTTACCATTACCTGCCATTTTTTATAGCAAAGTTTTATGCTTGTTTATTATATTTTATTCTACTTTATTCTATTTTTTAATTTTATTATTCATGTTATATGTAGCACGTTAGTACCGAAGCAAGTTCCTAGTTTGTGAATTGTTTGCTCACTGACAATGGCAATAAACCTATTCTGATTCTGATTCTGATTCTGAAATAATCTTAATGGCTAACTCGGCTTTGACAGATCAGCCTTTTACAAAGCAGATTGAAGTGTTTATTAAGTGTTGTGTCATTTCAGGTTAACAAGAACAATGCCAAACTATGGAATAATGTTGGCCACGCTTTAGAGAACCAGAATAATTATGCAATGGCCCTGCGGTATTTTCTCCAGGCTACTCATGTCCAGCCAGGTGAGAGACTTCAATCAAACACACATAAGATGAAGTGATGGTATTCTACAGCTGGTGGAAAGTGTGCTGCGGTTACTGGATTTAAAAGATTTGGATTTTTTGTGGGACGTCACAGAATGTTTTTGGTGGTTGGGTGCTCTGTGTGCGATCTCACCTTCAGAGAAACTCCCTGATATGGTGCCAGTGTGGGAAGCAGCCTGAAGATCGGGCCGTTCTGGAGCCAGCATGAACAGAAACAAACTACAGCTGTGGCCAGAGGTTTCACGGATGACGGCAGGATTGTGTCTATGAATTAGAATAAAGTATCATAACATTATGGGGCATATGTAAACTATCATCATAAAAACCAAGGCAGCAAACTTTGTGATCATATATGTGTTCTACAACACTGTGGTCGCAGCTTCGCCACGCTTCTGTAAAACGCCTTGATCAAAATTCTTCTAGAAACACGAGGAAGTTCACAAAAGGCCACGTCGTCTCAGTGTTCCAGCAACAATCATAAAAACTGGCATGGCATGCAGTAAACAAATACTTTCACCTAAAAACAGGCTGCATGTGGAATAACAACAGCCATCGTTTCTTCTTTACGCAACCAGCTTCTGTTACTGCCCTTGTTAGATTTCCTGTTGCCCTTGATAAAAGGGTAACAGAAGATGGGATTAAAAAAAACAGGAAAAACAAACAAACAAACAAACGTGTGTCTTTTAAAAAAATCCATGACAAATGAGCAGAATCAAGGACAGGTTAAATTTAGACTGTACATAATGGAGCATAACCTCACACATAACAGTGTTTTGTGCAGGCAGGATGAAATTGAATGAGTTCATTCTGGATGAAAGGGATGACTGTTGGAGCATTACCTACTTGTGTAGTGGCTCTTGATCTTCACTCATCACATGGTTAAAAGCCAACCCGTTGTTCCGAGTCCATCCATTAAACACTGTGATCTCATGACTGCTCTCACTTAAAGCAAAGTTCTGTCACTTTATTACGTAAAGCGGGCAGCAGCTGAGGCCCCTCCCAGGTTTCAGGATTCCTGTCATTCCACAGTTTTCAGGAAGCCTGTCATCAGTGTTTCCCCAAGATAACCAGTGTAAACACACCAACCCAGCGGGGTTTCACTCTATAATAATCATGAACCAGCTCTTCATGCCCCGGATGACCTGCTGCAATGCTTCGCTGCTTTTGGCTCTCAGCAGGATTTATTTGCATCTAGTCTGCTACAACTCAAGCCTTTTCCTGTTAAATATACAAAGAAGTCAAATGTATTTATTTAGACTTGGTATGAGCCTGGTCTAACAAGATCAAATGTGGTGAAATAACAGAATGATGTGTAAAAACTGTCTCTTCTGTCTGTGTTCTTGTTTTTCATTCTGTAGATGACATTGGCGCTCACATGAATGTCGGTAGAACCTATAAGAACCTGAACAGGTCCAAAGAGGCAGAAGAAGCTTATTTGGTTGCCAAATCCCTGATGCCACAGGTATCTAATCATTTTACATGCAGTTCAAACAGCCCACGGCTCCATGGAGGCTCATCTGTCATCCAAAGCTTTTCATAGTTTCAGCTTGATTTGTTTGTAGTGCTTGTTTTTGTAGCCCCATAGAAGAAGGTATATTTGCATAAATGTCACCACACTCATCAAAGTGACTCCACCCGTGAGCAAGTTGTGGCACGAATGAACTATTTTAGATTGCATGGCACTGTTCACTAGTCGTTCACTTCCAGTAGCCACCTCTCCCACCTCATTGCATTTAGCATTTGAAGCTAACTTTGATATCTAGCTGTCAAAAAACGCTGCCACG
Organism: Nothobranchius kuhntae; assembly: GCA_006942095.1. Classification (NCBI taxonomy): domain Eukaryota; kingdom Metazoa; phylum Chordata; class Actinopteri; order Cyprinodontiformes; family Nothobranchiidae; genus Nothobranchius; species Nothobranchius kuhntae. The sequence goes on from SSNQ01034168.1 coordinate 309,180, forward strand.
TTCAAGTTGTGGTTACATAAAAGACTCACGGCTGGAGCCAGAAATATCACACATGTTTGATATTCTTTGAAACAGCCTGCTACATCAAAGAAAAACATTCACTTTAAATAAATGAGATTAGACTACTTTTGTACTATTTTCTACTTTGTTTTCCACTATGGACTCTTTAAGACTAATGACATATCTGTCCATAACGCAGGTTATTCCAGGAAAGAAGTATGCAACACGTGTGGCACCAAATCACCTCAATGTTTATATAAACCTGGCTAATCTGATCCGGGCCAACAACTCACGGCTAGAGGAGGCTGATCAGCTCTACAGACAGGCAATCAGCATGAGACCAGACTTCAAACAAGCCTACATCAGCAGGTAGGAGCTTCTGAACCCTGAACCCTGAACTATTGGATAAAGGCTTAGTTTAGTCTTTATGAAGTGTGTCTCGGTGTTTATAAGTGATTAATAGTTGCCTTTTTATTCATTGTACATAGCTTTTCGTTAGGAAAATGAAAGTTTACATCATCCAGCACTGATGAGCTAAAAGCTAGTCTAAACCATCGACATATATACTGGACAATTCGTGTCCGTAGGCTCCAATTATAAGTTTTTGTACTAAAATGGGAGTTGGCCACCACCGCCATTTTGACCGTGTCACAGATTCCGTCAAGTCCAGACAATTCCAAAAAAAAGGGAAAAGAGGTGGAGCTGAGGGTGGGGCTGTAAGGCTGGGATCAAATGATGACACCCGTCGAACTGAAGCGATGTAGCTACAAGCTAACCCAAAGCTAACGCTGAGGTGGGAGCTAAGCTAACGAAGGTAGCAACCTAGCTACAACTGAAGTTAACTGTGCACAACACCAGAGCTTCTGAGTCAGAGATACGCCGGGCTGACCGCTGGGTAAAACCGGGTGGAACACAGAGGTCTCCCGAGAGCTCCACAAGCCGGCAGCCGCACAGCAGACAAGCGCTGCTGCGATCTGAGATGCGCCGAGCTGCGGGGAGAACCAGCCGGCAGCCCGCGCAGCAAACAGAAGCCAGAAAGCCAGGGGAGAACCGGGTGGAAAACATCGGTCTCCCGAAAGCTCCACAAGCCGATAGTCGGAACCCAGCTCCACCAACATGTTATATTTCAACCCATGTTCTAAAGTGCAGCATTATGTTAAATGCACTGGGTTTTACCCTATTACATTTAAATTTCATGGTTAAACAGTACATGTTAAAATCTAATCTCAGCTCGGCAGTGACCTAAAATACATAAATATAATTTTACTTACCAAAAAAAATGAAGTGGAGACTCCTTGGACGCTCTATTAGTGCAATTAATGCCACAGCAAGTCATTTTGTCCAACAATTGCACAAATAATATCCAAACAAGAATACACAAACACAGAGACTCAAAATCCCGGAGCAGTTTCCAGGCCAGACCGAGGCTCTACTGAGGCCTTTCCACGCAGCTAGCTCTGTGGTCACGTGGGTCTGATGCTCATTACTTATACAGAATTTTAGGCTTTTAATACACTTAAACAGAAGAGTGAGAAAAACATTCACCCCCCTCAGAGTTGTCATGAGTGTAAACTAGATCATTTAAACCTAAAACATGTTTGGTTACCAGGCTGTAAACATGTTTATTTCTGCTGTCAAATTGGTATTTTTAACATGGGAGTCAATGAGGATTTGCTCGCTTCTGACACCAGCCCCTAGTGGATGAGGGTGGAACTGCAATTTGTCACTTCCGTGTTGGCTTCGTTTTCAGACCCGAATTATGGGGGCTTGGTCTAAACTAGTCAGATCCAAAGTGTATTGTTTCTGTTTTCTAACAGTGTTTGTATAAAACTTTATTTTCCAGTACGAGTTGTTGTTTTTCCTGAATTTCAGTTTGGGGTTTTTTTGTAAAGAGTTGCATAACTCCAGAGGGGCTTCACCTTCATAGATAGAAATGTAAGAAAAACCAAGGATGAAAATGGCAATAACACCAGATATACCTGAAGTTCAAATCAGATTAAAAAGGAAGATAAAAAGAGGAAGTTCTGGCACAACCACAACATTCCTGGTTATTTAAATGTCTTGGAACTTCCCCGTTTCCCTCTGGGATTAATAAAGCATCTTTGAAAATACTGACCAGATGAATAGAATATAATTCCTTTTATTGTCTGTTCATGCAAATACAGAGATTAAAAACTGTCAAACACATTGAGTAAAAACCACCAATAAACCTTGTGTCTCTCTTCTGTTTGTGCAAAGAAAGAATGTCAGACAACAAAAACAGGCAGGGCCGCGAATAACTAAAAAAACTAACAGGAAGTGAAATAAGCTTTTAGCTCAACACTCTTGTTTCTCTGAACTGAGGCTCTTCAGTCATTGTTGATAACTTTTATACCAAAACAAGCTTTAAAATAAATTAACTCATTTACTGCCAGCCGTTTTCTCTACAGGAAGCCCTCACTGCCAGCGTTTTTGTAACAGTTTTGCAGTTTTTTTGAAGAGTCACAGAACATTGTGCTCTTTGACCATGTAAACACAAAACTACCAAAAGAAAGAGAAGGCTCACTTCTTACATCAGGAAGAATCAGGGTGTTTCTAGCTTTTCCCTTTTTTCACAATCCGTTGTTTGCTGTGTGTGAGCTGCAGAAGCGTTTCCGGTTAGCGCCTCGCTGTCGGCATAGCGGCGTCCCAAACTGATCTCCTAATTCATGGATTGTTTGCTTCCTGATGACGTGAATGTGACACACATGTATGAAAATCAACTTTTGAGGCGTGTTGTTTACTTTCAAGATGCCATGCCCTCCCCACCTTAAAACGCAATTGGCAACTTTAGTCGTCAGTGGCAGTGAATGAGATAAAAAGGCCTTTAAGGTCTTTAAAATGCTTGATGGCTCACGTTCCTTAACTAAATAAAAGCTTATATCCAGGCTAGGACAGCACAGTAAATCAAACCTTATCGCTAACAAAATTTCTGACTAACTTATATTGTTTTTCCCATGTCGAATAAAAAAAGCAAAAAGGTGTGTAGGTTGGCGACGCTCATGTCCCTTTAAGAAGCTGTACCAACGTAATACACGTGACAGCCCCATCTAATGGACGACTTTCGTTTCTGCGCATACCTGTAGTTTTTTATACCGTATTGACCCAAATATAGGACGACCCCCCCTTTCAAGACTAATCTTCAGGAAAAGACAAAAATAATCACTTTTTAAATAAACTAGTTTTATAGAAATTTTGAGAACAAATACTGAGCAAAAACTACTATTTTAACGCAAACTGTCAGAACTTTGCTGACATGTGGAATCAAATGCCCTCTGCATCGCCCTCACTCTCATTCTCACTCATCAGACCGCTACACCTGCTGACTCCTCCCAGAACGTCATCCTCACTGACCTTTTAAGGCATCCATGCATTCATTGTTTGACGCCTCTGCTGAATAGACAGCCGTCATCTCAAATTTTGCATAACTTTGCCTTTTAGCTTGTTAACTTGCCACATTTTCAGTCCACTCTTCTCTGGACCTCTCATCTCCATTTTTTCTCCTGTTGAGAACATACAGCCTGGCGCCCTTTGCTGTTACGGGCGTGTAAGGGTTAGACCCCGATTATAAGACGACCCCACATTTTAAAATTATTTTCAATGAAAAAAACCTCTTCTCATTTTCGGGTCAATACGGTATTTACTTCAGGCCATATTGCCCGGCCCTAATCTGGGCGATGTCAAATTAAATTTACCAACGCAAAACAACCAGTGTCATAAAACACCGTACCTACACCCAGCTGTAAAAGAGATTAAATGTTGCTGTTTCAGCCATTTTGCTTTTTGAGCAGAGGGGAGCTGCTGCTAAAGATGAACAAGCTATCTGAAGCTCGTGATGCCTACCTACGAGCTTTGGAGCTCGATGGCACCAACGCAGACCTTTGGTACAACCTGGCCATCGTCAACATCGAGATGAAAGACCCGTCTGAGGCACTAAAGAATTTCAACCACGCCCTGGAACTCAACCCGCGCCACAAGCTAGCGCTCTTCAACTCAGCGCTGCTCATGCAGGAGTCGGGTGAGTTATGAGACAATGAAAACTAAATCTAGCTGCTAATCCAGAAAATCCTGGATGTTTTTTCAGTGCATTTATCAATTGCAACACTGCAATTGATAAATGTGATCATTGTTGTGTATCTAAACGGACTAGAGATATGAAAATGAACACACACACACACACACACACACACACACACACACACACACACACAGCAGAGAAACATAGCATTTCCATAAGTTTAAATGCAGTTTTTACAGCAAAAGATGGATTTAATTTAATTAATTAATCTAATAATGGTTTGGAAAACCGTAGGCGTGAGCAGAAGCGCTCGTTGAAAATTCTCGCCTGATGTGAACAGAGGCGGAGCGGACAGCGCACAAATTTCGTGAGCGATCCACTTCGCGGCGCTTTGCAGCTGGTGTGAAGACGAAGAAAAGAAGAAAATATCATTTCTATAGCGCCTCTCAAGATAAAAATCACGAGGCGCTTCACAAAAACAAAAAATGTAAAAATATAAAAAAGCATTTAGAAAATGTTTAAAAACATATTTAAAATGAGCAAAAAATACACAATTGTGATATAAAAAAATGTTAAGAAAGAAAGAGAATAGGAAAGAGGGAAATCAGTGGATCCTGAGGAAGGTGGAATAGGTGGGGAGAGCAGAACAAAGAGAGAGTGGTGAAGAAGGTCATACAAAAGCCAGCTTGAACAAGTGAGTCTTCAGCTGCTTTTTAAAGGAGACCACTGAGTCCACTGATCTCAGGCTCAGGGGGAGAGAGTTCCAGAGTCTGGGGGCCACAGCAGCAAATGATCTGTCACCTTTGGTCTTTAGCCTGGTGCTGCACAACCAGTAGGCTTTGATCACTGGACCTCAGGGACCTGCTGGGGGTGTAGGGACTAAGAAGATCACCAATGTAAGATGGTGCTTGTCCATGTAAGGCCCTATAGACCAGAACCAGGATCTTGAAATGAACCCTGAAGTTGACTGGCAGCCAATGAAGCTGGAGGAGAAGCGGGGTGATGTGGGTGTGTTTGGAGGACTTGGTCAGAAGCCGAGCACAGGCATTCTGAACCACCTGTAGACGGTTCAGGGAGGTTCTGCTCAGACACGTGAAAAGAGAGTTACAGTTGTCTAAGCGTGAGGAGATGAAGGTGTGGAGAACTGTCTCAAGTTCAGAGCGGGACAGAATGGGACTCAGCTTAGCAATGTTCCTGAGATGGAAGAAGGAAGACCCAACAAGAGAACAGACATGAGAATCCAGGGTGAGAGCTGGGTCAAAGGTCACGCCAAGATTCCTGACAGAAGGTTTGGAGTGAGAAGCAAGCTGACCAAGAATCTCTGACTTTGAGAACCAGCTTGTCTGGGGCACAGATGAGGATCTCAGTCTTATCTTCATTCACCTGAAGAAAGCTGCCAGCCATCCAGGTTTTGATGGAGTCTAAGCAGGTGTGTAACAGCTGCAGCTTAGACATCTCATGGAGCTTAAAGGAGATGTACAGTTGGATGTCATCTGCATAAAGATGGTAGGAAATTCCTTTGAAGGAGCTCAGGAAGAGGAAGCAGATAGAAGAGGAAGAGCAGAGGCCCCAGCACAGAACCTTGTGGGACACCATGGGTAGGAGAGGTGGTGGAGGACCTAAACTTGGAGACGGCCACAGAAAAGGAGCGCTCAGAGAGATAAGAGGAGAACCACTCCAGAGCAGATCCTGATAGGCCTACCCAGTCTCTCAGCCTCTCCAGTAGCAGGTGATGGTCAACAGTGTCAAAGGCTGCAGTCAGGTCCAGCAGGACCAGAACAGAACAGTCCCTGCATCATTGTGAGTCAGAAGGTCATTAGAGACCCTAACAAGAGCTGTTTCAGTAGAATGAGCTCTATGAAAACCTGACTGGAAGCTATCATAGATGTTATGTTCATCAAGAGCAGCTGTGAGTTGTTTAGCCACAACCTTTTCCAAGATCCTGGAGATGAACGGAAGTTTAGAGATGGGTCTGAAGCTGCTATGGAGAGAGGTGTCAAGACTCGTTTTTTTAAGAAGCAGGTGGATTACAGCGTTCTTAAAGTAAGCATGGACCTGACCAGAGACCAGAGAAGCATTAATTATAGAGAGCACGCTGGGACCGATGGACTGAAAAGCACTTTTAAACAAAGATGAGGGTAAGATGTGGAGGGGGCATGCAGAGGTCTTCATAGAGTTAACTAGTTTGGTTAACTCAGGCAAAGAAACAGGAGCAAAGCTATCTAGGATGATGGGCCTGGTTGGAGTCGGGAGAGGCAGCGATAAGGCTGAAGGAGAGATGCTAGATCTAACCTTATTGACTTTGTCCACAAAGAAAGACAGAACGTTCTCACAGTCTGTAACAGAGTGGATGGAGGCTGTAGGAGAGGCAGGAGAGACGATGCTGCTGATGGTGTTAAACAGCGCCTTGGGGTTCCCTTTGCTCTGGGACACCAGGTTGGAGAAATAGGAAACCCTAGCGTCTCTGACTGCAGAGTTAAAGGATGTCAGAACATCCTTTAGGTGCAGCAGACGGACGTGGAGATGGGTTTTCTTCCACAAACGCTCAATTTTTCTGCATTGGCGCTTCAGGCTGCGAAGGCTGTCATTAAACCAGGGAGTAGGGTTCACTGCAGGAACTGATCTGGTTTTGACAGGACAGATGTTGTCCAGAATGGAGAGGCAGTGCTCGTTAAACTGAGAAGTTAAGGAATCTGGGTCGTTATCAGAAGAACAGGGTGGATCAAAAGCAGCAGAAAAAATGTGTGTTCCGGGTGTTGGTCAACTTCTGAATGAGACTTGGCGCTGCTGAGAGGAAAGTAACCTTATATTACCTTTAAGGCGGAACTGGGCTCCTCAGGACTTTCCCTTATCTCAACATAAAGTTTGTGTGCACCAACACAACGTTCACAGCCAAGTTTCTTTGCCTCCACGCCTCACCAACATTGTGACAGGAAAAACAGGAGCAGGAACCTGAAGGTGTTCAGGTGTGAAGATAAAGCCTGAACAAAAACATGTTCATTTCATTTACATTAAGGACTTGACATAGCAGTAATGAAATAGTGCAGAGAGCATCATAGTGTTATTATCTCAAAGCTTCATTCAATTACCATGAATTTAAACGCAATTAGCAATTCATGATAATAATATATTCACTTGCAGCAGCTTATAAATATTACATCTGCTTTTCTGCTAAAAAAGTCAATGTCAAAAATCCAGGTTTGGAAATTTTAAGAGAAAAAAGAAAATTCCTCATTTTTGACTGTGTTGCTGCAAAGTTTCTCTAGAAGTTCAAAGGAACAAGCAGTAATAGGGAATGATGATCTGAGTCTCTCAAGTCAAACAGTATTCAGTCTAATCTGGCCCTTTTGGTCATGTGATGCCGTTTGGTTGTATAAATTCAGCTGACAATCCTGGATGAACACTCTTAACTTGGAAGAAAATAAACAGTAAAATATTTGACAATAAAAAAGTGTGAAATAGTTTTTCAGGAGGATTTTTCCCATCTTTGTTTACTGCTATTTTTATTAGAAAATCCCAAAATATTCCTTCTAGGAAAAAGAAGATTCATTCTAACCTGAGTTAAAGGTATATTCCACACAAAATTGAAATTTCCAGAGTTAGATGAGTGGGAAAAAACTATTTTTAACCAGCCCAGGCATTCCCCTGACCCGGCTGTGCTCCTTTAGCTGGGACATAAAATACACACACACAATGGCAGCGATTGGTGTGTGTGTGTGTGTGTGTGTGTGTGTGTGTGTGTGTGTGTGTGTGTGTGTGTGTGTGTGTGTGTGTGTGTGTGTGTGTGTGTGTGTGTGTTTTCTGCCAGTTTGCTAACGACGTATGCATCTGTGTTTACAGTAGCAGGTGTCTTTGGGGCTGCCAGCGGAGGCTTACAGCTGTGCTTTGTCATAAAGTAGTCCCAAGTAATTCCTTTGTTACTTATTACTTTCGCTTGCAGTCAGCCTGATTATTTAGCTCACCAAGCAGAATTGGTTGGAATTTACTACTGAGGGATTTTAAGAATGTTTTTTTTCTCACAATGCTAGCGGGATCCATTCACTTACAGTGTTTATGCTAAGCTAAAGCTAAAGGAGTACAGCCGGGTCAGCAGAATAACTGAACTGGTTCAAATGAATGTTTTCCCACCCATCTAACTCTAAGAAAAATGTCAGGAAATGTTTGGTTTTGGGTGTAATATCCCTTTAAGATTCGAACCCAAGTTAGTTTAAAACGTGAAGTCGCTGAAGTCCCTTTGTGCTGATTTTGCAGTCGTGGCAGAAATCATGCCTCGGGTTCCTGTCATTCTTACTTTTGTTAGTCTTTCTTCACTCTTATCACGGCACGTATTCATCCATATCAACAGTCAGAAAGGTCTGCTCATGTTAGAGGCCAAAATGGCTGAGTGTCTGATTTTTTAGATCCTTAATGTTTTGTATTACTTTCTCTGCATAAAGTTTTTGTTATAAATATAAAACCTCTTTCACTTTATCATTTGAACCCTTTAAATGCCCATCTGTCTGCTATTGTGTATGCTGGCTTTGACAGGAGAGCCAAAGTTCTGGCCTGAAGCCAACCGGCGTTTCCTCGCCTACGTGGAGGAAGAGCCTGACGATGCCAACGGCTACTTCAACCTCGGCATGCTGGCCATGGACGCCGCTGAGAATGCAGCTGCTGAGCACTGGATGCGTAAAGCCATCGGCTTGCAGGCTGGCTTCCGCAGCGCCCTCTTTAACCTGGCCTTGCTTTACTCTCAGTCCAAACGCGAGGTGGACGCGCTGCCCGTGCTGGACGAGCTGCTGCACCACCACCCGGAGCACATTAAAGGCCTGATCCTTAAAGGCGACATCCTCATGAACCACAAGAAGGACACAAAAGGGGCCAAAGTCTGCTTCGAGCGCATTCTGCGCATGGACCCCACCAACGTCCAAGGCAAGCACAATTTGTGTGTTGTTTATTTTGAAGAGCGGGACTTGCCACGGGCCGAGCGGTGCCTCGAGGAGACCCTGGCCCTGGCACCAAACGAGGAGTATGTGCGTCGGCATTTGAGCATCGTACGCAGTAAAATGGCAGCCATGAGTGCCGCCGGACAGCCGATATCAGGAGAAAGAGTCAGAACATCAGATGAGGAAGTGAAGCCACAGGGAGTCAACGAAGGAGCGGAGGAGGTTGCTGAGAGTGAGAAGGAAGGGAGGGGTGCTGATGTTGGAAAGGAGGCTGTTGGTGAGAAGAATGAGCGGAAATCCTTAGCAGAAAGCCTCGGAGGTGGGGGGGCAGAGCAGCCAAAATCTGTAGACAGTAGGCAGACTGAGCAGCAGACGAGGGGTAAGTCCACTAAAGAGATTAAAGACATAGAGGAGAAAAGGGCCGCTGCCTTAAAGAGACTGGAGGAGATCGAGCGCATATTGAGCGGTGACTAACACTTTATAGTTGGACTACTTCTCTAGAACCTTTCAGTACTCCATAGGACTGCAGCGCCACCTCCACACACCATCACTACAAATATTCCTCATCCCTTTTTGTCTGTGCACCTGCTCCACTTCCATCAGCAAGGTCCTGGTTCATCACCAACTGTGTGAAAAAGTTGTGTTCAGCAAATTAGGTTCACTTAGCAACAAGCACAAAGCCAATCTGGGGTTGTCTGAAGCTCGGGTGTGTGTGTGTGTGTTTATGTGGGGGTGGGGGGGGGGGGGGGGGGGGGGGTGCGTGCGAGAGCTGCACCTGATGTTGTTTTTACTTTTGAATCTGCATTTATATTTTTGTTATCACGTTTAGTCTTTGTTTATCACTGGATTTCTCCTTGAATAAGATGTGAGTCACTCTTCTGTTGGTGTTTTTAAAAACAGAACGATTGTAACGTGCACAATTAAAGGAAATGACACCCCTCCCCCAGAGGCAGGATGATATGAGAGCAGCTCGGGGCTCTAAATAAAACAACCCTCCACAGTTCCGCTACAACAAGCTTCACCACCCCACCTTATACTCGTTGATCTCAGTTCCTGTCATTACATCATCATCATCTTCACTTCAGTTTTACTGTGAGCCCATTTACAGACTTTAGTCACGTCCATGTCTGCTTCATCCAGCAGATGCTACATCCTCACTGAAGTTTATTTTTTTGGTTGAACTACCCCATTCACATAGCTCTGACATTAGCAACACCCAGTTTTATACGCTGATCAACGACTCACACCCCACCTCCATAAAAACATTTTTATTTTCCAAAGCTCCTTCCAAATGAAGTTGGGGGAGTTTTCACTGCACAACAACAAAACCTGAGCTTCCTCTCCTCACAATACGATGATGTAAGTAAGTCATTATGAACAAAGCAGCAGTGGGGTGTGAAGAATTCACTTTAGACTTCCTTTAAAAATCTCTAAATCCAATAAGGATCGTTGGATGGCCTACAGGGAACAGACTTCCCATCATGTCACAATTAGCTCCACTAGACATTTGCTGCACAACAGTTTGATTTACCAATGGAAAGTGGAAATCAGAATGATGAAACAACTTGCTCAACATTCTTTAAAGCTCATATTTTTGACACTACAGGACTAACATAACACGTAATGAGGAGGTTGTTTATAGTTCAATGTCAATCAAACATGTTCAGTAGTGGGACATTAAAGAGCAAGTCACCCCTTACCAAAGTATTACTCCACTCCCACTTCCTGTTTGAAAAATGCAACAAATGCTGTTGCCTGGCAGATGAAGAGGGCGGAGCCGCTAACAAATACACACACAGGCTCGTGACATTGTGACATCACAATGTACCAGCTAACGTCAATTGTACCTCTTAGCCAATGGTGATGGCAGATTTAAATTTAGATGCAGTGCAGAGTTTTTACCTGAAGAGGGCGCAACACTGCCAGTTTTAGGCAGAATATTTAAATTTTAACTAAGATGCACTTAAGTGCCAAATTATTAACTACACATCTACAGCACGATTAGACACTCATTTAAATCAATTTCCCTCCAGGATTAATACAGTATTTTTGAATTGAATTGAATATCATTTATCAGCAAAAACAAAATGATTTGGGTGTGACTTGCTCTTTAAAATATGGTGAAGCCACATAAAACAGGTTCCAAAAAAGCCAAGTAGGCTGTTTTGTAGTAAAACGTTAAAATTGTACACACTTTTCTGTCAAAGATAAATAGCTGTTCGCTGAGCTTTGATTACTCGTTAATATCTTTGGTAAATTGTGTTTGACAAAGAACATGAACAGGGTTACAGACATTCCCCAAGGTAAACGTTGACTTTCATAATCCATTACTTTGTTGTTTTTTTTACACAGTTTAGTAAAAAAAAAAAAAGGGGTTCTTCAGCTGACATGTTTCAGCTAATGCCTATAGTCATCATCAGAGTTCGCCGGTGTTCGTGGCGTTACTTCCGTTTATCCATGTATTGCTAAACTGCGTAAAAAAAGAACAAAGTAAAGGATTACGAAGTTAAAGAGCAAGTCAACCCCAAATCAACTTTTTTTTCTGATAAACTATATAAATGCGTGTCTAATCGTGCTGCAGACACGTGTGGTCAATAGTTTTGCACTTCAGTGCATTTTAGTTAAAATTTAAATCTTCTGCCGTTGTCGGGTAAAAACTCTGCACTGCATTTGAATTTAAATCTGTCATTGCTATTGGCTAAGAGGTACCCTAGAACGTTAGCTGGTACCATATGATGTCACAATGTCGTTGTGAGCCTGTGTGTGTGTATTTGTTAGCGGCTCCGCCTTCTTGGTCTGCTAGGCAACAGTATTTGTTGCATTTTTCAAACAGGAAGTGGGAGTTGAGTAAGAATCTGGTAGGGGGTGACTTGCTCTTTAAACACAGAACAAACATACAAAAGAGTTGACTTTAGGAGTTTTGTTTTGGGAAATGCGTAAGGGTCGCATTATTCATGTATAGCAACCAGTTTGGCCATGTTGCTCAAAGTTCTTAAGGTTTTTGCTCCTCTGTGCGTGCTTATTATTATTATTAGTAGTAGCATTAATATTATTATTCTTGTTAATGCTGGAATAAAATAAGACTGTTGATAAGGGGCAGTAGGGCGGTACGGATAAACCTTGCTATGCATTGACTTCGTCTGACCCTGGAAGATCTTTGTAAATATGTTTTAGGGGTTTTAATTTCCAGTGTTATTTTCTCCATACTGTATTAAACCTGTGTCAGTATACGTCATGGTGCTTCACTTTGTGTCCATTAATGTTTTGAAGTGTTTTGCAGATGACTGCGCCCAAGCAGGAAGTATGGCTCTGAACGGTGAAGTGTCTGGTGTTCTACATTTCTTCTCTCACCTCAAATCCCTGTTTATTTCAGTTGTATTTTTACACTTGAAGACATTTTAATGCGGCATCTCTTGGTGGTTGGGGTCTTGGTTATTAAATAAAGTGAAATGAAAACACATGGTTTGGTTTGATGTGTCTGTCTCTGAGGCTTACTGCAGACCTATCTACAGCCAGGATTAGATATGCATCACAGGATGCCGCTTTTAGTGCCAAGACAGCGTGAGACTCCACTCGTGTAATCCATTTTTCCAGCATCAAAACGAACTAATTCCTGGCTGTTTTTGCCGTGTTTTGCTCCCTACAGGTTAGAAGTCCGCAACGCCATCTTACCCAGAAGATTGGCTCACCCCTTAGGGGCTCGTGGTCTTTTTGTTTCAATCTGGACACAATGAAATGCAACACCACACGATTCCATTGGCTCAGAGCTTTAAGGCGTGATTTGAACCAGAGCTATAGAGAGATTTACGACATGCTTAAAACTCGCCGACTCGCGGTCACGTGATTCATGGAGCTCTCAATAGTTCCAAACATCCCAGCGCTGTAAGTCAGTTTGAACTGACCTCGCCTCTGTCAGTGCGCCCCAGGGCAGCTGTGGCTACATCGTAGCTCATCACCATCAGTGTGTGAATGTGTGTGTGACTGGATGAATGATACACTGTAGTGTAAAGCGCTTTGGAGTCCTTACTCTGAGAGGCGCTATACAAGTGTGACTCATTTATCATTTATTTTTCATAACAGCGTATGGTGGGACAAATCACAAAAATTGAATATCGTCACATTTCCCCTGGTGATTTTTGGTAATTATTGAATAAAATTATATTATATATTATGTCCTAATACCTTCACAAAGTAGCCTATTTTTATTTTTCCCTTGCATTTGTAGGAAGACAGACAGCTGTGACTGTTCTACATTACAGGAACACGACAGTCCTAACACACGTAGAACACATTTAGACCACATACATTACTATAATATATTATAGAAATAATAAATTTAAAAATGATTCTTTATTCTAACAGTGTCATTATAATTTCAGAGAATGAAGAAAGCAGCAGCAGCAGTGAGGCAAATGAGATGAGGGAAAGTGAGAGGGGACATGAGATGGTATCAGGAGAGAGGGACATCCCAGGAAGCCATGAGGAGCCGGCGTCAGGGCCAGGAGGAGAAAGGAACAGGCTATGCAACCAGGGAACCCAGCTGGAAAACCTAAGGGAGGAAATAGAAAATCAAAAAGAACACATTAGAAGATTGGGAGGAGCACTTAAAACACAGACAAAAATGTATTCAGTCCAGCGAAAGAAAGTTTTCAACATGGAAAAAAAGGGCCATATTTTACTAAAGATCAATTGAAAGCAATTATTATTTATGTTATTGTTAATTATTATTTATTGTCATTACTTAATAACAAAATTGCAAATGCTAATATTATAAAGTAAGTGGAAATGAGCAGTTTTATGGAAAATGTCTGATTTTTAAAAGTTATTGTTCGACTACTATTCTTGAAATATCATAATTTTATTCTTATTACTTGAGTCCACAAAACAGAATAACATATCTTCTTATGTTCGTAATCCTGTTTGTCTCATGCTTCAGCAGTTTGTTGTAGTCAGTGTTATTAACTGAAAAATATTAAATAATTACTTGTCTTCACAATCACATTCTCTTTATTATTGGTCTCTCCATTTGTGCTTCCACTTCTGATGCATGTTCGTGTTGATACAGCAACGAGCAACGTATTGTACAAAAAATCCCAAATAAAACTAATAATGTAAAAAGTTTATAACCTATTTAAAACTGGGGGGAATATTTTTAAAACGTAGAATCAAACAAACTGAAATAAACCCGTCTACAGCTCGTCAAGCTTGTCTAAACCCTCCTGCTCACAACAACAAGCTGCACATAGTTAGCTCATTAATGGTTATCTAGCTAAAACTGGCAACATAAAATATCATCGTCGGCTTATTTTGGTACGAAGCAGTTAGCTAACGCTTCACAATGCAACAAAATGATGACATTTAATCAATTTACCGGAGAAAATCCTTCCGAAACACCGAAAATGAATTGCGGTCAATGCAGCAGCGGGGGCTGTTTGAAACTATTCGAAGCTGCATGAACCACGTGACTTCCGCATTCCATTCCATCCACAGAAGTCTATGGGAGTGTTGCAACTCTTTCTCTTTCTATAGCTCTGATTCCAAACATCCCAACGCCATAAGTCAGTTTAAACGGCATATGGCGGGACAAATCACAAAAATTTAATATTGTCACATTTCCACTGGCGATTTTTGGTAATTATTGAATAATATTATAGTATATATTATGTCCTAATTCCTTCACAAAGTAGCCTATTATTTTTTCCGAGCACTTGTGGGAAGACAGACACCCGCCGAGACTGTTCTACATTACAGGAATGCAAATATTTGAAGCTGCATGAACCACGTGACTTCCACATTCCATTCTTTTCATAAGTCCACCAATCTGAAGGCGGGGGGGGGGAGGTCGGGTTTTCACAGCATCTGTCTGCATTCCTTCGTGGGGGTTTGTTGTTGGCATTCACAAGGCTACCATGGCGTCAGATTGGATAACAAGACTTTGTTTGGGTCAGGCAGAGATCATTTTCCTCTCTGCCTTGAAGTCTGTAACTGATCATTCAAGTCCTCCAGTGAAGCCAATTAAGGTTTTAAACATCTCCACACCGTCCAGTGACACTCTCCGAGATGACATCTATTTTGCGCACTAATACCGGTATCGCAGCTAGAACAATGGGGTCCCTAGATATCCTAACACGTAACACTTCTTTGCCATATACGTGTAAAAGTCACGTTTCATTCCGTGAGCTCAGGATGCACAAGGGAGTGTTTGCCTGCAGCACTGAGTCTCTCTCACTGGCGTTTATTGACGAGAGGAGCTTTTTAGATAGTTTGCTGCTTTTTCTGACATCTTATTTTGACAATGGCTGGAAAAACGTTTTCACCATTAGAGATCCTGGATATGTTAGCTGATGATGGCGGCACTAACGTGTCTGGTGGTTGCATCTTCTCATGAGGAGGATTTGGTCTTCACAGATCTGGACAATAGTGACCTTGATTGTGAAATCTCTTCTTCAGAAAGGTATGTAACCCATTTTCCTTAACTCTTTGATTTTGTGTAAAATTACTGATACATTTACCAAATAATATATATTTTTTGTTATTTATGTACATAATCCTGTCTACATCAGCATTTGGGCTTATTTTCTCTTTTCAAATAAGTCTTTTTTTCTCTGTGCAATTATAAATGAGTATACATTTACAATATAAACTTTGATTTTGTGTAAAATTACTGATAAATTTACCAAATACTATTCATTTAGTTATTTATGTACATATTCCTGTCCAAATACGCATATTCTCAGTGTTGTTGTGAATATTTTTACTTCATGTATTTTTTTTCCCCATGTGACTTTACAGTGAATAGTGATGAAAAGGATGAGGAGTAAACCACCATCACCTGCAAACATAACGGATGGTTTAACGCACTGGCAGGAGATATCCGCTCTGTTGGGTTTGTCTTTAATATGTTTTTCAACAGGTCTTGACAAGGGCGTCAGTTTGTTTTTAGAACTGCTGGGGACAATAACCACACACTTGAGTGGGGTTTAAAAATTGCTGGGGACAATCATTAAATAGGCTGTTTTTAATGTTTCACTCCAATATGCACAGTAGTGTATTGACAGTTATTAAAAATCCTTTTTTGTTTTTCCAACGGCACTTTAAGCAAGGTGGAATCATTACATCCACATAGCTAGCCTAGCAAAAAAGTAGATAAAAGAGGGCAACGTTTTTCTCATCGCCAGATAAATAAAATAAAAAGAATCACACAAGTTGTAATGTTTATTTGAATACCCATTTTCTATCAGGAACAGCATGTGACAGAGGAAAATGAAGACACGCAGGAACAGGCAGCTGAGAATGCAGAGGTGAAATTCACATCAGAAAATCAGATACAACCTTACAGTAAATATGAAACCAACTTTGGTATATTCTTACAGCAAGTGCAATCACTGGATGAAGAAATGGAGAGAGTTGAAACAAGCTCAGATCAGATTCAGCAGGTGAGGGTTCAGGAAGCAAACATATGCAAGTTTTATCCATCTGCAGGGCTTTGCATTGGTTCAACTTGTACAAAAATGTGGAAGGAAAACAGATTTGATTAAAACAACAGATATAGCTACAACACTACAATTACTACTAAAATACAAACAGAAAAGTAAGTTGTGTATATAACGTCATGGCAATAGTCGACCAATTGGAGAACACTGTGTAGAAACAAAACATTTCTGGGAACTATGTAAAGAAACTAATGACAACTGAATAATTACATTATAGGTCGAGCCATCAGCTACTGATGCGGGGAAGCAGGATAACCCTCCACATGCAAACCAGGAGATCCATACAGCTGAGGGTCCAAGTTCCCCACACCAACCAGCAGCACAGCTAATCGAGCCACAAACTCTGCCGAACCGCACTTTTCACTTCCAGGAGAGCTGGTTCAAAATCTTCCCCTGGCTCCATTACAGTCCTGAAATAAATGGAGTTTTGTGCTTCTACTGCACAACTGCTTTTAAAAAGAACATTTCAACAATGGCAAAAAAAAACTGAACATACCTTTATTTCTCAGGGGTTCAGAAACTGGAAGAAGGCTAGGGAGTCATTTGACAGGCACGCTGGTAGTAAGGCACACATAATTGCTGTTGAAACACACACACACACACACACACACACATACACACACACACACACAGGTCAGTCAGAATGCAACTATGCAGCATCTCAGACAGTGCACAGGAGAAGGCCAGGTCAGCACTGATAGAGACTGTTAGTTCAGTGAGGTACCTTGCAAAACAGGGCCTAGCTCTCAGAGGTCATGACAACTTCTGACAGCTGGCTGCAGAAGAATCCTTCCTACACAAGTCCTGCGTGTCAAAATGAGCTGCTGATGTTAATGAGCAACAACCTTATCAGACAAATAACTGAAATCCATGGGTTACCTGTACTGCAGCTCTCTCTGAAAATGGATGGGACCCAGGATATATCTGGCACCGAACAGGTTTCAATATGCCTCCGGTATGTTGATGATGGCCTGGAGCCTAAGGAGGACTTTGTTGGGCTGTACGATGCTTCTTCAACAATTGACGAACTTCTTTTTAAAATCACCTCTGATGTGCTGCTCCGTCTAAATCTGCCTTTCTCAGGTCTACGTGGACAGACCTATGATGGAGCAGCCAACATGTTGGGGCACCTGTCAGGGTTACAAGCTCAGATTAGAAGAGAGCAACCTTTGTCCACTGTGGCCCACACTGTGTGAACCTTGTCACACAGGCTGCATGTACCTCCACACCTGTGATCTGTGTGTGTGTGTGTGTGTGTGTGTGTGTGTGTGTGTGTGGGAGGAGGGGGGCACAGCTGCCAATCACAAATTTTGCCGGGGACATGTCCCCGGTTAAAATGACGCCTGTGGGTCTTGAAATTGATGCTTATCTGAATTTTCTGTAGAATTTCTTGTACGTTTTAATGAGAAAAGGTCTTCCAAAAGTTCTTTATTTCTGCCAGGTAGATGTTCGTTAATGAACCCTTTTCATCCTGTTACTGTGCATTTCTTAGTAAAATATTTCTTAGCAAAAAGCGAGTCATCCAAACTTTTGGTATTGGGTTGTCCGAAACGTTCAACAACCCACCTTATGGGATCATGATGGCTTCTAACTGCGACATCTTCATGGTGACATAGTTGATATAGTAAAAGGCCAACAGACGGCTTATTTATACCTTCATTTACAGAGTAGCCTAATGACACTTCAGGTGCTCTGTAAGGGAGAATCTGGAGACCTTCGAAACCTTCCGGTAAACATTCAGTTTTATAGGAAAATCCAAAATCGACCATTTTGACTCTGAACGGGTATTTCTCCTGGTTTACAAGCATAACATTACTTGGCTTTATGTCTGCATGAGTAATACCAGCCATCTTTAAAGCACACAGTGAGGTGTGAAGCCACGTAGCAATTACACAGATTTCAGACAATTTACACTGTTTAGTAATGAGCTGAGATAAAGGTTGGTCTTAAAGCTCCATATTTATGCAAAAACGAGTTTCATAATCAAAGCTATCATTAATCGTAAAATATCCATCACCATGTTTTCGCTTGTTCCATCGTGTTAAGATGTCAGCTACATTGGAAAATTTTTTCTCATCTTTTAATTAATTTTAACCCTCCCACTGTCTTTATGGGTATGACCCTGCGAGGAAAGTTGACCATTGAGCAGGATTGATGGTTTATCCCTTGAGGTCCATGTGGCAGGGGTGAGGTGGTGCTCACTCCTCACCCCTGCCACATGGACCCAAGGGATAAACCAACAATCCTGTTTAATGGTCAACTTTCCTACCAGGGTCATACCCATTAGGACAGTGGGAGGGTTAAGGCTACAACCAATCCTGTTTCTTCAATTTGGCACTTAACCACAATCACATAAGTCTGAGAACTGCCTTTTATCTTGAACTCTTTAGTTGACATAAACTGGTTTCCAGTGATAAACTTGTGCCGGGTGTTGCGTCATTTTTGCCACAAAAATAAACAGCCAATGATGAACAAGAGTCTGCTTCTAGACCTGCAGAAATGGGACGCACAACAATACAGCAGGAGCAAACTATCACTGCATCAACTTGATGAGGCAATATAAAATCAACATTGTTTTACTGAACAATCACACAATAAAAAATCACAGTGCATTTAGTGCCAACCACAACCATAAGACATGTGTTGAACATGCCCAAGTCCATACTTATGAGAGCACCATGTGAGCACCTGTGTGTGTACATGCGCTTGTATATGCAAGATTCCCTCCCGCCTGCTCCGGCAGGCCTGCCAACACCAAGTTATCCCTCATGCTACGGGCTTGAAGGTCCAAAACACCCTGAACACCAAGAAAACAAAAGAGCTTATTGTCGACTTCAGGAGACACAACACCGACTTGGCTCCCCTCTACATCAATGGGGAGTGTGTGGAGAGGGTCCACACCTTCCGGTTCCTTGGTGTCCTCATCTCTGCTGACATCTCCTGGGCGGAAAATATCTCAGCGGTCATCAAGAAGGCCCAACAGCGGCTGCACTTCCTGAGAGTCCTCAGGAAGTACAAACTGAACTCCGACCTGCTGCTGGCCTTCTACCGCTCGTCCATTGAGAGCCTGCTAACCTACTGTATTACAGTATGGTACGGCAGCTGCACCAAGGCGGATAGAGTGAGGCTTCAGAGTGTGGTAAAGACAGCACAGAAACTCATCGGCTGTCCTCTCCCCTCCGTGATGGACATTTATTCCTCCCGCTGTCTCAGTAGGGCAGCAAACATCATCAAGGACAGCTCCCACCCTGGCTTCAACATGTTCAGACTGCTTCCCTCAGGGAAGCGCTACAGGTGCATTAATACGAAAACCCATAGACTCAAAAACAGTTTCTTCCCCAAAGCAATAACCACCCTGAACTCACACATGCACCGATAGCACAGCCCCCCACTTCCCACTTCCTCCATTGACCACCACTATCTATTGATACCAAATTCCATGTGCAATAAAATTGTATATACATAACATTACTGTCCATGGTCCCAGGTGTTTCTGTGTCAGCTGCTGATTTCGTTGGACCCATAACAAAAAACTCAAAAACTTCGTCAATATAGTTTTGTAAACTTTATAAATTTTCTCCACTTACCTCCAGGTTGAGTTAGTTATACTTACCAGATTATTTTATGCGTTGTCAGTAGATAAATTAGGCGAAAATGCGTTTTAATTGTTTGTGGATGTTTGCTAACGAGCTGCCATCAACTTCAAACGCTGCTGTTTGCTAATCAAACAGTGATTTGTGATATAAGAACATTCATTTTAAATTCATTGATTTAAGCACAGGTTATTCAAACATTTCATTTAAACATCTTGTCCATTCATCATATATGATTATTTAACTTATGAATTTTAAAAGTCATGGAGTCTTCATTTATTCAGAGTGAAGAATGTTGACGTCTGGCGTTCACACATTGAGTGCAAGAACCTTGGGTGAGAATGTTTGTTTGAATGTTTCGTCTTCATGGGACGTCAACACGCACCGAGCAGAAGCTTCTGGATTTAGAATGTCACACAGTCTTCCTCAACCCATTAGAGAATGCTCGACTTTCAATTTGTTTGAGGCAAAGGTTAAAAACTGGTTATGGACAAATCAAGTGTGTGAGCATGTCTGAGTTGTATAGTTTTAATGTTTTATTTGTGAATAGAATGGTGTGTATGTGTAAGTTTGGTGATGGAGTTTTTATTATGAATGAATGATGAATTTTTATGAATTATTATGTCTCTTTTTGTCTAAGGACAACAGATGGAAATTAGCCTTTGGCTATAATCTGGCATGTTTACATTCATGTAAGCTGCTTTTACATGTATGTTCATTAACATGCACTGTCCTAAATAAATTAAAAAAACATAGAAAGTGGATTTATGCTGTACATGAAAGGTCACTATGTTGGTCAATGTAGATGTTGAATAACTGACCCTTTTGGTACGTTACAAAAAACCGTGTCGTGGAAAAGGGTCCGATCATTGGCATCAAGCAGAGAAAACATCCAAGGAGATTGTAGAAACGACTAAAACTGGGTAAAGAACTGTCCAATGCATTATTAAAACTGGTTTAATGAGTCCAGATGGACCCTGTTCCAGAGTGATGGTGCATCAGAGAGGCAGATGAAGTGATGCAGCCATCATGCCTAGTGCCTACTGTACAAGCCTGTTGGGTCAGTGTTATGATCTGGGCTTGCTGCAGTTGGTCAGGCCTAGGTTCAGCAACAGGACGTGCTCCAAGAATGAGGTCAGCTGAATGTACTGGATGTGTCATGCCACCGCTCCAGCCAGGCCCAGTTTCCCCAGCAACCACAACCAGCTTATCATCAACCTCATCCAAACCACCTGTCTCACATTAACTCATCAGCTCTACCTGCAACACTCTATATAACACCAGGACCAACACCAAGCAGTGCAAGATTATTGAAAGCTCACACCAGTAAATTCTCCAGCATTCCAACCTCTGCCTGTACCATAGATCCTGACCTTGTTTCTGTTCCTTGACCAACCCACATGCCTGCTCCCTGCCTGGATTGTTTTCTCTGCCTCTGACCACCTGGATTCTCGACCTTGGACCATTCTCTGGATTCTGCCTCCTGCCTGCCCCTTGTAGCATTCACGGATCTCTCTGGATTTGACCCACGCTTCCTCCTGACTCTGCCTCAGCCTTGTCCACCTCTGGTAACACCTTGTTGTGTTTTCCTTTTAATAAAGACATTAATTAGCTCCTTACTTGGTGTCCTCACAGGTGCTCAAGTTTTGTTCATACCAGAATGACCAGGTTATTCCATCTTCCCTGATAGCATGGACATATTCCAAGATGATGTTAGGATTTATCAGGTTCAGATGATGAACAAGAGTCTGCTTCTAGACCTGCAGAAACACAACAATACAAGAGCCAGCTATCACCGTGTCATCCTGATGAGGAAATATAAAATCAACATTGTTTTACTGAACAATCACACGATAATAAATCACAGTGCATTTAGTGCCAACCACAGACCTAAGATGTGTTGAAATTGCCCAAGTCCATACTTATGAGAGCACCTGTGTGTGTACACGTGCTTGTATATGCAAGATTTCTCTATAGGGGTGTCCAGTAGTGTGTGAGGGGCCACAGATCTGCCCCCCAAAGATGCGTATGAGATGGAAGGAGCTCCAAGTCCCAGAGATCCAGGTGCTGCCCCAGAGCACAGGGACCCCAGGGAGACTGCAACCAGAAAAGCCCCTGCCCCTCTCGAGAGGCACAGAGGATTGCCCCGGGGGGGGGGGGGGGGGGGGGGGGGCACAACCAGCTACGGCAGAGTCCCGGGAGCTAACAGCGGCAAGCCCACAGGCCCGCCCGCAGCCTCCCACCCCCAAGCTGGCTGAGCCCAGAACCCAGCGAACCGGGACCCAGGGGCGACCACCCCCGCCGGTGACCCAACAGAGCCAAGGGACTCAGATCCCACCAGGCAGCCACCGGGATCAATCAGGCAGATGCCAGAAATCTTTAACCCCTTGACCCGGGAGCTGCAAACACTCAAGGCACCACACTCCACACCAAATGTGGCAGGGGGAGGGGAGGCGAAGATGTGTAGCAGCACAAGAAGTCCCAGGAGAGGGGAGGAGTCCAAGACCCCACCTGACATATACAGTCATATACAGACAGTCACACACTCCCTCCCTCATGCTCACACACATACAACCTATCTGGTCCCGGTACTGCAGCACAGAGGGTACAACCATCACCGGTCACCTGAGTTTGCTCCTTTTCTTTAGGTTTCTGATATTTAAGAGTTGCTGCTGATGCTCAAACTCCTAATAATAAAACTATCCCATCTGCAACACAGTTGTCTTTATAAATGTATATTCTAAGGATTTTTGTAAAAGTGTAAGTCACGTAATGTGTTCCTTATGTAAGTGAATTGTTTGCTTTTGTGATCATGGATCTGCTGTAGATCAAACATGCTTGAAGAGATGGAATCCAGAACTTTACTGGCTCGTTGTCACACCTGATTGATCTCAGTAAGAGAACTTTTAATGTTTGATCTGATGAAGATCATGTGGGGATCCTACCATCTTAATGAGGTAGAATAAAAATAGTTGTGTGCTGTGTGCAAGCCTACCTCAATATGCACATTTTATACAGATAGAGGTGATTTAGTGTGTTAGCCTCAATAATCATGAAAGTAATTACATCTTAGTGTTCAGTAAACTCATAGCTCTTACTTTTGTTCTTTTTCTGTTGTAACAAAAGCAAATTTCCCACATGAGGGGCTAGTAAAGTTTTATTTTGTCTGATGGTCCCAGTGTAAAAATTTTTCTCAAACAGTGGAAAAATGTATGGCTAACCAGCTGAGTTACAGAGTTTATGTATGGTAGAGCCGCAGCAGCTAACTGCTGGAGAACTTCATTTTTCTCTGGGAAGTATTTTTGAATTTAAATTAATCAAGATAACAAAAACTACATAATATGTCATATTAAAACAATTACTGTAAAAAAACTATAGAAAGCTTTTCTTATTGCATTTTATAATAATTTGTGGCAATAAAATAATATAATGTTATGTAATGTAATATAATATAATAAAGTAATGAGCTGACAGAAAATGTTACATTTATCTCTTATTAATTTTGAAGCCAACTTTACCATCAAAACAACCGTCAACAAACTGCATAACAGATCCAGCTCGATCTAATGACCCATGCATGCAGTGACTATTAGTTGCAGAAACTCTTTAACCTTTGTTCTTGCTGTCTTGGTCCTCTACCAGAATGCTCATGTTCTTTATGATTTAGTCTCAATCCGTTTAATTTGGGACCATATGTGAATGCTACAAACCCATTCATGCTTTTGTTATGGAAGGTTTTCCTGCAGGAACCTGCTCCAAAAAATCATTACATGCATTTTAGTTATTACACTGGGACTTCTAGAGGAAGCACACTCTGTGTGAGTTATTGAAGAGTTCTGGGACATGGGGGTGAACTTTTGAAGATTGGTGGTAGGAAACGTGACCTAAATGATTTCTGATTGATGTGATGAGTGAATCTCAGAAAAGCTGGATCAGACTTTGGTCCTCTGAGTGTTTGCTTTCTGTGTAAACTCAATCAAAGACAAAGCATACATTTGATAAAATCTGTGGTTGTGGATTGCTAATCTATGTTTGAACTGATTGCAGAATTCACTGGAAAAACAACAGAAGATTTATCAAAATATTATCAGCTAGGGGTGGAATGGTGGCTTGGCTGTTTGTCTAAGATATTATCTACAACAGGTGATTGTGTTGCTTTAACACGCTGGCCTAATAGGGGCGCTGGAGGTATTTGATACTCATATTTACTGCCTGTAAAAACTTTAGGTATTATTTGGATTTTCATGCAAAATTAGGAGCAAAGCTACTTTCAGAAACACTTTAACTGGACAGCAGATCTTCACTGTTGCTCTTTTTGGGGGACAAATACTCTTTTTGCCAATGAATTTGGTACCATCTCAGCATTAGTCTGTTATGCTAAGTAATCATGTCTATAATAAATTAGAATAACTCAAACTAAATCAGTTTAAATGACATTTTTGCTGAGTTTTCTGACCTGGATAGGCTTTTATTTTGGAACCTTCACAGAATTTCTACCTGCGTCTTACTTTTTCCAGATGCTAATTAACCTCTGTAGTAAATTCCAATCCAGAACAAATAAAAGGAACCCATAACTTTAGCTTTGAATTCCTGGTGACTAAATGATGATTAAAGATCTCTGAAGCTGCAGTGTGCACTTGATGCCATTACGTTCAAAGCAACTCAGCC
This sequence comes from Nothobranchius kuhntae, assembly GCA_006942095.1. Classification (NCBI taxonomy): domain Eukaryota; kingdom Metazoa; phylum Chordata; class Actinopteri; order Cyprinodontiformes; family Nothobranchiidae; genus Nothobranchius; species Nothobranchius kuhntae. The sequence continues at coordinate 333,895 of SSNQ01034168.1, forward strand.
ACTTGTCATAAAGATCTTCAAGATGTTTGGTTTTTTGTATTCATGACAACAAACCATTACATCCACGTGTGGCCAGTAGTCACTTCCTTACCAGACCTTGGCCAGTGGGCTGTCCTGACAAACTTCCCTTTTATGGGAAATCGCTGCATCAGATGTGGCATCTGGCTGCATGAATTCACCATTATTTCCTTCTTACACTGACTTTGATGGTTAATGATCAAGCAGGCCCACTAAACAACATCATGTTCCAGTTTATCCTGAAGATGCTGCATGAGTTTGGAAGGATTTTTGTTGCATGCCTCAATAAAGTCTAGTCGTGCTGAGTTAGGAAATGTAATACAAGTCACATCAGTTAGTGGACTGCATAGTGATCAAAACATTGACTCAAGAAATTTGACCCGAGTAATGTGTTGTTCTGTGTGTGATATCTCTTTGGTATGCATTTGCTTTCTTTTGAAGGGTGTCATGTTGGTTTAGTGGCATTTTCATGTTTTCACTATGGGAATGGGACCAAACTTATTGCCAGGGCACAAATTTACCCAAAACAGCCCAGGTACAGAGGCTGGAACTGTGGAGGTGATTGGGTTGGGATGTAAGGATAATCCAAATCAATTCAGTCAAGAATCTCTGGCATGTGATGGAACAGAAGACTCACATTAAGGAATTCAACAGTGTGATGCTGTCATGTTGGACCTGAACCTCTGTGACTTGTAGAATTGAAGAGCAGGTTCACTGAGAAACCGTGTCACATACAGGCTGAACATGAAAATAGTCTTCAACACTTATTTCCTGCATTAGCTTCTGATGCAAAATAGACGGTCAACGGTGGAGTCGCGTTGCTGTTATCCAATCAGAAGTGAGGTGTCTAAATATCAGGAAATAAGACTAAATCCTGTTTTCTGAAGCTATTTTTTCCTCCAGCTGAATTATATCCTCAAACAGGCACAAAAGAGCTTTATTTCCCCAGAGAATGACTTACAAGGCATTCATTCCTAATAGAGACCAATGTAAATGTATTAAAAGATGAGTAATGTAGATTTTTAAGGCAGTTCCGAAGGCAAAAATGGGTTCCAACCAGATGTTAGTAAGGTGTACCTAATAAAACGGCAAACTGGATAAAATCTGAAAAGGATTTTAAAGTTGGTTTCCTTCGACCAGCTGTAGTCTGTTTACCTTTCTGCATCCCTCTCATCCCCCCCCGCTGTTCTGGGATCAAGGCTGAAGGTCCCTGCTTCTAAATCTGGACCCAGGCCTCTTGACTGCATGGCTAAATGCCAGCAAAGGTTCTTTAACAAATTTCATTTTCTTTCTCATCTAAAAATACCACCACTAATATATCTAATACTGTTCAGAGTCTAATAAAAAAAATCCCCATTGATGACTAAATCACATCTAAACAACCAGCACTGTGTCCTTGGTGAGGTTTTTCTGGGCACGTCCAACAGGGAGGAGGCTTAAAGGAAGACCCAGGACATGATGTTTCTCGGCTAGCCTGGGAACCCCTTATTGCCATACTTAAAACTCTTAATTCCTCAAGTGAAATGTATTGCTGGTATTTTTGACAAGTTTTTTTTTATTTTTTTTTTTAGGTTTTCAGTAAATTAGTCTTATCTTGTTCAACCTCATACAAAGGCTTTAGACTGGAGATATTGTTTATCCTTTAATGCCACCCTTGGTTGTGTAACCAGCCTCTCTCCTCACCATTGTTTTCCTACCAAATACGCCACCACACATTTCTGTTTTGTGGCGTACCCCAAGGCTCTGTCTGGGTCCACCCTTGTTTCTGCTGTACATACACCCTCTTGGACAGAAAATGGATTCTTTTCATAATGTCTATATCACCTATATGCAGATGCTATTCAGCTGCACTGCTCCTTTAAGGATTCTGAGCTTTACAAACTGTCTGAATTACTAGAGTGTCTATCAGCTATCACCAGCTGGCTAGAAGATAACTTCCGTCAGTTAAACTCTGAAATAACTGAATATCTGATCATTGCCCCTGAGAGCATGGTTACCCTGATTAGTCTAAAACTTGGTAATTTATCCTCTGCCATCAAGATGAACTTAAGGAATTTGGGTGGTGTTTTTGACCAATCAATGTCTCTTGAAGGCCATTCAAAAACGTTGGTCCGAAACTGTTTATGTTACTTAAGAAATATCTCCAAACTGCGAAGGTTGGTGTCAAAACATGAACTTGAAATGGTTCTCCATGCCTTTATCTCCTCCCGTCTAGATTACTGTAACACACTCTTCACATGTTTTAACAAAAAAGCCCTTGACCGCCTTCAGTTGGTCCAGAACTCTGCAGCGAGGCTCCTAACTGGAGCAAACATCACTCCTGTTCTGATGTCTCTGCACTGGTTACTCGTTAACTTTAGAGTTCATTTTAGAGTCCTGATTAGAACTTTCAATGCTCTACATGGTCAAGCTCCTCCCTATATTACTGAACTGTTAAAGCCTTCTGCTCCAACCTGAGCCCTCACGTCCACCCACCAGAACATTCTAGAAGGTCCAAAGACCAGATATAAAAGTCGAGGTGATCGCTCCTTCCAGACGGTTGCACCCCGACTCTGGAATGATCTTCCTTTATCCTTACGCAGCGTTGACAGTCTGGACACTATTTAAAAACAGCTAAAGACCCTTTTATTGAAAGCTGCTTTTACCTAAATCTTTTATTTTCTTATTTTTAACTCAAATTAGTAATTATCTTTCATCTGTTTATGAAATTTAATAATTTCATGACTTTTTTCTGATGTTAATCTATTTCTGGTTTGAGATCATTAAAATTTTATGAATTAATGTTTTATTTTGTTTTGATCTTTGTGAATCACTTTGTGATTCTGTCTGTGATAAGTGTTATATACATAAATTGTACTTACTACATTGCCATCTGTCTCTCCCTGTTAATACAACCACTTGAGAGTCCTAATTGAGAGGCTCTTCAGATTTAAGTGTTTATGACTTAACATGGGTGTAACTAACTGGTTTTGGGTCACAGCAGATTAAAGGATCAAACCAGGATTAGCTGACAGGGAGTCTCCTTGGAGGCCTTCCATCAAGTTTCCCATCAATTTTATCTGAATGGTGAAAGGCCGAGTCTGTCACCTGTTTATTTACGAGTCCCGACCTGTTTTGACACCTGCATGTTTTAGGTCAGGTGTCACAGTTCCCTCCCACCTAAGAGAAAATATGACCCCATCAAATCTTTATGTGCCACCTGGGTGCCCCCACCCCCACCTGACCATGTGGTAAACTTCACACTGTAATGTGGAGATTTCTGAACAAGCTGACTCAGAAGAGCCCATATCAACATCATCCAACACTTTAAATATGTGCCCCCAGCCAGGACAGCATTTCAGTTGTTTTCTTTCATAAGTATTATTGTTTGTTTGTTTTGTACTGTAGTTGTACAGGATAAACAACACCAATCACATGCTCATCAATGAAACCTTTTTCTTATCAGTAGCCAGTTAGATGGAACTAGAAGAAGCTGCAGAGCTTTTCTTTTCTTTTTTGTTTCTCAAATTTCCTGGAATGTCAGTCAATGCACATGGTGCCCAGAAGTCTGAGTCATTCAGTCACATGAATCTGTTACCAGTGGAACTGACACACTTTCTGTTTTAGACAGATTTATTTTAAACCTAAAGACCAGCCAGGCACAGAGATGCTACCTGAACAAAGAGTTTGTCAAAGAGAAGTAAATGTCACGCAGCCACACTTTTACTAATGTCACTTATTTTATTATGTTGTGCAAATTTGGCTTCTGTCTGTCAGCAAATATTCTCTTTGAATGACGTCCTACTTGGACCTCACTGGTCTCACTGTCTGAAGGGAACAGGCTAAAATAAACCTTGTACCAACAGCTGGAGGTTATGGTGAATTTTTCAGGGTAAGGAAAGCAAAAGAAGATCCAACAATCTGAAGCAGAAATAGATCCACTTTTAGAAACTAGCCCTACAACAGGGGTGTCCAATGTACAGCTCATGGGTCATTTTTGGCCCTCAGAGTGATGTTGAGTGGCCCTCGACTTATGATGCAGATAAAAAAAAAATAGAATGTAAAGTGTTTGTCTTTTCTTAACCTCATTTTTTTCTTTCAATGTTATTCCACATTGAAAAGAGCCATAAAACCGCAAAGACAAAAAACCAGAATCATTTATTTTTAAGATGTGGTTCACTTGTTTAATCGATGCATTTGCAGTCTAGTAGGAATGAATGCCTTGTAAGTCGTACTCAGATGAAACATTTTCAGGAATTAGAAGTGAGCAACATTGGAACTGAGCGTCAGACGACATCCACAAATCAGGGGCCCTCTCAGACCGAGAAACACCAAATCTGGGTTGGAGTAGGGAGGACTCCTCCCAGAGCCAGTAACTTTTCCTCTCCGAACCATACTTTTCTCCCTATCACCCTCCACCTTGATTAGGGTCCTGTGCAGCTGGAGGCCCTTCTCGACACAGGCGCTGCAGAATGTTTAATGGATCAACACCTTGCCACCTAGATCGGGTAATTCCAGTCACCGCAGTGGATGGCCACCAGATACACCCTTACCCTCTCTGGCAACAAACCACCGACCTGCGCATGAGCACCCATCAGCACTCAGAAACCCTTCGCTTCCTTATCATTCAGGCCTCCTCATCTCCTCTCATCCTTAAGCCTAATTGATACTTCTCCGTCTGCGTCGGGACAGAGACACGCAACGCCATTATCCATCCTTGTGAGCCCTCGCAAGGACGGGCGCAGTTGAGCTCTCTTTTCTAAAAATCCGTCCGACGAGACGGAGAATGCAGGCTTGTGATTGGTTAAAAAAACTTAGTCAAGTACCTGGGACAGGACTGAGTTCCCCAAAGCTCAGGAAACATTTGCAGGAGTACTGAATGCATTAGCTGATTAGTGACACTTTGAGTCTATAAAGTTGAACCTTTTCACAATATTCTAATAGTCTGAGATTCTGAATTTGGGGTTTTAATAAGCTGTGAGCCATAATTATATTTAAAAAAACAAAGGCTTGAAAATATCTGGCCTTGCACAGAATGAGCCTATCTCATATATTAGTTTCACCTTTAACTCATTCACTGCCAATGATGACTAAAGTTGTTATTTTAGATCCAACCGTTCACTAAAGTCATCATTTGCATTTTTTTACTGTTTGGGCATCGGAACGAGCCCCCGTGCCGTAAGAACAAACATCCCAGCTCTAAAGCCGCTCTTCATCCACATACGTCACATGTCACATGATCAAGAAGCAGAAAAACCATGTGTTAGGAGATCGTTTTGGGCCGTTCCTGTAAAAAAAAGTGAGGCGCGAACCAGAAAAGCATCTGCCAATCACAATTCAACAACGGATTATGAAAGAACGGATAAACACGCGGATTCTTCCTGATGTAAGAGGTGAGTCTCCGCTTTATTTTGGTAGTTTTGGCGTCGACATCATCCTAGCGAGCAGCGTTCTGTGACTCTTAAATAGACAGTAAAAATGGCGAGAAACGCTGGCAGCAAATGAGTTAAGTTAAATGAACTGTTGCACCTTATTTTCCTTTTAATTTTACCGTATTTAATGGTTCATGTGGTCCAATGACACCATGAGGCTATCATGACCTAAAAGCCCATTGTAAAATTTGCCACACATCTCTTAGGACATAGTCAGCTTACTGAAACTGTGCATTGAGTTCAGTTTATTATTCCAATCAGTTAAAATCTTCTAATTCTATGTAAGGAAACCCAGCAGATTGCATTGAGTGACTGACTTTACAGCAATCCCCATGCTAAGCAAGCACGTAGTGACAGTGGAGAGGAAACATCCCCTTTAACAGGAAGAAACCTCCAACAGAACCTGGCTGAGTATGAGCAGCCATCTGTCATGACTCACTGAGGGTTTGAGAAGACAGAGCAGACACACACACACACACACACACACACACACACACACACACACACACACACAACCACAGTGGTCTGACAATTTATAGAATCTCATTTGTACAGGGAGTGCAGAATTATTGAGCAAGTTGTATTTTTGAGGAATAATTTTATTATTGAACAACAACCATGTTCTCAATGAACCCAAACAACTCATTAATATCAAAGCTGAATGTTTTTGGAAGTAGTTTTTAGTTTGCTTTTAGTTTTAGCTATTTTAGGGGGATATCTGTGTGTGCAGGTGACTATTACTGTGCATAATTATCAGGCAGCTTAACAAAAAACAAATATATACCCATTTCAATTATTTATTTTTACCAGTGAAACCAATATAACATCTCCACATTCCCAAATATACATTTCTGACATTCAAAAACAATACAAAAACAAATCAGCGACCAATTTAGCCACCTTTCTTTGCAAGGACACTCAAAAGCCTGTCATCCATGGATTCTGTCAGTGTTTTGATCTGTTCACCATCAACATTGCGTGCAGCAGCAACCACAGCCTCCCAGACACTGTTCAGAGAGGTGTACTGTTTTCCCTCCTTGTAAATCTCACATTTGATGATGGACCACAGGTTCTCAATGGGGTTCAGATCAGGTGAACAAGGAGTTTTTCTTCTGTTATACCCTTTCTTGCCAGCCACACTGTGGAGTACTTGGACGCGTGTGATGGAGCATTGTCCTGCATGAAAATCATGTTTTTCTTGAAGGATGCAGACTTCTTCCTGTACCACAGCTTGAAGAAGGTGTCTTCCAGAAACTGGCAGTAGGACTGGGAGTTGAGCTTGACTCCATCCTCAACCCGAAAAGGCCCCACAAGCTCATCTTTGATGATACCAGCCCAAACCAGTACTCCACCTCCACCTTGCTGGCGTCTGAGTCGGACTGCAGCTCTCTGCCCTTTACCAATCCAGCCACGGGCCCATCCATCTGGCCCATCAAGACTCTCATTTCATCAGTCCATAAAACCTTAGAAAAATCAGTCTTGAGATATTTCTTGGCCCAGTCTTGACGTTTCAGCTTGTGTGTCTTGTTCAGTGGTGGTCGTCTTTCAGCCTTTCTTACCTTAGCCATGTCTCTGAGTATTGCACACCTTGGCTGTGTCTCAATTCAGGGTCTGCATCCTTCGAAGGACCCAGCCCACCCGGCCGACGTGGGCTGCGTCCTCCGTCGGCCGGGTAGACCGGATGTTAACGGCTGTGAATTTGGACAGGCCTAGCCTTCATGAACTCCCTCAGCGAACGTTCCATCGCCTAGCAACCGTGGAACCGCTGGGCAGAAGGGAGAAGGAACTTTAAACGATGGAGCTCGACGTTTTATTTAGCTTTTTAACCCCCAGAAACCCAAATTTAGAAAACTGCAAAATCTTTTTTTAACCTTTCACATGTTGTTCTAGGAGGCCAGATAAACGGGCCTATTTACACATTTTAACAGCCAATAGTGTTGCAGAACTGAACAATAGGACCTATTAGCAATGTAAATGTGGTTTTAAAAAGAAAAAAAATGGGGAAGGTTTATTTTTGTGGACTTAAATCTGATGTTGTAATACTACAACCGTGGGTCTCTGGGGGTTAATCATTTCCTTGACTGTTGGAGAGCTAATTCAGAGAAAATACTTTAGACAAGCTGAGCCTGAGCAAAGATGTGATAATAGTTTTTAATACTTGAGGCTGTGTCTCAATTCAGGGTCTGCATCCTACGTCGGCCGGTTACGTCACAGCGCCGCGACTAGGCCTGTCCCAATTCGAAGACTCCTTCAAATGCGGTCGACGAATGCGGCCTTCTTTTCGCCTGAATGAAGGATGGGTCGGCTCGTATGTTCGGCCGCGCTCGGTAGCATTTCCCAAGATGCCTTGCGGGCCGGCCGGCAGAAAAACTTAAAAACAATGGCGGACAGTGAAGCGGGAGCTGTCGGAGAGGATTGCGCATATAAATGTAAGTATAAACTTGAAAACTGTTAGGTTAAGGACTTTTTGTGATACATGAACGTTATTTTAGTTAGAAATGGTACAGTAAAAGTGCTTGTATTGCGGTCTCGGCTCGTATGTTCGGCCGCGCTCGGTGTCGTACTTCTCCCGCTACGTTTCCCCCTGATTTTAATAGAAGTTTGTATTTTAGGAACAAAAGAGAAAACCAGGGAATTTATTAAGCTTAGGGCGGAGATGGACCACATGATCACCGGAGCAAAGTATTCGGCGGCTGTGGCATGGAGGTACAATAACATCTCATATTTTAAAAACTCGTTTGAGTTTATTTTTTTCTGCGAAAACATGAAAGGAATAACCCGTTGTCCTCTTTTCTCCTCCTGTTTCTTTTCTTACATGTTTGTTAAGACTATTTTGGAGAAAATGGGCATCCAGGGGAAGGTGCCAGCGATGACCAGCTTCTGGAGCTGATCAGGGAGGACATGAGGCTGCAGAGGGAGGCAGAGCAGCAGAGGGCACAGGAGAGAAGGAAGAACTTTGACAGCTTTTTACTTTGCTAGAAAAAATGGTTAAGGAAGATTAAACATGTACATATAAAAGAAATATCTAAATAAAATCAGTTCTGCATTAAACTCTTGAATTTTATTTTTGTTTACAAATGAGAATTGTTTACTAGAGGGTATCCGCTGGGTCTTGAAAAGTCTTAAAAGGTGATAAATCGGTTTTGGTCAAATTAAGACCCTTAGAAAGTATTAAAAACTATTATCACATCTTTGCTCAGGCTCAGCTTGTCTAAAGTATTTTCTCTGAATTAGCTCTCCAACAGTCAAGGAAATGATTCACCCCCAGAGACCCACGGTTGTAACATTACAACATCAGATTTAAGTCTACAAGAATAAACCTTCCCCATTTCTTTTCTTTTTAAAACCACATTTACATTGCTAATAGGTCCTATTGTTCAGTTCTGCAACACTATTGGCTGTTAAAATGTGTAAATAGGCCCGTTTATCTGGCCTCCTAGAACAACATGTGAAAGGTTAAAAAAAGATTTTGCAGTTTTCTAAATTTGGGTTTCTGGGGTTAAAAAGCTAAATAAAACGTTGAGCTCCATCGTTTAAAGTTCCTTCTCCCTTCTGCCCAGCGGTTCCACGGTTGCTAGGCGACGGAACGTTCGCCGAGGGAGTTCATGAAGGCTAGGCCTGTCCAAATTCACAGCCGTTAACATCCGGTCTACCCGGCCGACGGAGGACACAGCCCACGTTGGCCGGGTGGGCTGGGTCCTTCGAAGGATGCAGACCCTGAATTGAGACACAGCCACAGCCAAGGATACACCCGACCCATCCTTCATTCAGGCGAAAAGAAGGCCGCATTCGTCGACCGCATTTGAAGGAGTCTTCGAATTGGGACAGGCCTAGTCGCGGCGCTGTGACGTAACCGGCCGACGAATCCGGCCGACGTAGGATGCAGACCCTGAATTAAGACACAGCCCTTGTGCTTTTGGGCACTCCGGTGATGTTGCAGCTCTGAAATATGGCCAAACTGGTGGCAAGTGGCACTCATTTCTTTTGCTTAACTTTTCTCAGTTCATGGGCAGTTATTTTGTGCCTTGGTTTTTCCACACGCTTCTTGCGACCCTGTTGACTATTTTGAATGAAACGCTTGATTGTTCGATGATCACGCTTCAGAAGCTTTGCCATTTTAAGACTGCTGCATCCCTCTGCAAGACATCTCACTATTTTTGACCTTTCTGCGCCTGTCAAGTCCTTCTTTTGACCCATTTTGCCAAAGGAAAGGAAGTTGCCTAATAATTATGCACACCTGATATAGGGTGTTGATGTCATTAGACCACACCCCTTCTCATTACAGAGATGCACATCACCTAATATGCTTAATTGGTAGTAGGCTTTCGAGCCTATACAGCTTGGAGTAAGACAACATGCATGAAGAGGATGATGTGGACAAAATACTCATTTGCCTAATAATTCTGCACTCCCTGTATGAACATTTGTGAAATTCTAGGATTAGATTTCTTTTGGGACAAAATCCCTTTCATATAATTCACACACACACACACACACACACACACACACACACACACACACACACACACACACACACACACACACACACACACACACACACACACACACCTATATAATATATATATATATATATATATGTATATATATATATATATATATATATATATATACACATATATATATATATA
>SSNQ01034169.1:749-15749 GCA_006942095.1 Nothobranchius kuhntae
AGCAGCAGCAGAACACAGTTTTAGCTGATATTAGCTAGCTCTCAGAAGCTGCATTCATGTTAGGTGTTCAGTGTTAAACGCCTTTAGTTTCACCATCAAGATCAAATATAAATTAATTAGTGTTATCAGTGAAAACACTTATTAATATATATATTAATCAGAATTATTATCGCGGGCGGCTGCCGCCAATTAATTCGCGGACCTCGCAGTAAAAACAGGTTCACTCTGGGTGGATATTTCAGCTCCTTCCCAGTCATGGACCAGGACAAACTTGGTATCGATGGATTCGTGGTAATCTCAGGAATGAGAAGCTGCCACTGTTTTTCGTATAGCATGATGACACTGGTGTTAGAGGATTGTTATTGACTTGGTTAGATATTTTAAGCCTATTTTAAATTTCTTTATATTTGATCTTGAAAACGGACAATCTTATAATTTGGCTGATAATGCAGGGATTATAAAATTTAGAGTACATTACATTCACAGAGAGAACCTGGTTTATTTCATGTCATATGTATTTAATTTATCAATATATATCAGTATTAGCAAAGCTTAACATCATGAACCATGACAGACATGACTGAAGAGCAGATGAAGACATCATGCCAGGCACTGATGAGAAAATATTACAAGGATCTCACAGCTGAATTTGAGAATGAGATGCTACACCTGAGAACGACATATGGTGCCACATTTCCACACATTCAGTCTCCTCTTGAGCTGCTTAATGCCATCTACAGGATGCAATTACAGAGCATTTATGGAGAAGTTTGTATTGGACTGAGGATATTTTGCACACTACCTGTGACTGTTGCTGGGGGTGAACGGGCTTTTAGCAAACTGAAACTGGTGAAAAATGATTTGAGATCAACAATGTCCCAGGATAGACATAACAGCCTAGCTCTTCTGTCTATTGAAAGCCAATTAGCCAAAGGATTGGACTTTAAAGATCTCATAAGTGATTTTGCTAACATGAAGACCCGTCAGTGGGCATTTACTGGAAAATAAATTCCAGGATTTTTGTTTGAACACATTGTTGGCAAATAAAAATAATTATATGTGAAGTCTGGGCATTTCACTTTTATTATGCTGGCATTTGTATTTGCTCAATATAGAGGTTAAACTAAGATCATATTTATTATCTTGTCTTATAGCATGACAAAAAATGTGTAAGAGAGATATTAAGTAATTGAGCATGGGGGCCCACCTAGAAGACTTGTACCTAGGGCCCAGAATGTGGTGCTACGCCCCTGCTGTTTACAACTGGTTCACAGCGACCAACGACATAACGCTCTTGCGCATGCGCAGCTGTCTTGGCAAGTTCTTGTTATGATGGACGGGTACTGAAACGAGGCACCGTTTGAAATTACGTGAACTGGTGCTCGGTCGGTACTATGGAATTTGGTCGGTACCTTAAAAAGTACCGAATTCGGTACCCATCCCTATTTGCTTTGAACCCAGAACAGATGTCACACGCCAGACGACATCAACACTGCATACTTTAGTATTTGTTCATTTATCGCGAGTAATATCGATATCGCAATATTAAGCACTGTTATTGAATATTGCAGGTTTTCCTAATATCGTGCAGCCCTAGAGTGTGTGGGAAGTCAAGAGTGTGTGTGTGTGTGTGTGTGTGTATGTGTGGCTTGTGTGGGTGTGTCTGAATGAGTGAGCATGCAAAGAGGCATAGAGCTATACACTGACATTCAGTTGATTGTGTCAATGATCAAGAATTAATAAACATAACATTTCCATAACATTCCCTCCTGTTTACCCAAATAGGATAACCAAACAAAAGAAAGCAACAAAACAAAACCAAATAAGGAAAAAATAAGTAAATAAATATAAGTAAAATAATAAGGAATTGGTTGGGTTAATTCTCCGGCAAATCAGCGTTAATGACTGTAACTTGTTTTCCACTAATAAAACCAGGAAAACTGATAAACCCAGTTTAGAAGTTGATCTTTAGGGAGCCCTGTCCATCCACCAGACAGAGCACCTGCCTGATCCCCCACACCACTCTAAAGGAGTCCAGGTTCCCAGTAAGTTCATGAAAAGCGTGTTCGATCTTTAAGCGAGCTTGTACCAGGCCCTTCAGGCTCCGCTCAGCATCAGTCCAGCTCTGTCCCAGCATCTGGTTTTTCCTGGTTTTCCAGATGGCTAGTTTTGCACATGCAAATAAAAAGTTAATTAACAATATAGTCCGGTTTTTTCTGACACTGTACTTGGGCCCGAAAACAAATAGGGGTGGGGTAAAAGCCTCCCCCTGTGCAGTAACCCACCTTTCTAAAACCTTAAACATCCCTGATAACCTAGAACATGCTACCACTAGATGCTCTAGGGTCTCTGTTTGGTCACAAAAAGGACATCCCTCCCGGTGCTTGGATCAAAGCGGGCTCTGGGTCTGTTCATAGCTAAAGCTCCATGTATGATCCTCCAGTGGAGGTCAGCCATCCTTTTTTCCACTGGAGACTTATACAAACTCCTCCAGCTGCCCCCAGGGGCACGGTCCGCAGCAAACACCTGAGTCCACCTCGACTTCTTGACTCCTAACAAGGTGCGCCTATTAATAACTTTCACACAAGTGTGATAGATCTGTTTCTTCCCACAACACTGGAAGGAGCCCAACACTGGAGTGTTCGGGTTCAGCAGTGATCCACTCCCCTCCTGCCATCCCTCACCAGCTGCTTTAACCTCCAGAGATGGAAACTCGTACTCACTGACCATTGGTCAGATAGAGTACAAGTCTCAACGAAGGCTCTCTGCGACACAGACAAGGACCTCCATACCTCCTCCATCACTCTGGTGGACCTCACATCCACCCGCTCACCAAGGGTTCTAGCCGGGATCTTCAGTAAGTGACCAAACTTTACAATCCCAGCATCAGTGAACTTAACTTTCAGCGCAGACAAAGTTAAAACGCCAGCTCGAGAGAAGAAGTCATTGTCAAACAAGGGTTCTTGTAGCAACCATGTCCCTTAAACCAAAAACATGTTTTGGTACCAGGCTGTAAACATGTTTGTTTCTGCTGTGAAATTAGTATTTTTAACATGGGAGTCAATGAGAATTTGCTCATTTGACACCAGCCCCTAGTGGATGAGGGTGGAACTGCAATTTTGGGTACTTCCGGGTTGGACTCAATTTTTGAGCCGCATTGTGGGGGCCTGGTCTGAATAAGTGAGCATGCAGAGAGGCATAGAGCAATACATATTACATTCAGTTGATTGAGTCAATGATCAAGAATTAATAAACATAAAATTTCCATAACACTCGTGAACGATGCTTTTCCTGTCAAATCCTCTCTGAGAATGGCTCAATGGCTGCACTGACCCACATAAAATATCCCAACATAATATTTAAAATACACACGGTATAAGAGATGGATTTGTCACTTCCCTGAATGATTTATGGATGTTGTTCCTCTTTTTGATGGCACCTTACACAAAAGACACATTTCTACTTGCCAGTCACATCGTCGACATACATATACTGGACATCTCCTTTCCATAGGCTCCAATATCATGTTTTTGAGGCCAAATGGGAGGTGGCTACCACCGCCATTTTGACCATGTCACAGGTTCCGTCAAGCCCAGACAATTCCAAAAAAGGGAAGAGAGGTGGAGCTCAGGGTGGGGCTGTAAGGCTGAGATCAACTTACGACACCCGGTCGAACTAGCTACAAGCTAACCCTGGCTAACCCAAAGCTAACGCTGAGGTGGGAACTAAGCTAACGGAGGTAGCAACCTAGCTACAACCGGAGTTAACTGTGCACAACACCAGAGCTTCTGAGTCAGAGATACACCGGGCTGACCGCTGGGTAAAACCGGGTGGAACACAGAGGTCTCCGAGAGCTCACCAAGCTGGCAGCCGCACAACAGACAAGCGCCGCTGCGATCTGAGATGCGCAGAGCTGCCGCTGGGGAGAACCGGGTGGAAAGGTTTCCATCCCAGAGCTCCACAAGCTGGCAGCCCGCGCAGCAGACAGAAGCCGCGATCAGACAGAGATGCGCCGAGTTGCGGGGAGGGGAGAACCGGGTGGAAAACATCGGTATCCTGAGAGCTCCACAAGCCGCGATCAGACAGAGATGCGCCGAGCTGCGGGGAGAACCAGCCGGCAGCCCGCGCAGCAGACAGAAGCCACAATCAGACAGAGATGCGCCGAGCTGCGGGGAGGGGAGAACGGGGTGGAAAATATCGGTATCCTGAGAGCTCCACAAGCCGATAGTCAGAACCCAGCTCCACCAACATGTTATATTTCAACCCATTTTGTAAAGTGCAGCATTATGTTAAATGCACTGGGTTTTACCCTATTACATTTAAATTTCATGACTGAGGCCTTTCCACGGGTCTGATGCTCATTAATTATACAGAATTTTAGGCTTTTAATACACTTAAACAGAAGAGTGAGAAAAAAGTTCACCCCCCCTCAGAGTTGTCATGAGTGTAAACTAGATCATTTAAACCAAAAACATGTTTTGATACCAGGCTGTAAACATGTTTATTTCTGCTGTGAAACTGGTATTTTTAACATGGGAGTCAATGAGGATTTGCTCGCTTCTGACACCAGCCCCCAGCGGATGAGGGTGGAACTGCAACTTATTTCATTTCCGAGTTAGCCTCAATTTTAGAGCCGCATTGTGGGGGCTTGAGTCACATGCATGTAGGAAAAGGCAGAGACCTCATGCAGCAGATTTCTAGAGTGTCTGCAGCTGAGAATCAGTTTGTAAGTGAAGAAAACAGACTTTAATCCCTTCATGTTCTGGCCGAATCTTTGGTAGAGCACATTCTAGAGCCTTCACTGAATTCAACTGGACAACACCAAATAACTAAAATATGACTGGAATATTTGAACCAAAAAGTGCCTTCTTCTTTTTCCTTTTTAGCATTATTCGTACCTTATTTGTAAGTTTTGAGGCAAAGTTTATTATGTAAAAAGGTGTTTGTTTTTTATCACTTTTTAATAAATTGGTGAAGTTTTTTTAAGCACTCCAGAGGCTTACATAAATCTTCTTCTTCATTGGTTTAAGTGTAAATATGGAAGTATCAAATTGGTCAATTAGTCTTTTCATCAAATAGTAAATCTTAGATGTTGTATGATGACCCCGAGAGAGACTAAAATGAAAAATGTTGGTCAAAAAAAAGAAGCATATTTAAAAAAAGCTGTCAACGCTGCTGCTGGAACATCAATCAACCCACATGTGTAAACATATGAATAAACATAAGTAAATATTGCACACGTATCCTTGAGTTCCATTGAAGCAGGGGTGGGGAATGTAGGGTATGTATTGGTATGTAGAGTGACACAGATGGCGCCTCATGTTGTTTTATGACCACGGTTCAAACGTTGATCAGTTAGGAGCAAAACATCATCTCCCACTCAGACTCGCTTCTGCAGAACGGAGGTTCTGAACTGACATTGCACCAACACACACTTCACCTCAAATTCTATTCCACAAGCATCCATCATTAGAGAGTTAGTACTGTTAAACTGTTTAAAATAAAATCATTTAGATAATGAATTTTCTTAAACGTTTGGAAGTCTCTCTCTCTTCTCTTGTCTCTCAGTTCATGCAAAGTGTTTATTTAATTTCCCTGTATTAAAAAGAACCACTCTTCTGATTTAAATAGCCCAGTGTCCATTAGATGGGGTCCATACTAGATATGGATCTTTAATGTCCAATGGTCATTTATTAAAATGTAACTCTTTAACCATTACATAGGCTACCATATCTACGCTGATGACTGTCAGATATATTTGGCGATGAATGGTCAAAACACAGTTTCACCACTTGAGGACTGTCTCTCTTATGTGAAGAGGTGGCTAGCAGCCAACTTCCTTAAATTCAATGAGTCAAAGACTGAGGCCATTCTTTTTTACCCTAAAATCTGCCTAGCACCTCCGCGATTCCAGCCATTCCAGGGAGGGACCTAAAAGGGTTTGTCTCAAGCCTCGGTGTGAAACTGGATGCTGGGTTTACAGTGGTCCCTCAGATCTATGCTGTTGTAAGGATGTGTTTCTTTCAACTTTGACGCCTAACTCGCCCTAAGTCGATTTCGAAAAGGTCGCATTTGGAGACTGTGATACATATTACCTCACGACTGGACTATGCTAACGCACTATTGATCGGGACTCCAGCGTCAGCCCTAAATCATTTGCAGATTGTGCAGAACGCTGCAGCATGACTTCTGACAAGTGCAGACAGACATAGCCATATGATCCCCGTTTTGGCGCACCTTCATTGGCTATGACAGTAGCATTTAGGGTTCAATTTGAGATCTTGCTGTTTGCATACAAAGCTTTGAATGGTCTGGCACCAGCCTATCGGTCTTACCCACGCCCTTTATGCCAGTGCGCCCGCTATGTTCAGCAGACCAACTGCTGCTCTCTGCCCCGACAATGCAATGGGAGCGAGCTTTCATGTATGTAGCTCCCACACTCTGGAATGCACTGCCACTCATCCATTGATGTCTTAAAGTCACGCCTGAAACCTGTATAATTTGGCTTTTAAATTGCGATTTTTATTTTTCCTTTTTTGCTGTTTTGATCTGCTTTTATTTTGTTTGTTGTATTTGTCTGTTTTATTGGCATTTTATGTTTCTGCTTTTATGGTGGGAGGCGCTTTGGTCAGCTCCCATGCTGTTTTTAAATGCGCCATATAAATACATTTGGTATGGTATAGGTCTGGGATTCCAGGAACATGTTTTGATTTCAAGTTGGATTCACTTAGCTGGCGGGGTTAAACCTAAATGCGTACTGAAGCATCATACCTGCGTGGTGAGGAATGTTTGTATTCCTGAAGCTGACCAAACCATGCCACTATCTGCTGGCATCTTCTAACGTCCGTGTAGAATTACTAATACAAAAAGCAGCGCTATGATGTGTATTTTTCTCGCCACAAGCGGTGATGTTTTTCTGCCCCATTCAATGCCATTGATTGGGGCTCCACCCTTGCTGTACAGCTCCACTGACCTGAATTTACTGAAGCAAGCCCATGAATGGGTCAGTATGGCCTGCTTTTACAACAGAAACAGACAAAATAGCGCTGTGGTCCATTCCGACATGTCCCAGACCCTTCAATAGAACTAATGCATCAGACAGATTATTTGCCCTGAAAGCAGTGTGACTGATTATTAATTTCTTATTCTTGTAGGGTTAGGTAAATTGAGTACTTTAGGAGCTCAATATATATATATATGCCATGTTCTGCGTCCCCCTCATGTGTCCCCTTGTGTTCCCCATCCCTCTCTAGGCTCCTCTTGTGTGTCTCCTTGTCTTCCTCATGTTACTCCTTGTGTTCCCCAGCCCACTCCAGGTTTTCTCCTTAGGTGTTCCCCTTAGGTTTCTGTGTCCCTGAGGTCCCCAGCCCCCTCCAGGTTCTCTCTAGGTTTCCCTCACGTCTCCCTTAGTCACCCCACTTATCATTAGGTTTCCGTCATGTTTGGATCACTTAGTCAGTATCTCCCTTTGGTTCATTTTTGCTTCCTTCGCCATTTAGGTCTGGTTTCCTCCCCTGCTCCGTTCTGCTCCTCCTCTCTGTTATTAGTCTCACCTGTGTCCAATTCCCCTAATCACCCAGCCCCTGTGTATATTACCCTGTCTGCGTCTCAGTGTGTTGTCGGTCCATTGTTGTTGTGTCCGCGTTGTCTCGTTTCCCCCTCTAGGCCTCTAGGTATTTGGCTTCCACTAGGTCTCTAGGTCTGTGCTCTTTAAGTGAGCTTTCGTCTCCAGGATTTTTGGACATTGGTTTTTTGGCTTCCTGCCCTCATTGGATTTATTTGGACATTTATTCCTAAATAAAGGATTTTACGTTTTTTCTACCTGCCTTAGTCGTTCTGGGGTTATCTGCATCTTGGGTCCTAACCTCCTCCTGGCTCACAATGTGACAATATATTAACTCTATTTGTGACCAATAAGCTGTGATACTCTACTCCCTGTCTGGTCTTCATTGCGCTTTAATCAGAAGATTCTAGGATTCTTTATTTATTAGGGGATGGTACACACTTCGTTTTGATTCAGAAAACAGTCAGGTTTATAGAAGTAGGAATTTATTTTACAAACAATTAAAACATGACAAGTTAGCATTTACTGTGATGGATGGAACTAAAGGTGATGTCTGGAACCTATGTGTGAATGCGATGTTGGTCAGAACTTCCGTATCTCGGAGAGCTGCGTTCTGGATGTAAAAGAGTTTGGTTTGCGTTAAGCTATGAGGTTGACTGTTATCAAAAACCCACATCAGACGCTATCTGTGTGTCTACATTACCCGTTTCCAGAGACCCTCTTGGTGGATCCGAAAGTCAGAGAGGTCGGATGACCGCTGGCACCAGAGGGCTGTAGAATACCGTGGTACCGATCCTTTCAGTCCAGAGATGTCTCGGGTCACGACAGACGGATGGAACCAAGCATCTGGGACTCTTAAAGGGGCATTATAGAAGTTTGACAGCCAAAACATGCATGTTACTAGACTGTAGCTCACCTTGTAAGATGTCTGACTCTCATGCAGAAGACCGGGGTTTGATTCTGGATGTGAACATAGTTTATTTAGAGTTTCTTTTTTACATTAATGGTATATTTTTTACAGTAAGATTCCCAATTTTTTTTTAGACTCTCCGAACGGCATTGAATTCACAGATAAAAAAGATGTGGGTTCAACTTTCATTTTGGAACAATTTTTCAAGCAAGGGAAGGGAATGATCTGAGCATGCAGGAGGACTGACCCATCATAAACCTTTGTCGGCTGTGCTGAAGAGAAAGGTACAGAACCAAATTATTTAATTAATTAGCTGCGTGTTCTCCTGTCCTCTGCCCCCCCCCCCCTCCACACACACACACACACAAGGGACTGTCTCACCTGTTATTTTCGTTAAGGAGTGTGCACGTACAGCATGCCTGCCTCGTGCACGAGACTACTATTGAAGCTGTCGTTACGCTTTTGGCCTGAGGGGGCAATCGCGAGCATAAAAATTCAAAAGTCCGTAAAGTCCCTTTAAGGAGTCTAAACAATATCAGCTTATTCTGCAGGAACTATTTTGTTGTATCAGCTTTGCAGGTGCAAAAAGATTTTGACGACGTGTCAAAATCTTTGGTGGGTTAAAGAGGTTTTTGCTTCAAGTGGCCTGTCTGAAGTTTCTCTAGAACTGAAGAATCACCAGAGTGATCTGGTTTTAATGCTCTAACGTTGTGATTGTGTAGCCAACCAAAGGCTGACAAGTTTGAGGATGTTACCAAGAATCTCAGAAACAGACACCTTAATTGATCCGGAGGCTCTGATCTGGGTAAAAGGTTAATTATGTGTCATGGACTTAACTTGACCTTACTTTGTACTTGTGTGAGTGCAAATGTTATGACCTTGTCAAGTAAACATGCTGAAACATATATCATTGAACATTTCATTATTTATAATTATTATAAGTAGCAATAAACAAATGTTTATTTAATGATTTTCTGGCTTATGTTTTAGAAGTTCATAATGAATTTTAAAATCTTCTTTCTTCTTTGAAGCGAGGAGTTTAGATAAAAGGGTGCTCTGTGAGGGACCTTGGAAAGAACAGGATGTCAATGTTATGATTCCAGGATGTCAACCAGCAGTTCAGGATCTTATGGCTTGTTGGCAGCTAAAATATAAAATCCACCTCATAGGATTGAATTAGGTCTGTAGACCGATGACCTGTAGGTCATCTGTAGGTGAAAACTGACCATTTGTGGACATTACATTCTTAACTGTTGGTTCAAGGGCTGCAGCTACACTTTGGACTTTGTGTCAGCATTAGAAGTTCAGCTCTCTAGTGGTTCAGTGGTCATCTAATGGTGAGAAGTTTTTCTGTTCAGATGATTGGATCTTCTTTGGCTGCAGGTTCACCTACCAGTGGAGGTCCTCAAGGGTCTATCCTGGGTTGGTGGTGCATAATCAAGCCACTGTAATGTCAGTCGCTGGCTGAAAAACACAACACTCAACAACCTTTTGTCTCCTCCAATGGTTCAATGGATCCTGGACGAGCCCCTATTTATTTTACGACCCACCTCCTTGGGAACACACAGTAGCTTTTTGATGGTGCTAACCTCATAGTCAGTGTTTCTGTCTGGCCGTTTATTGAGTTTGATGTTAGAGAGAAACATAGTGAGCTGAACAGTTGCAGGTGAATGAGCTACTGACAGCAGCTTTGACATTTCTTTTTAGATTCTTTTTATCTTTACACTTCTTATGCTATTTATAAATCAGAATCTGGACCTTTTGTTTGAGCTTAATTTATAATTAAAGTGATGTTGTCATTTTGGGCAGTAGCTGCATCTGCACCCTTCTTTATAAGAGCCGACTTTGAAGGCAGAAGGACAGAATGGCTTCTCTCCCTCCTTGGGCAACATTCAGATAAGCTGATGGTTCTGAGCTCATGGATCAATAGGTTGTCAGACTTTAGCAAAGTCATCACGTCCCTCTGCTGTTTCGCTGACTTTAAGCAATGAGGATCCAATGGCTTCCCTTTGACTGGCACCACAGGAAGTGCTGGACGTGATGTGACTTATCTACAGTTTCCACAAAGAAGGCAGACATGTTGGCCAGAAGCACAAAGAAACAACATCAACATATGTTTCAAGGGCTTTGTTTCAAACAAACTTCAAAATTGGAAAATTAATTAGCCAGCCAGCTGGCCTAATTCCATGTTCATTAAAACTGGCACTTAACAACAGAGTTGGCTTATCGCATTTGAGCATAGGAGAAGGACATTAAACACATGGACGTAATGTTCACCAGAGAGCTTCTGTTTGGAAGGATTTAACCATCCAAGTCTAAAGTTTTAATAGTTATTGGAGTCAGCCAACTGCATTGTATTGACCACTTTATAAAATCAACTTGCAATTCATCCAATCATGTTAAGTACTTCATAACTCAAACAGCGGATTCACCTTGTTTTCATCTGCTCTTTCATTCTGTAGGTCAGAGAATAACACAGATGATAGCTGTCTCAAAGTTTACATCCTTATTTTATGATGGAAACCTCAAGACTGTTCTGAAGAGTTATCAGATGAACTACAAATAAAGTCCTGCCTTTTTGTGAAAATAAAACACTGTATCCACAAATGTCCTTCTCAAATGAATTTGTGAACAACACTTCAGTGTACCTAAGACGGCCCAGCAGGACCAGGACCATTTCTTTAGGTTCATCTGTCTGATCTGAAGCGTGCTCAGCAATGGCAGCATCTAACAGTGAAGAGGAGATTTTGGAGGATAGTCTGGTGTAAAGAAGGGCAGCAAAGACGCATTTCCTATCTGAGCAACCCATCACAAACACAGGTGTATTCTGCTAATGGTGCAGATACTGGGCTGTTGAGGACAAGGTGAAAGTCATTTCCTCTAATGAATCTCTTTCCTGGTTGATTTGGACATCTGGAAAAAGGATTGTCTGAGACTGTTTATGTGTGGGGTTTCTTCTCAGCCAAAGGAGTGGACTCGCTTCAGAACACAGGTATGAACACAGGATGGTACCAAAACACCCTCCCAGAGGAACTCCTCCAACCATTTGAAAACATTTGCTGATGAGCAACCACGGTCAAACACAACATTAACATGTTAGGTCCAAGAAACTTGCCAGACCTTCATCCCATTGAGAACTTGTAGGTGCTCCTCAAGAGGCGGGTGAACAGAGTAAAACATATTTATTGATTATGAAGAGTGGGCTGCAGTCAGTGAGAATTTGGACCAGACATTATTCATGGCATGGTGAATCAGAGGTCTTGAAAAAGGAGCAACACTATAAACATTTACTCTTCACATCAACTTAATATAATCGTCAATAAAAGCCCTTTAAACACATAAAATGTTGTTATATTCCAGGAATCACAAAAATATCTGACTAAAGGGTTTTAAATCCCTCAAGCAGCAAACCAATACTTACTGTGTCATTTTCTAAACATTTGGCCACAGCTGTGTGTTTGAACAACATCTGTCTGTCACCATGGATGCAGAAAAAAGTAGAAATTAATGATTTTATTTCTACCACAAGGGAAAACGTGACGAAATTAGAAGATGTGCACCTGCAAACTTATAACCACATATATATTTAATTTAGGCCAACTACATAAAACTAATTAGTTTAGCTAAAATATATTTTCTTTAAATCTTTAAAATGTTATAAATATAACAACACATGAAAAATGAGTGAACGCACGAGTGTGTGTTTTGTCAATAGTTGCCAGTTCTTTGTTCATTTATCTGAATTTCAGTTGTCCTCTGAGATGCTTTTTTTCCCCATTTTCACATTTTGGACACATCATGGACTCCTGGAAACAGTGGAACTTGTTTATCTCAGCTGTCTGTGGATGACTCTGAAGATGTGTGGATATTCGTGGTGTTGGTGTCAGGTTTCCTGCTCATTGGCCTTGGAGGCTTCCTGGCTTACCGGAAAATTAACGAGCTGTCGAGGAATATTGGCCTGATCCCGGAGCTCAGAGATGGTTTGCACCGTGCTGTAAAGTCACAGACTCACATTATTGTCGAGATGAATCGTAAGCTTGGGACTTTGGCCGAGATTCATTCATTGGCAAAAAGATGGATGCCATCAAGGAGAGAGTGGACGAATCAGCATGGATTGGGATAGATTAATGTCCATTATTGGGATTCTGAGAGGTTGAGGAGCAAAACTGTAAGACAGAGAGGAAATGATCTCTGTCTGGCCCCAAAACAATTTCTAATCAGAATCTTGCATCCTTGAGCCTGCAAGGCTCCAACGAAAACTCCCCCCTCAGAAGATATGTGGAATGTGCTGTCGCTATGGCAACTCAACTCTGTCTCCTTTCCCAGCCTGGGCGGGACTGCAGGAAGGCCGCTGAAACGTGCCAGGGTCACTGCAACCCTCCAACCCTCAATGCTCCTCCCCCTATCCACACTGAGGTGACATGCGCTGCTTCTATCGTGGCTGCAGGAACTGAAGTGGGGATAGTCCCAACCCACCACCCCACCTAGTGGACACTTATGTTGTGTTGTCTGAAGTATGTTGCATAAATGTCTGACGTGTTTGCAGAGCAAAGCTGCCCTCCCGGTGGAGGGTAACTCTGAAGTGCCTTTTTTTCCCTCCACCTGAACCAACCCTCATGTAACCCTCTGACCTCTATTAAGGTAGCGCGACTCAGGGTTGCGAATGACCACAGTCACCAATTCTTGTCATGTGTCTTGTCCCTGTATGTCTGATCTCTGAATTGTGTGTACTGAAACTCTAATTTCCCTCTGGGATTAATAACGTATCTTTGATTAGATTTGATTGACCCAATAACACATTAGCTTGAGTGACAACATGAGAATTCAAACACACACATTTTCAAAGCTTTATTTTTAAAAAACTGATCCTGTTTTCTCTCTACTTTACATCAATGTGAGTGTTTCAATGATTCCTCACCGATCCATCCATGCGTACAGCGTTCCTTGCCCTCTGGAGCTACGTAGGAATACCCTCACTGGATGTTAAGCTTTCTTCATCCCCTGAGAAGGCCTGGTTAATGTAACTGTCGGATTTTGTATTAAAAAATAAAAAAGAAGGCCTTAAAAACTTAAATAGTAATCCAGTCACTGTCAGTAAGAAGAAGATGAAGCTCACTCAGGTGTTTTGTTTTAAATATTTTCTCTTGTACCTTAAAAACATGATAAAACCAGGTAAAGAAACAAAAAAGCATTTCCCCATAACAATATCGTCATCTAGTCTCCTCTATAATAATACTTCATTATGATACGGATAACTATAATATCTCTGGTAAAATCTCTATAATTACTCTATTTCTACATATAATCAGACTTTTCTAGATTATTTACTTTAACAAAAAAAGTTTCCACTGAGCAAGAAAAAGAAACGATGAAGATTAAAGGCTGGCTGGTTCACTGAGTTGTGCGACTGGGTGGGGAGGGGACAGTATGGCGGGAACGGGAAGGCTTGAACAAAAACAGCACATCATTGGATGAAAGTTCATGTTGGAGCACTAATACTGGGTGGCAGTTACGGGTTGTTCACGACAGATGGCACTGCTGCGTCACACACGAACTACACACGGTGCACACACGCATAGGATCCTGTTTCACCACTGGAGTCTAACACAGTTGGTGTGACTGTCGAGGGGAGGGTGATGCTCTTGAGTCCTTGCCAAGAGTTCATTTTGGCGTGAGGAAAGGGCAAATGTAGCAGATATCCTGTGCGGGAGGAAGGGGAGAGGGGGAGGGAGGAGAATTCTGCACATGTGCACAAAGTGACAGTTGATGCTGCGTACGTGATGCCTCCGAATGACTGATGTAGCTGCTCAGTGGAAGTCTACGATGCCTAAACATGTGGCCGTCGGCATCAAGCGTTGATCTTTTAACCTCCCTCTTCACTGACCAATCGGAGCTGGTCTTGTCTGTTAGAGGGACACACTTTGGAGGTGTACAGCAGAGAGTGGATAAGGTCATCGATACACCAAAAACACATCATAAGCAGACTGAAAGTATTGCTTTTAAAACGAGACTCGTCATCATGGATGATCATTCCCACCTGATTGTTTTGTTTGTTTTTCCTCTCAAAAGCAAAACCCCCGTCAGAACTGACATGACAACAATTACAGCAAAGAGAAACAGAACATTAACACAATTTCATTGCTTTTGTAAGGGAATCAGTTTTAAGGTGCTTTTAATGTGGTTGCCATGGCACTGTGCTTTGCATTCCCCCACGCTGTGCGCAGACGCCACAACGGGATGTCAGTCATTTCTGAGCAGCCCTCCCACCCACTGTCGTGAAAACTTTTATCAAATCAAATCTCCAAGTTATTGTCTTCTGTGTTCTCGTCATGCGAGGGTCGGCTCATCAGCTCGCTCTGAGATAACGGCAGAGAAAACCAAGGACGACACTGAGGTGAAAGGGAAGGAGAAACAGCAGACAGGATGGGAGGGAGAGAATGGCATTTTGCGGTAAGACATCCACAGCTGCAAAAATGTTTTCATGCCGCTAGCTTTGGAAGCGCAAAACCCTCAAGTTTGCATTGCA
>SSNQ01034169.1:20749-56502 GCA_006942095.1 Nothobranchius kuhntae
CAGGTGGGACTGTCGGAGAGTCTCAGCTGTGGCTGATTTTCCCATCAGAAAGGCCCTCAGGGGATTTAAGGAGCGGTGTTTCCACACTTCAGCGCCGGTTGATACTCTCACCTTGGGTAGCCTCCAGCCGGTCCAGTCTCAGTACTTTGTTCTGAAAACTCTTGTGATTTGGTTACCTGTCCTAACTCGCATTTCCCCGTCCACAGAGTAACCATCTTGGATTACAGTTTCGATCCCAGACTGCCTGAAGTGAGTCTATCTCCGCGTCGCTCACCTCCCCTGGCCGCCCGCTCTCCACCGTCCACCTGCCCTGGATCTTCCTCTACAACGCCAGCCTGATCCATCTCAGACCGAACCGGACCAGCCTGTCCTCTGTTCCATCCCCTGGTTCTCACCCCATTTGTTCGGTTTTAGACCCGGACTTTCATCCTGTCTCGTTTCTGGAACAGCGTCCTCGGTTTCCCTTTTAGTTCCTTTAACAGTAAACGTTTTGTAAAGTCGTGTGTGTGATGCCACCCACCATGACAAAGATTATGAATAGATTTTGCATTTAATACGTGAACAAATTATCTCTTTTAATTGCAGGAAATTAAAATATTGTTAGATGCGGTCAACATTATTTTTCTGAGACGGGAAATGTTTTTAAAACCTCATTCCAATTTTTACTATTGCCATTAAAACGCTCTGAATAAAAATCCAGTGGGTTTGTCAAAAGTTCCAATTTAAAACAAAGTTTACATTTGACCCATTGCTTTTTGGAGATGGTTGATTAAATTGTATTATCAGTGATCCAAATATATTCAAATAAATAAAGTCCATGTAGGGAAAAACAGTTAATTCATTTTTCACGACTGGTCCCTCTGCTGGTAATTAACATGGAGCTGCTGTGATTTATCTAACATTTTTCTGAGAATAAAAATAACCTCATCAAAAACCAATAATTGAATATAAAAACGACTTCAATCGTCTGCTCTGTCTGCTGAACCATCACACCTAAAGCTCAGCTGCTCCATCTACCGGCCTCCAATCCAGACCTGGCTTTGGCCTCTCCTGCCACTGACCTGTGAGGAGAGGGTGGTGAGGTTGCACTGGGTGAAGGCTTTCTTCATGGTGGACACAGCCATGCCTGCATAGCCACTCCATCTGATGTTCTGCAGCATGGAGGAGCAGGGGAGAGAGGACAGGAGTAGAGAAGTGATTAATCTGGAGTGCGGACTCAGGCCGGACAGAGAACAGGACTAAATTAGACCTGTCTCAGGGGTAGGGGACTAACGGAGTATAAAAGTGTGTTTAACCTCTGTGACAGTACCTCTGTGGCTACATCGTAGCTCATCACCATCAGTGTGTGAATGTGTGTGTGAATGGATGAATGATACACTGTAGTGTAAAGCGCTTTGGAGTCCTTATGAGAGGCGCTATACAAGTGCGGGTCATTTACATGCACACAGGCCTGCTGCCAAATAGTGATATACCGGGGATGGTCTTAAATGCAACATAATTCAGTCTGCATGTTGGTCAGTTAACTAGAACTGAGAAAAATTAAAGGCCTCGGATTCCTTGAAGTAATAACATCAAACAAATCACCTTAAGAATTGGCTTATATTATAATAAATTATTTTTCAGAGTGCCTCAGATCATGACTTTTTTTCTTCCTTCTGCCTTTGACTCCTCTCTTGTCCTGGGACTTCATTTGATGATATAGATCTTCGTCTCCCCTCCCCCTGCCTCACCTGGTGTGGGGTGTGGTGCCTTGGTCTGCCTGAGTGTTCGTGGCTCCCGGGTCAAGTGGTTTAAGATTTTTGGCGTCTGCCTGATCAATCCCGGTGGCTGCCTGGTGGGATCTGGGTCCCTGGGCTCTGCTGGGTCCCCGGCGGGGGTGGTCGCCCCTGGGTCCCGGGCTCGGCCGGCTAGGGGGTGGGAGGCTGCGGGTGGGCCTGTGGGCTTGCCGCTGATGTCTCTTCAGAGAAACTTCAAAGAAGAGCTTACCAAACCAACTTTGAGTTCCAATAATTAGTTGTAAAGGTTTTGGAATCAATAAGATAACAACATTGCCTACATTTATGCACCTGCCTAATTTTGTTTATCATTGCACACTTTGTGCAAATCCTATAAACTTTGTTTCACTTCTCAAATATCACTGTGTGTGTCTCCATTATGATCTACGATTGGGGCAGCAGTAGCTCAACAGGTTGTCCAGTAATCGGATGGTTGCAGGTTTGATCCCAGCTCTGGACAGATAATTCTGCTGTTGTGTCCTTGGGCAAGACACCTAACCCGACTCGCCTGCTGGTGGTGGTCGGAGGGACATGTGGCGCCTCGCCTCTGTCAGCGCGCCCCAGGGCAGCTGTGGCTACATTGTATCTCATCATCATCAGTGTGTGAATGCGTGTGTGAATGGATGAATAATACACTGTAGCGTAAAGCGCTTTGGAGTCCTCTGACTCTGAAAGGCGCTATACAAGTGTGGGTCATTTATCATTCATCATATAAAGGTGGAATATGGAACATTTTAATAAAAAGCTATATTTAAAATAAATAATACCTCCACGGGGCATTTAGGTCCGTGCAGAATGATTGTACAGCTTTTCCTTTCAAATATATATTTAAATTTAAAAAAAAAAAATCACATTTTTATTTTGTAAACAGTGATTACGTCCTTCATTGACCATTTTGAAAGGTGAAACACAAACAACCCCCCAGCCGGCTGAGAAGGAAATCTGTTTCAATATAACCTGTCTTCCAACAAGATTGAGGCATTCGGCTATCGTGTGATTATTTCACTGCAGGGTTACTGGTGGTTCCTAGAATATCTAAAAACAGGATGGGAGGCAGATCTTTTAGCTATCAGGCTCCTCTCTTATGGATAGTGATGAGCGAGTACACCACTATCTGTATCTGTATCTGTATGTGTTCAACCAACTAAATTATCTGTATCTGTATCTGTACTCGGAATGGGTGTATCATAAACCGGAAGTGGGCGTGGTTTAACTGGAAGTGGGTGTGGTTTACATCAATATATTATTTTAAGTCTGAAATTGATATGGATTGCTCAGAAGTTGCTATGTGTATTGTTTATTTGAAAACTATTTACAGAGCAGCCTCAGAATTGAGATTAAATATTTTTGATCATAATAGTAAAGGAACTATTACAGAACAAGTTTTTCAATAAAATCAGAACATTAATATTTAAGTGCATGGATTAATACATCTGAACTCATGCAGTAGGAACTAGGAAATATGAAATGCTAGAACCAGACACAACTTTATATATATTTTTAATTTTAATTTGCTTAAACTGATTTTTTTCTTAACGTTCTTGGCATTTTCCCACACAAAGTTAAACAAAACAATGTTGATTAAGGTGTGTGTGTGTGTGTATGTGTGTGTGTGTGTGTGTGTGTGAGAGAGAGAGAGAGAGAGAGAGAGAGAGAGAGAGAGAGAGAGAGAGAGAGAGAGAGAGAGAGAGAGAGAGAGAGAGGGAGTTAAATAAATAAAAAACCCGACCGGAGCGGAGGTAGTGAGTGATGCAGCACGTCAGCTCTGTCTTGTCAAATGCACCGGGTAAGTTACGAAAAAAGTAACTTTAAATATTCAACCGAAAAAGAGGCGAGCTGAAGAAAACCTAGGGAAAACTGAAGAAACGTGAGCAACAGTGAAGCAATCCCAGCGAGAGCCGTTACTGTCTGTGTGTGTGCGTGGATGAGCTGAACGGACAGCGCTCCCAGCCGGCTAGAGAGTTTTGTGTGTAGGGAGGGGCGGGCGCTCTATGTGACTGGCCAATCACAGAGCGTGAAGACAGACAGTTACCCAATGAGGATTTTCCTTCAGCACAATTACAGATATTTACGAGTTTTACTCGTTTCATGCTCGTATTCGAGTATCCGGCTCATCCCTACTTATGGAACCAGCTCCCAGCTTTAGTCTGTGAAGCAGACGTTAAAACATATTTTTATAGGGCCTATGATTAAATTCTGATTTGGACGAGTGGGGAGTAGAGGGAGGCGGAGTGTACAGCGGGGTGTACAGTCGGTAAAGACGCCTCTCTCTTGCCCTGCCTCCAACATGCCTCCATCTGACTGTAGTTGTAAAAGTTGCAGCTCCGTCTTCTGTCCAGTCCTTCCTTTAAGGAATCTATTCTAATTACTTCAAATGGAGAAACGCGCTTCAGAAAACCAGAACTCAAATATATAACCGCTTCAAGGTTCCACTCACTCATTGACTACTTTTCCTTTCAATTTCACATTCTTTTAGTGAGTGTAGTCCTTTCTATCGCTACAGTCTTGGCTGTGTTTATTACCACTGAACAAACAAATTTCACTTCCAGAGCGACTGATTTCTAAAGCAAAGTTCATACAATAATATTTAATATGTTATGGGGATGAGTTTTAACTTCTACCACACCAAATCTTAGCTCAATATATGTACAGGCAGCAGAAATACACAGACTTTTGCTTCTGATAATGTTGAATAGCTGATCAGTTTTAAATCTACATCCACTGATTCCGTTCTACCCTAACCCTACCCAACAGGAGCTAATTAAAAGTGAGTGAAGACAAAGTAATTCCAGTTTTGATAAATATATATATATATATGTCCAAGCGGTGCTACAACATGATATTTATTATGCACATGTTGTTTCTGTTTTGCTTGTTTTTCGTAAGCCTGCTTTTCTGCGCGACCGTTTGTTTGCCTGTCTTCACGCCCAGACTCACCGCTAGGCCGGAGCTCGGCTGGCTCTTGCTGTGGGGGGTGAATTTGGGTTTGGGTGGTTTTCCAGCCAGACGATCCTTGTGCCTTCTGCTGTTCATGTGCTGCAAAGGACCAGCAAAAATAGCGTTAGTAAGCTCCCGAGCCTCCGTCGGACCACGGAGGTACAACCTCAGAAGTTGTCTGCTGAATAATGGATACGGGTAAGACTGAGGTGCACAGAAATTACATCACATTACTTTGTGAGGCTGCTTGCACAGCTTTGCTGGTTGCAGTACTCACAAGCTTTCATCCTCGTGGGACACAGGATGTTTATATAAGACTGGTAGAATGCATTTAAGGCTAAAGCAGCTGGGGTGCTCACACACGCCAGCCTATTTTTAGTTTTACACCCTATTTTTTCCGCATTCCATTCCCGCACAGACAGCCTTTTGACTCACAGACATGGCATTAAATGAACCTTAAACGCAGAAAAATTACCTCCCTAACCTGGTTTGATGCTGATGTATCCAGAAGCAGCACAGGAGGCATTGTAGCTTGCAATAATGAGTGGCAAATAAACGCCTGCTCACAGAGGATTTTATTAAAGTGTTAGATGATTTCTGTTCAGGGTTGAAAAATAGCAGCTTGAACGTAGCTTCCGCTCACAGCTTGCCTACACTTCATTTATGTGGCTGTAAATGAAACTGCTGCTTCTAATTAGGCTGTCGCACACACTCCATCAAACTAACATTAAACTGATCACTTTAGATTAAAGACGTCTTTAAAAATCCGTCGCTCATCTTCATCACTTCATCATTTCTGATCGCTTTAGCTCACAGGTCAGAGTGATCCGAAGTAAATGTCAAATATCAGACTCTTGATGTTTGAGGGGATGGATAACTGTGTTCTGATTAATTCTGCAGCCACATCATAACTCGTGTGCAGCTGAGGAAACAGTGAGCAACCATTCTTCCACCGCCTGGTATGATTGGACTGGAGTGCTGCTCCGGCTGAGTCAGCATCACTTCCACAGGTTAGCAACATGCTCATGAGGACAAATCTGTAGGATCTCCCCAAGCTGCTAATTCCCTTCTAATGTTTTATAAATGACAAGAGTTAGACAATGGCATTCTGATCCATTCATCCATCATTAGGATTTGGAAGTAACAGTTCCAGCAGGGAAACCTTGACACCACCTCCACATCAACACTCCCCTGCTCAGGGGTGTTGAAGGTGCAAAGTTCAAAGGGGTGTCCTTCCTTTCCAGAACAGATGTTTACTTTTATAATTACCTATTAGAATGAATTTTTACTAATGTGATGATTCCTGACAACATCCCAGGGCTGAGTGATCTATTTCTCACTCTTGTTATGGAAAATCACAAAAATGGATGCATCAGACAAACGGATCAGAAAGTTATCAACCCAACAAACAGATATTTAACTACCACACATCTAACAGACATCTTCTTTAGAATAAGAATACTAGGTTGTTACTTTATGGGTGGAATTAAACATTTTATCCCATGGCTCTACCTGACAGAGAGGTTGTCCTCAGCCCAGGACAGAAAACCTCCAGAGGGAGGTGAAGATCCTAATCAGACCATCTGAGCTGACCCCTTTAAATGATGCAGAGCAGCGTTTCCTCTCTGAGCTCTCAACAGATGAGAGGAGAACCAAGGGTTCCTAAAGCAGACCAGATCTCCAGGTTCATCAGAGACAATGAGCCGTTCTGGTGGAGCCTGCTGCTTTAGAACATGATGGAAAGCCTTCTCCAGTTCTACCAAACATACGTGGACCTGAGAAGCAGACTCCCATGACCCCATCCACAGCTCTGTAAGCCATATTTACTAACATATTTACCTGGCTTAGCTGGGCCTCAGAGTTCACAAAGATCTCACACACTTCACACTGGAAGTTCTTGCTGGGGACCCCAACGCTGCCTTTGCTGCCCAGCCTCTTGCTCTTGCAGCCGGCTCGAGCTGCCACCACCTTCCCCCGGCGTCGTGGCAGAACACTGTGACCCTCCAGCATCAGCTTGTGCTTTGTACCTGGTCAGGAGAGCAGAGAGCTGACTGGTTTGGAGTTAGCACTAAAAACATCCATCTGACACTGAAAGGAAACAGCCAGTGCAGGAAGCCTTTTTAAAACATTTCAGTTCAAAAGAATAAAAGCCTCTGAGTCATGCCTTACCACTGTTATGTGCTTCCAGTTGGGAGACAGAGTTGACGGTGACTTTACAAACAGGACAGTGAAGGTGAGCTTTGCTCTTTTTGGGGTCTTTGTTGACTTCTGTGCGTGACTCCTCATTTTTTGTGGATGGCTCTGCAGCAAGGCTGCCTGACTCACTGGTCAGAGCCACAGTCTCTGTGACCTCAATGACCTCTGTGACTTCCGCTGTGCTGGTGTCTGATACTGTCTCAGACAGCTGAGAGGAAGGTGAAATCTGAGGAGGGGAAAGGGTGACCAGCTCCATGGAGGAGACCTCAGACACTGGAGTCAGCATGGCGGAGCTCCTGGGACTCTCGTCCAGCCTTCCCTCCATGATAGCTGGTTCTAGATCAGACTGAAGACCTGCACAGAGTTGAGAAGGAAACACTGAGTTTAGATGATTTAGGTCCATTGGCAGCCTTCTGATTGTCAAGCAGAAAAGTTTAGTAGCTTGAAAAAGATTGGATGCATCTGAGATGATGAAATGCATTCATGATTATTAATGAACCATCTCCAGAAGTGCCATTTTCTCCTGCCACTTTCATTCACGCTTGTAAAACAACATCATTCTGAGTAAATAATTGTGTGAAATAATATTAACAGCTATTTAACGGTTTATAAAGTCACACATGACCCCTTGTAACATGTAGGTTATTTGAGGCGTGTTAATAAAGCAGCAACACACTGGTTTTAGCTCTGCTAGCATCTCAGTGCTGGTTATAAATCAAGCAGTTTTACACTGAGCTAAAGTTTGGATTTGTGGCTGGGAATCTTGGTAAATCTCGGTAAAATCATTAGACAGCATGGGATAAACTTCCACTGTTATGCTGATGATACTCAGTTATATTTATCCATTAAACCTGATGAACCTAATCGGTTAGGTAGATTACAGGCTTGTCTTGAGGACATAAAAAATTGGATGACTCTAAACTTTTTGCTTTTAAATCAAGACAAGATGGAAGTTCTCATCTTTGGACCAGAAATCCAGAAAAGGAAATTGCTTAGCCAATCACCTGACCTGAATAGCATTACATTAATCTCCGAGAACAAAGTAAAGAACCTTGGTGTTATCTTTGACCAGGACATGTCATTCAAATCCCAGGTTAAACAGGTTTGTAGGATTTCCTTTTTCCACCTCTCGATTATTGCTAATATTAGAAGCATCCTTTCTAGGAGTGATGCTGAAAAACTAGTTCATGCATTTATTACATCAAGACTGGATTACTGTAATTCATTACTCTCAGCAAGTCCACAGAATGTAGTTAAAAGTCTTCAGCTTGTCCAAAATGCTGCAGCTAGAGTTCTGATGAGAATTAAAAAGAGAGATCATATCTCTCCTGTCTTAGCTTCCCTACATTGGCTACCTGTTAAATTCAGAATAGATTTTAAGATCCTCCTTCTCACATATAAAGCTCTTAATAATCAAGCTCCATCATACATCAGTGATCTGATTGTTCCATATGTTCCTAACCGAGCACTTCGCTCCCAGACTGCAGGTTTACTGGTGGTTCCCAGAATATCTAAAATTAGGATGGGAGGCAGATCTTTTAGCTATCAGGCTCCTCTCCTGTGGAACCAGCTCCCAGCTTTAGTCCATGAGGCAGACACCTTGTCTACTTTTAAGACTAGGCTTAAAACATTTTTATTTGATAGGGCCTATGGTTAAAATCTGATGTTAGCCTAAATCTGGACAAGTGGGGGAGTAGAGAGAGGTGGAGTGTACAGTCGGTAAAGACGGCTCTCCCTTGCCCTGACTCCAACATGCCTCCATCTAAAAGGATAGGTTATCCAGAGTTATCTCTGTAGTTATGCTGCTATAGGCTTAGACTGCTGGACCACAGACCACTTTCCACATTCTACTACTTTCTTCTACAATCTGCTCTTTAACTGTATTATTTCCTGCTACTTCAGCTGTTAACTTTATTTTCTCTCTAAGTGTTTTTCTCCCCAGAAGAAGCTACAATGATGTTCTGCTGAGCTGTGGTGGCCTCATGGAGGGGGCCATCGACTAGCACACTGCTGCTAACCACTTAGACATTCTCCCTCTTCTGATAATAACGTTTTGCTTTCCTTGACGTTGGATGTGTTACTGCTAGTTTATCCGTTTAAATGTAGATTGACTAGGATAAATACAATAAAGTTTATCTCTCACCAAATAGAATATTTGCTAAGAAATCACAATGTAACCATAGAAACATTACTTGGTATATATGTTGTGTGTGTGTGTGTGTGTGTGTGTGTGTGTGTGTGTGTGTGTGTGTTAGTGTGTCTGCTCTGTCTTCTCCATCCCCAGTGAGTCGTGGAGGATGGCTGCTTATATTGAGCCAGGATCTCCTGGAGGT
Source organism: Nothobranchius kuhntae (assembly GCA_006942095.1). Lineage (NCBI taxonomy): Eukaryota > Metazoa > Chordata > Actinopteri > Cyprinodontiformes > Nothobranchiidae > Nothobranchius > Nothobranchius kuhntae. The sequence goes on from SSNQ01034169.1 coordinate 29,991, forward strand.
TTCTTCCTGTTAAAAGGGAGTTTTCCTCTCCACTGTCGCTAAATGCTTGCTTAGTATGAGGATTGCTGTAAAGTCACTGACACTAGTCAGTGACTTGATGCAACCTGCTGGGTTCCTTATATGGGAAACATTTTACTGATTGGCTTAATGAACTGACCTGTACTGGAATGTTTACTGTGTGAAGTGCCTTGAGACGACTCTTGTCATGATTTGGTGCTTTATAAATAAACTTGAATTGAATCGAATCATCGTCACTACAGTTTCATGACTGTGTGAGAATTTTCCTTTAACCATGTGTGTCTGTTGGAGGATAAGGTCAGGTACCGCTGGGTCATGCTGTGCTCAGACTAGCCGATAGCTCATTAGTCCTGAAGAATGTTCCTTCAAACAAGTCAGAAAGTTGGTAGGTATATCTAACTTTTACACACAAAGACCTGTGCCTTTTCCTTGTATTTGCATTTATCTTCATGACATTTGCTTCAGGAAAACATTTCTCTCTTCCCGCTCTCTCCTCTCCCCTCACTCTTTAAATATCAAGAGGGCCTGGAGTCTCAGTCAATATAAATAAACCCATCGACATTCAGGTCCCACCGATAAGTAACTGCTGTTCCATTACACACACCCCTTCACCTCGTCGCCCTCCCAGGGGACTCACACACACACTTATCCCCTGAGCTCTGTGTGCTACGCACACTGAATATCTGCTTCCTTTGGAGTTTTCTCAACACACACACACATACACACACACACACACACACACACACACACACACGCGCGCACACACACACACGCGCACAGCTGTGCTCCATTGATTTCCCCCTTTTATGTCTAGAGTGAATTCATCATCAGAGATAAGGGTCATCCTCTCTTATTCCTGCTCAGGTAAACGAAACTATAAGAGCAAGACTAGCCAGTCCCCTTTGCTGTAATGAGAGTGGCCCTTGATTTGTGCTGTTTTCAAGGGAAGGTGTGTGTGTGTGTGTGTGTGTGGTGATGTGAATAACAGGCCCACCTGAGAGGTCTCTGGTGGGGAGTGATACTGATCAGAGGGTTTAAGAGGAACTTTGCACAGGAAGACACAGAGGCTGATGGGAAGTACTTGGAAGTACTCTAAACTGTAACGATGGAGGTCAAAAGGGAACTTTTGACAGAGGCAGCAGTAGCTCAACAGGTTGAGTGGGTTGTCCAGTAATCGGAAGGTTGCAGGTTCGAGAGAATTCTGCTGTTGTGTCCTTGGGCAAGGCACTTAACCCACCTTTTCTGCTGGTGGTGGTCGGAGGGTCAGGTGGCGCCTGTGCCCAGCAGCCTTGCCTCTGTCAGTGTGCCCCAGAGCAGCTGTGGCTACATCGTAGCTCATCACCATCAGTGTGTGAATGTGTGTATGAATGGATGAATGATACACTGTAGTGTAAAGCACTTTGGAGTCTTTACTCTGAGAGGCGCTATACAAGTGCGGGTCATTTATCATTTATCTCCTTTAGTTAAATAACTCAGATTTCCCAGCTAAGGTTCGGTTGTCTACTTTAGATGTCATTTTGAGCGGCTAGAATTTAAAATCTTCCTAATTCAATTCAATTCAATTCAATTCAAAAATACTTTATTAATCCCAGAGGGAAATTGATTGCTGTAGTAGCTCAGGATAATAATAATAATAATAATCTAGTCATCAAAGAGTTATTGTATATTACAATGGCTGTTGGCAGGAAGAATCTCCAGTAGCGGTCAGTGTTGCAGCGAAACTGAAGAAGCCTCTGACTGAAGACACTCTTCCGTTGTCGGACAGTCTTGTGAAGAGAATGCTCAGGGTTGTCCATCATTTTCTTGATTCTCTGGAGAATCCTTCTTTGCATGATCTCCTCCAGTGGTTCCACAGTCGTCCCCAGAACAGAACCAGCCTTTTTTATTAGGCTGTTGAGCCTTTTCAGGTCCCTGCTTCTGATGCTGCTACCCCAACAGATGATGGCTGAAGAGATTACACTCTCAACAACAGACTTGTAGAAGATCTGCAGCATCTTGCTACAGACACTGAATGACCTAAGCATCCTCAAGAAGTGCAGTCTGCTGTGTCCCTTCTTGTAAACGGCTTCGCTGTTCTTTCTCCAGTCCAGTCTGTTGTCCAGGTGAACTCCAAGGTATTTGTATTCCTCAACCACCTCCACTTCTTCTCAGACATGTAATTAAAGCTGCTATGGCGAATCTACAAAACAAGCTAGGTTTTGAATGCAAACACGGTCTCCGGGTATCTTCACAGAGACGCTTCTAATGGAACCATAAATCCACGATGCCAGAGGAAACGAGAGAGCACTAAACACCAGTTGCCATTTTCTGGGTCCAAACATTTGTTGTTATCCGTGACGTCAAATGATGTTTTTCTTTTTGGGACTCTGGTAATTTGTCCTAAAGTTGAAGTGGTAGCAGCCGGCTGTTTCTTCTTCTCTGAGAACTTCTCACACCAGTGGTGCTCTGTTACTAAATACATGAGTGTGTAATTAATGGAGGACCCAGGGAAGTGAGGCAATTGAGTGAAATGGGCAACTGGATGGTCCAATAGTTGCCTTTGGGTCTAAAAGTGTTAAAGGTTTTTAGAGAACCATTTTATGTATTTATTCTGTTTTTGTTAGGTAAATGGTCTGTATTTGATATAGCGCCTTCTAGAGTCCTGGACCCCCCCCCAAGGCGCTTTACAACACAATCAGTCATTCACTCATTCATATAAACATTCCCACCCTGGTGGGGATGAGATATGATGTAGCCACAGCTTCCCTGGGGCGCACTGACAGAGGTGAGTCTGCCATACACAGGCTCCAATGGTGCCTCCAAACACCACCAGCAGGCAAGGTGAGTTAAGTGTCTTGCTCAAGGACACAACGACAGATTGAGCGGGGAACCTGCAATTTTCCGATTACAGGGCGAGCACTAAACTCCTGTGTCACCGTCGCTTCACAATATATCAATAGAGCTCCGGACCCCACGTGACTCTCAGTTTGCAGACGCCATATTTGGCAGGAAAAAAAGGTAAACAAACACGGATGTAAACATGAACATGAATGGGATCGGCTTGGATTTTACTTTGCCGGAGTTTACTTCACACTTTAAAACCGAAGAAATCGTTTTATATAGTCAGAAATTAAATAGACTAAACATCTCCGACCCTTACCGTGCCCCTGGGATACTTTTTAAAAATGCCAGAAGCTGTCGGAGCGGACATCTTACCGGACCTGGCCGGGGAACCCCTTGGGATTCCCCCGGAGGAGCTGGCTCAGGCGGCTGGGGAGAGGGAAGTCTGGGCCTCTCGACGCTACTGCCCCCGTAACCCGACTCCGGATAAGCGGATGAAAATGGATGGATGGATGGACAAATAACAGATTTACACGTAAGTAGTTTAAATAGAGTGCTGTGCTGTTTGAATGTATAAACTGAACGCCAAGAGAAATCACTAGTCTGATTTTTTTTCCGTGAATAAAATAAATATGTCAGGCAGGAGCGTCTCAGGATCTGTCTGAGATCTGTCTCGGTGAGACAGATAATAGCAATCCAAAGTGCTTTTTATGTGTGATCTGACAATTGATCAACCATTGCTTAAAAATTAAATACAGCTTAGCCGGTTAATTGCTGTGATCCTAAAACACGGAAACGGCAGCACGCAGAACTCACGAGGCAACGTTTTACGTGATGTTTACTTGTTGCTGTGAGTAATAAGACAGAAAAAGCCACGCCAAAATAAGTTTAGGAAGCCCACTAAGAATCGTAATAAAAGCATTTAAAATAAATACCATACACAGTTGAGGAAACGTTGGTTTAAGTACCTGATATGAAGCGGTCGCTGCATAAGCGAAAACCTTTACTCTCGGGATCCCACAGCTTCATTTTATCCCGGTCACTAACGCGTTTTATTACAATGATCCAACGTTTGCGGCACTCCGGATCTTGGGGAATCCTGTAGATGGCTCATTCCTCATCTCGTCCACGTCTGTTCTGCATCCTGGGACACAACAGAAATCTACCATATTTCCTGTCTGATTGAGTTTTCTGACAATAACAAATAATCCAGCTGCGGGCTTCTGCCTGCCAAGATGGCGCTGTTTCGATTTGAACTGTTGCATGCCGGGAGAAGTGACGTCAACTCCCGGAGCTCTATAGCTATGCTTGAATGCTGTTAAGAGGCATAATGTGTTGACCCGTTTTGCCATTGCAGCTCTAACTGGTTTTAAGGATTGTTTACAAAAAGTCTACTGCTTTAAAACAGCGAGTGCTGAGCTTTTTCTGGCTTTATTGTCCTTTGATCTCCTAAATTAAGGCCGCCACTGTTTTCACAGCCTGCAGTTTACAGGCTAACCCTAACCCTAACCCAAAGTGCATCAAAAATCTACACAAAACTGTTAGAAACAACAGGATTTTTATAGATTATTACACAGAATGTTCGGTTAGCACTTGATGTCACACTAACTTTTGAGCACACAATTTCAAAATCCAACTTTTTCAAAACGTTTGCAAACGGACTTTAATTAATTAATTAAAACAACATTGTGTGTACAAATGCATATGGCACATTATTATAGAGGCATTTACTTAAATCCTCTCAGAGTGCAGACTGAGCACACTCAAGCTTACGTAGGCTTCTGCTGCACTTAAGCGCAAAATATTTTCCTTAAAACTGGAAGCAAATAGTCTATTTTAACTCAAATCTCTTAAAAAACACTGTACAAATTATTTGATGTCAGGGAGTGAGAGACAAATGATTAAACAACTGGTGGTAACCATGGTGACCCTAATGAGCCACTGGAAACTGTTCTAACAGTTCTGTGAATCTTCAGGTTTTACATTCACACCTAGACGTTCTGTCTCAGCTTCTACAAAAGCTGGTGTTGGATTTCCAGACAGCAGCTGCAGAGGCACCCTTCAAAATTTCACCAGAGCGCGTTTTGTTTTTATCGTTATTCTCCAGCCTCCATGTTCTCAGTCAATAGTCCGACTGGCTCTCTGACTGTTTAAATGTTTGCAGAAACAAGCGAATCTGTCAGAATAAAGCGCCAGCAGCAAAAACAGAGCTTCTGGATCGATGTTGCACAGCCACTCTTCAGTTTTCTTTAACATGAAAATAATTCAATTAATGCTTCAGTCCAATCCACATTATAGCGTGGCAACATCTTGTCAACAGACTGATTTGAAGATGACACAGATAAAACAGCTAACTAATAGAAGACTCGTTATGCACACACTTGCCTCTACGCTTTAAGACTGAGCTCTTGATTTACCGGGCAGGCGCTGATCCGAGGCAGCCTCAGAACATAAACAAATTCCCACAGGAAACACGCTTGCTTTAAATCATCATTAGAGTGGTGACAGAAAGTCCCTGCAAAAACGACATCATCCGTGGAGTCAATCAAAGCCAAGGCTGATTGATGCTTGTCATGATTGATGGTGGCTCTCGCTCTCCTGGCGCCGTCTCGCTGCTCTCTCATGTGCTGGATCACTGTCCTTTGTTAGTCTGAAGTGTGGCTTATAAGAATCGACCCGTCTCCCATACGGCTGGAAGTGTAGTCTCTGCTCCTCTTCTTTACCGTACGAAAGACTTGTTGTGCCTGGCACAACCTATAAAAACCGGACATGTTTGGCCCCAAAGTTGCAGTTTATGAGTAGTAAAAAAAAGTCAACAGGGTAAAAAAGGAGCTGTTTAAAATTCAACATATAGAAATGATTAAAAAAGCAACAATTCCCTTCAGAAGGAAAATGTTCTTTACTTTTTAGGGGAAAGTGATCTAATGAGACAGAATACCCTCCATCCTCTGGATATAATGAGTAAAGTGTTTTTAATAACCTGTTCATCGTGTTTTGCTAAGCCAAATCAGCGTTGACTCCAAAGCTTTAAGCTACAATCTTGAACAATGTTTAACACTCAGTGTTTATTTAGGATGAATGACATTTAGGAATCTTACTCTAACATTCATGATATGCAAGCATGTTGCCTCTGATTGGCTTAAAGCGGTACAACTCTTCTGCTGCCTTTACTCTTCTTTCTTGGGTAACAATAAGTCACGTTGACGTTTTATCTCCACAAATGAAACAAGCCCGAAGGAGTTCTGCCATGTGGTGTAGTTGCTAATGCAAACGGTTAGCTTCTACTAGCTGAAACGCATTCTGCTCTTTCCGAACGGCACTGAAATCAACAGCCCTCATGGTCATGAGCCAAGCTGGGTGAATGCATGAATGCTAATTTTTCAGTGTCATGTAGACCTGTGGCTTTTCCTGACTCGAGCGTTTCCCGTCTAGTTTGTTTCTGCAGCTAATGCAAGAAAAAAGGGCTGAAGAACTTTCAGCATGTTTAAAAGATTCATCGTTTTATTATTTAACTCAGGTGATATCAGTCAAAACGTTGGATGGCTTTGATCAAAATGACTTATCTTACATGTTTTTGTGTTTGCCAAAGTCAACGTGATGAACGTCTAACCAATGACTTACTTCTGAAAGTTTCATAAAAATCAATCCAGTACTCTGCAAACACATCCTTTTTGGTGGTGATCACTAATAATATTAACTACAACAGCAATATGTAGAAAGAATACACAATCAAGTGGTTTGTGTTGAAGGTTTTGATCTAAAAATCATCCAGAATCCTTGAAGAGACCAACACGTGATTCCAAATTCACACTTTAACAAAAACAAACCTTAAAAGAAAAAGAAAACTGAAGAACTCACAGCTTGGATGTAAACATGAAGTGCACAGGTTTGACAAAGGGTCGTTTCTAAACTCCAGTGAGTGTCCCACATAACTGTACATGAACAGAAGCGGCTCCCTGAGGTCTAATAGCAGCTAAGAGACTAAACGTGTGTGCAGAGAGGAATGCTATTTGTCGTGAGTTCATTCATCCCTAAAGCAGGACTGGAGAGGCGTGTTTCTGCTGCAGACACTGTGGACGTTTCCCCCAGTTTGCTCCTCACAGCCTTTGTTTTCCATGCAGACATATTTCATTTCATAGAGTTAATATGGAGAGCTATTCCATTACAGTTTGGTATTGTGGTGCATGCCAGTAGTGGCTCGCACTGTCGCATTTCAATTTCACATTAGGCCAATCACACAATTGGTGTTATTAAAGAATGTTCTTCTGCACAAAATTGCCTTGGAACCACAAAATGATTCACAGCATAAAAATTAGCTGTGACTTATCTACTTTCTCTCTCCACTGGCCCCCTCTTCAGTCCTCTCTCTCATTTGTTCCTCTCTCCCTCAGTCTCCCTCTTTCATTTCATCTTATCTTCCATTTTCCACTCATCGTCTCAATTCGCCGGTGCTGCCGCTGCTTTCCTCTTTCAGGGCCTTTGCAACAGTGGAATATTAAAATTATATTTGATGAGAGCGTTATCAGGCTCTCGGTCTTTTGTCCACTTTCTCCTTTCTGAAGGAGACTGTTGGCGCTCCAGGCGAAAGTGTGCGTGGAGGATAAATGGTGTCCCTCCTCTCCAACGGTACCTTTATACTTCCTCTCTGATATTCCGCCTTGCATCTGGAAATGTTGCTCAGATAGCGATCTTCTTTAGGGCAGGGGACTCAGAGAGTAGGAGGACGAAAAAGGGAAAACGGCTCCACTCCTGCTCCCTTCTTGTCTCCTCGTAGGGAGGAATGAAAGTCTGGACTTGGACTAGTGCAACATTGGATGCTAATGGGTTTCCTCTGCAGCTGAAGTACCAAAGAAACAATTCCTGCTCAAGTTGCAGCTGTGTGAAGTGGGAAAGTCAACAGATATATTGTGGGAATACAGACAAGTGCACTCTCCTTGTGTTAAATCTATATTTATGTTTATGTGTGTGCTTATTTAAACATAAACATAAATATATATTTGCAACAAACAAAAAACATTTAAGCTTTCTGCAAAAATAAATGAGTGCTTTTAACTTTTTCACTGACCCATTTGGTGAACCTCTCCTCGTTTCTCTGCTCCTAATCAGCATTTTGTGTTGCACTTCCCAAGTTGCACAAACACACCAATTCTGGTTCTGTCACCGTCCTCTGGTTCCATCTCAGATGGGGGAGAGCAGGAGGGAGTAATGGGGAGTCAAGCAGTTGAAATCAAGAAGAAAATGAAGTAACAAAGACCGCAGTGGGACTCCGATCGATCTCAGCCAGCCTCGTTATTTACGCAACATCTCAGGCTTTCCACAATCTCGCAACTCTAGAAGCTTCCATCTATCACTGGGTGACTCCTAGAACCCAGCTGAGGAATGAAAGATGCTCGTGTTACAACCAGCTACACTGAATAACAAGCACTTTGACTTCAGCCTGTTATAAGCTGTTTATTACCTTCACACAAGCTCACAGAATAGGTGAAACGCTCAAGATGGCAGCGGCCCTTAGGCTGCGATTTTAGGGCTAAAACGAATCATCGAATGATTTGAAAGGTTCAATTCATTAGAATTCTTGATTCACTTTTTACAGATTCGACGCTTCGTTAAATGTGCGCTCCACAGTCTGAACACTTTTTACTGGAGCACCATGTTGTAATCTAGGTGCGGTGGAGGAAAATAGAGAAACCAGCAAAGATAGAAACCATTGTAAAAGGCAGAAACGGTCCAAAAGTTTGGGATCAAGATTTAAACTACGAGCAGAATCGCTAATGCTAAGCTAGCGGGTACAAGTAAGTTTNGGTTCAGAAAAAAACGTGATTGTTGTGAACGACTAAACTCCACAAGCGGAAGAAAAATCCCCATCATCCCGTTTATGTGTGGATCTCAGCAGCAGTGTGGGGCACAGCCAAGCACCCACGATGAGGCTCAAAACTTGAGGCAAACGCGGAAGTACCAAAAATTGCAGTTCCACCCTCATCCACTAGGGGCTGGTGTCAGAAGTGAGCAAATCCTCATTGACTCCCATGTTAAAAATACCAATTTCACAGCAGAAATAAACATGTTTACAGCCTGGTACCAAAACATGTTTTTGGTTTAAATGATTTAGTTTATGCTCATGACAACTCTGAGGGGGGTGAATTTTTTTCTCACTCTTCTGTTTAAGTGTATTAAAAGCCTAAAATTCTGTATAATTAATGAGCATCAGACCCACGTGACCACAGAGCTAGCTCCGGGGAAAGGCCTCAGTCTGAGCCTCGGTCTGGCTTGGAAACCGCGCCAGCATTTTGAGTCTCTGTGTGTGTGTATTCTTTTTTGGATATTATTTGTGCAATTGTTGGACAAAATGACTTGCTGTGGCATTAATTGCACTAATAGAGCGTCCAAGGAGTCTCCACTTCATTTTTGTCGGTAAGTAAAATTATATTTATGTATTTTAGGTCACTGCCGAGCTGAGCTTAGATTTTAACATGTACTGTTTAACCATGAAATGTAAATGTAATAGGGTAAAACCCAGTGCATTTAACATAATGCTGCACTTTAGAAAATGGGTTGAAATATAACATGTTGGTGGAGCTGGGTTCCGACTATCGGCTTGTGGAGCTCTCGGGAGACCGATGTTTTCCACCCGCTTCTCCCCTCCCCGCAGCTCGGCGCATCTCTGTCTGATCGCGGCTTCTGTCTGCTGCGTGGGCTGCCGGCTTTCAGCAGCTTTCGGGAGACCTCTGTGTTCCACCCGGTTCTCCCCAGCAGCAGCTCTGCGCATCTCAGATCGCAGCGGCACTTGTCTGCTGTGCGGCTGCCGGCTTGTGGAGGTCTCTGGAGACCTCTGTGTTCCACCCGGTTTTACCCAGCGGTCAGCCCGGCGTATCTCTGACTCAGAAGCTCTGGTGTTGTGCACAGTTAACTCCAGTTGTTGCTAGGTTGCTACCTCTGTTAGCTTAGCTCCCACCTCCACGTTAGCTTTGGGTTAGCTTCAGGTTAGCTTGTAGCTAGTTCGACCGGGTGTCGTCAGTTGATCCCAGCCTTACAGCCCCACCCTCAGCTCCACCTCTCTTCCCTTTTGTGGAATTGTCTGGGCTTGACGGAACCTGTGACACGGTCAAAATGGCGGTGGTGGCCACCTCCCATTTAGCCTCAAAAACGTGTTATTGGAGCCTATGGAAACCCACTGTCCAATATTTATATGTCGATGGGCACAGCCGCTGCAGCTACCATTTGGTTGTTGCTACGAGTCTGCTCCATCGACCGCAGAAGACTGTGGCAAGCCGTTGTAGCATATAATTCACTAACACTTTCATAATTCAACACAATTTAGACTAGATTATGTTGACAACCCGTACATAATAAAATACCACAAGTACATTGTTACAAGTAGGAATTAAATGTTAGCATTTCTAATAGCTCACTACTGAACCTGTTAATGAAATAATTAATTTCTACTCATAAGTGAATATATTATTTAGATAGGTTATTTTGACTAGGATGAGGTCAATACAAACCTAAACCATGAACGAAATGCAAGTCAAATGTTGTTCCATAAAATATTTATTAACTATAAATATCATCTGGGAAAGAGGGAACTAGACAACACCAATTTTATATATATTATTGAGCCTTTTATAATTTTGCTTTTTTATTTTCATATTTTTAGCAGCAGACCATGATCCTGTTTCGCTTGGAACAAATCTCATAGCTGAAACAAGCATCCTTAATAATCTGTGCACAGGAAGCTTACAGTAAAACAAAAGGTATAATAATTTATTATTAATAAAACCTTGTTGCAGCACTAAAGCAGAAAAATGAGATTTTGCAATAAATATGCAAAATTTTTACATATGAATTGTTTTAGAGCCCTTTTATTGTCAGAATCTGATAATAATTTAGTTCTTACAAAAAAATGGGTCCCAACATGGGTTGTGTGGTGTTGCCATGGTGTGACATCATAGGCACAGATCCCCTGTCCTCTTTTTTGGAAATGGAAATATGGTCACCCTTTATTCAACAAACTATCCACCCGGACTTTTCCGCTGCACAGAGACGCTTCGCTGCCTGTGACTCTGAACGTCAGTTGAGAGTCAGACTTAAGGTTGGTTTATGCTTGACGCGTCCGCGAAGTCCACACGGCTCCGCGCGGAAAAGTTGCGTCATTTTGCATAATTTTAACAACCACGCCCCTCCACCGCGCCTCCGCACGGCCCAAAATTTCCGCAACGCACACCTAGGAAATTTTCTAACCATGCGGACGGTCGGACGTGGAAAAACATGGCAGACCGGCAAGAACTAGTATGGCAGAGGTTCGTAAATACAGACATTTGTATGATTCAGCTCTCAGAGATCACCATGTTCAACATGTTGTTAATAATTCTTGGAGAGAAATAGCTCGCACTGTCGGAAAAGACGAGGACGCTGTTAAAAACTGCAGAAATACCATGTTGTAAACAGTAATTTCTACTACTATGGTGTAGTGTTGGATGCATGCCGTAGAGCTCCACGCTGCCCCCTACAGTTTGGGAGAATATTGGCTCACCGCAGAGACAAGCCGCATGAACCATAAACGCTGCGAGTTGTGAAGCGCGTTCTAGCCGCGAGCCGCATCACCAAGCGGAAAGTGAATGCTTCAAGCATAAACCAAGCTTCATGCAGACTGACCAATGAGTCATTGGTCAGTGCACACGAGGTGGGTCAAAGGTTACGCTGAGCGGGTTACATGATGTCACACATTCAAGTATTGAGTATATTTACTGCATATTACAGTAAAATATTCTGTATTTGACCATATTATGGTGATCCTTGGGTTGTGATGATGGGGCCCTTTAATATTGTTGCCCAGGGTACAACAAAGTGTTAATCTGGCCCTGGCTGCAGCCCTAGTTGGTTTTGGCCATCGAATGATAAAAGGTAAACTCTCTGTTCTCAAAAAAGGAGAAAATCTTGAAACATCTTCCATTGTGGATGTTCATTTGTTGTGTTTTTATGGTTTACAGCTAATGTAACCGCTTGTCTTCTAACAGGAACAGGATGTGTGATCATATAACACCAGCGTTGGCCTCTCTCCATTGGCTTTTGTTTGTTACAAGAAGCATTTGGAAATGATGGTGATTGCTTTTAAGCTTCTAAATGTTCCGGCTCTACCGATCTGGAGCTCTCTTTACATTTTTTAGATTCTGTGAAAAGGAAATTAGACAATAAGCACATCAGTGTCAACAGGACAAAATGCATGGCTGGAAATTGAACCAGCATCCTCTGGAAGACAAACACGCTTTCAATCAGCAGAGATCAGAGCATATTTGTTGTTCAAACATCTAAACCACATATGTCAGAGTCAAGGCCCGCGGGCCAGATGCGGCCCGCGGAGCATTTTTATGTGGCCGGCGAGATAAATATCAAAAATATATTAAAACTGGCCCGCTGGCCGATTTTACCGCAAAGACTACAACTCCCATGATGCTTTGCGGCGCCAGCGCGGAGCAGACACGCCCCCTCCTTTGTGTTTTTTCAGCGCCGAGGCAGTCAGAGGTAGTTGGGTGTCTGCAGCTCCGCTGTCTCGGACAAACTAAACACTCCTCTCACTCAGCGCCGAGTTCACTCAGCTGTTTTCTGACGTTGAAGCCCAGAAACGGAGATTCTAGCCGCTCAGTAATGTGTTCACGACTTAAAGAGAAAGTTTTCAAACTAACTTCCAGACAGAGCTGATATAACTCCAGCGAGCAGCGACACGCTCAAACCAGCACGGCTCTGTGGCTGCTGTCGTGTTTCCTCCCCGACACACAACAACGTGGTCGAGCTGCTCAGACATGTTCAGCAGCACAAACCTATGTGAGCACCTGTTGTCATCTAATGTTGTCATTATTATGATGAAGATGAACAAAACAACAAGAGTCTCCTCCTCAGCTCAGATCAACCCCATGATGCAGGTATCTGGCTGGAACAGGTGAGCATCACAGTAAACCAGTGGAGCAAACTGAGCTTTAAATATGTTGGTTTTATGCTCTTTTTCTGCTCCAAAACATGAAAGTTAACAGGTGAGATGTTGCATTTTCATTTAAGATAAAATGATATTTTTATTTTGTTGTTGGCCCGTGAGAAAAGATTTAACCTACAGTAAACAGGAAGTGGAAAGGCTGCAGATAGATGAATAGAATAGAAAATCCCTTTATTGTTCCTCAGTGGGGAAAGCTAGATGTCACAGCAGCGATGACACTTATTACAGGAGAAAAAAGGAGAATAAAAAATAAGAAAAATGAATAAACAAGAAAACATAAATCCTGAATAGATTTTAAAAATGCTGATTATACCACAAGTAATGAATACCACTGATGCCTTTTATTTAAAACTGACTTGCTCGTGTGTAATTTGGTTATTCCACATTCAGTGTTAATGCAGAAATATGTTTGTTTCCAAATTTAAAGGTTCAAAATTGCATATATGTTGATAAAGAAAATGTGCAAATTTGCCGTCACTTTGTCAAAAAATATTAAGTTTGGCCCTCGACTCCATCCCAGAGTTTCATTTCGGCCCCGTGTGAGTTTGAGTTTGACACCCCTGATCTAAACACAGAATGAGAGGTGACCGTATGCACATGTCATCTGCAGCCACTGACCGACATATTCACAAACTTTACTGACACGTCTCTTTTTTATCATATTAGAAGGAACTTTATCAGAGGTCAAAGAAAGACAAACAATGTAAATAGGTGTGCTTTGCATTGACTAAATGTAATTTTCAATAAAAACTTGGTTGTAATTCTACACAGTAGGTTTACAGACAGCAAACTACTACTAAACACGGCTTTTTTTGTTGTTGACAAATAAAAGACAACAATAACTGACATTAACGAAAATCCAATCAGAAAATGGAAAAGATAGGCTAAATGAAAAAAAGAACCAATCAGCTATTTGGAGCAGTGGGACTAGACAAGAAAAGAACCAATCAGAGTCTAGAGCTGGCTGCTGTTTGAACAAGCTAGTGGTTACCATATATGATAAATGACCCGCACTTGTATAGCGCCTCTCAGAGTAAGGATTCCAAAGTGCTTTACACTACAGTGTATCATTCATCCATTCACACACTGATGGTGATGAGCTACGATGTAGCCACAGCTGCCCTGGGGCGCACTGACAGAGGCGAGGCTGCCGAGCACAGGCGCCACCGGTCCCTCCGACCACCACCAGCAGTGATAGTTGAACAATTTATGTCTAAAAGGAGAAAATGTACTCAGCTGGAAGGAAAATCATTAAATGTGACCATCTGAAAGGTCGTTGCTTGGTGAGGACACATCCAGAGTCTCTCCTGGTTTTAACAGTGGTAGCAATGCAGCACCAGAACACATGGAGTGGTGCATCTGGTGGTTTTATTGTTTTCATGGTGCTGCTATGGCCATAATATAATCAGCGTTTGGTGTTCTAGCGGTGTTTTTGTGAGAAAGACATTCAGGCAGCTCACTTTGGTAAAGTACTTAAGGGAAAACTAATAAATACACCTGAAATCAATTCCTACCTTTAGCGTAAGTTTGCATGCTTTCACAGCACATCGTGTTCTGCTTCATGATAGGACACTGAGAGTGTTTAAACAAGAGAGAAACGTGTGAAGATGTCTGAGAAAAGTGTGTAGAATGTGTAGTGAGAGGGTTTACAGCCTTAAATCACCTATAATTATGGTAAAAAATGAAGCTGGCTACTTCGCAGATTTAGCTTTTTGCAGATTATTCTCAGAACGTAACCCCTGAGATAAACGGGGGACCACAGTACAGTAGAAGAAAACTGAATAATTGACTTAGTCCAACTAAAGTCTGACTTTGTAAATGCATGTAAACACATCAGTCTCTGCTGAACTGGACTCCGAATCCAGCGAAGGTACCCAGATAATTCAGTTAGAAAACGGAACTTCCCTGGTTAGCTGAGCTTGACCGGCCCATCACTCCCCCTGCTACTATAATCACCACAAGACTGCATTAATCTGACAACAAACACCATCAAACAGTACGGTATGTACCAAATTCACTGTGCTGCAGCATTATTGTCTGCAAATGCTTCAGACCTTGTCCATATCCTGTTTTTTCTCCGCCTGCTGTACCCTCGCTAGCGTTTGCTTACCATCTCTGTTTCGGTAGGCTAACCGGAACATAAGGCATGAAAGAGCGCTTGTCGCCACCTACGGTCTCCGAGTGGAACACACATCAATCAGTTTTGTAACTGATGTAATCTAGGATGAGGGCTCCTACTCAGATTAGGGTATTAGCACGATTATTGCCATAGCTCGATTTAGATGAGCAAACGAGTGAAGCAGCAAACTCTTTGAAAACCTTCCAGAACTTTGGCTAAGGATGCTTTTACATATGAACTCCTGTAACCTCCTCAACTTTGAACACAGTACCACAAGAAGGAGGATTGGGCATAAAATGCACAAAGGATGTTTTTTTTAAAGTGTATTAGAGGATTAGATGAGCAGCCAAGCTTTAAAGATGGAGGAAGTTATTAGTGATGTAAGGAGGAGGGGGGGGGGGGCAGGTTAAAAAAGACGAAGCAGAGAGGAGTCAATGCATTATTTGCTGGAAAGACCGGAGCCAACGTGTGCTAACTGTTAAAAAGGGTTTTCTCTCACTCTTGCAGGCATCCACAGGCTGCAAGGAGGAGAGTGTTTCCACCTGATAACAGAGCTGGCGCACAGGGAGGCCAGAGGTATAATTGCATGTGTAATATGCAACAAGAAAGAGGATTCCATCTCTACAACTACCCTATTAATGTGCACTGTGAGAGTCAGCCTCTGCAAAACCCAGACACATTAGGCAATACATACTAATGTTGCACACATCTGAGCCGTCATCAGCACACAAACACAAACCCAGACTGGTTGCACTTCTGCAATAATCGTGTGAATTGCCCTTCAGGTGGATTAAGATTTACCTTTACCTTCCTGTTCTTTTAGGTTTTTGAACAATCTCTCTGCTGTTGGACCAAACATGGTTACAGGATAGAAGAAAAACCAATAAACCAACACATTCTCACTCCCAGCGAGTCAAAAACAAACGCTTGGTCAGCCACCCTCCGCGTCAGACCCCTGACGCCAAAAGTGCCCTTATTCGTTACTTATGTGGGAAAAGGGGTTTTCCCCTTATTTGACTGCAGATCCCAATGCAGCGTTACACTGACACGATGGGATGCCCGCAACCGGGGCACCAAACAAGCTCATTGTACCTCACCCTAACCTTATCCTCTTATTTAACCTTCCCCTCACCCCTATCCTAACCTTAACCATCTTGCTAGCGAACACGTTAGTGATGTGTCGGTCGCTGTAAAAGCCGGCTCTATGAAGTGAACGGTGGGAGCCGCCTCGTCATTGGTCGAATTTGGACCGAGCCAACGTGAGGGGGAGGTTTCAACTACCACAGTGGAGGTTAAAAGTAGAGGGTATTTGTAACCGCCCCCTCGCCAGATGGTATGTTCTAACGTTCCCCTTGAGCGGCAAATACGAAAATTCACAGTCAGAATGCATGGGAAACAAACGTTTGATCACAGTGAGAGTAACGTTTTTGGTAGCAAAAGGGTTAAGGTTAGGATGAGGGAGAGGGGAAGGTTATAAATAGTGAAACGTTAAGGTTTAGGTGCAGTTAAACGAGCTGGTTCGGTGCCGCATCAGCGGATATCTAAACACGTTAGTTTTACGCTGCATTTGGATCTGCAGTTACAAAAGGGAAAAACCCCTTTTCGCACATAAGTAACGAAAAAGGGCACTTTTGGCGTCTGGGGTCTGACGTGGAGGGTGGCTGACCAAGCGTTTGTTTCCGACGCTTAGGGTGTGAGAATGTGTTGAATATAATCCTATAGAATATAATAAGTAATATGACTTTAAATGTTCCACTAGGACTGATCTCACGTAGCGTTAAAAGACATGACACCTGGCTTTCACTGATCCAATCAGAATCTGCCAGATCTGACGGAGGCGTGGTTTTGGTGGTGTTTGGTAAATCTGTCATGTTTTCATTCGACCATAAACCAAAACATCCGAAGTATAAAACTATGCCCACGCCATCTTTACCGCCAGTTCAAAGCGTTCTAGAGAAGTTGTCGGAGTGGCCAATCCGTAACTTTCCTCTTCAGCCAAAAGAACCAACGACAAGCTGGATAAAATCTGTTGCTGTTCCACCTGCTGCAACGGTTCCTTTCAGAATAAAAGCTGAACCATCACGACCCAGGTTTGGGTCTCGCTAGATGCCAACCAAACTGTCGTGACCCGGAAGTATCTCAAGGACTGGTCTGGTGGGCAACCGCTGCTTTTCCCACCGGCTTCGGTTCCAGAGAAGGTCAAGCTGGACCTCAACATTCCTGATCTAGACGGGGACTTCCGCTAAGGGTATGTAGCCCGACAAAATGGCGTTGAAAGTGTTTATGAATCTCCTAATCAACGCTTAACGCGAAGAAATCACCTTCAGTTCCCATCAGAACTAATCGCTTCTTCGGATTTGCTGGTTCTGAACAACATTCCACACACACCGTTCTCCGTCTCATCCACCTTAGTTACACCATACATGTAGTGTTAAAGTTAGTCTAGTTTAATTTGTTTAGTAATAAATCTTTAAACTTTTAAACTTGACTCTCTCTCTCCTGTTGTCCCTGAGTGAACATGAAGCTGTTCTCTAATCCCTGCAATAAAAAGATCCAATCTTCTGGTTAAACAGTACCTACAGATCCATAAGGTTGATTTCATATTTACTATGGAATCCTACGCCTTATGGCTCATTAAATAACATGTAATTAAACCATTACATGATTTAACAATAGTTACTTGTAGTGAAGTAATTTTTTAATGAAGCACTTTTCAGGATAAAAGTCATTTCATATCAAAGAGGCAAAAGGCAGGAATAAAAAATACTCCAGTAAGAAATTAAATACCAGAGTAAACCGAGAAGCCATTGTTTTAATTGAACCATCTGTTAACGAATCCAAGAAGTAAGTCACACAGACGTCAGGGACTGAACCTTCTGAATGCAAACAGTGACATTCCTGCACAGGACTCCTCTGTGAAAAGTCAACATGCAGAAATTAGAAATGAGACTTTTGCCAGTTTCCCTGATTATCTGAGAAATAAGAAACACTAAGTCTCGTAACACATTGAATGATTTGGGTCTGAGGAAAAGCCCACAACTTCACCTGCACTCAGAGGTCACCGAGTGACTCTAGAGGTGTGTTTTTGCTGTGCAGACTCATTTATGGTGGCTGTTAAAGCGTCTGTAAAAGCAGCCCCAGCACATCAGCGTGTCGTCGGTAAAAGGGCTGGGGAGAAATGGCCTGATGTGATTAGATCAGCCAGTGGCTTCCTCACCAGCAGCCTCTTCATCCAATTGAGTCTCGGTGGAGGCAGAAGGACAAGGCGTGAAATGAGCGTTGGTTCAGTCAGGAGCAACCACAGGGAGACGTGGTGCTCTTCAAAAGGCTTTCAGATTGTTCAGTGATCAAGAAATCCCTGGGATGAAAGCAAACAAGGGACTGTATGTTGTACATGCTGCAGAACATGAGGAGTGGGCGTTAAAGCTAGCCTGTCTTAAGCCGCGTGTTTGTTGTGGAGCAAATTGGCTTCATGTTTTATGGCAAACAAATACGTGCTGTATTTAACCTGCTACTGTATGTAGGGAACAAATGATAGAAAATACATGAGTTTAGAGTACATTTTGGAGTAGAAATTACATTATTTGTATTTTCCATAAGTTTAAAGCTTCTAATAACATGTCAGCTCAACTATTCCTGGATTGCACACACAACGCACTCAAGGGACACAAGCCTGTAAGACAGAGAACTGAAAAGCATCAAGGGCTGTTGCGTTGGACACTAATGCAGCTGCTGCACCTAACCCTGTCATCGACTGTCTGCTTTGATCTGGACCGTATAAGAAATGTTAACACTGCTTCCAGTGGCTCATTAGGACCATGGTAACCACACAGTTCTCATTTCCCGACAGCAAACTTAGTCAGACAGAAGCCCAGCGATCGATTTGGTGTCCCTGCTGCTTTTTCTGATGCACTCATTCACTTCTCATTTCCACAGATTTTCATTCATGTTCTCACTCGCTGTAAAGGGTCTGCTGTGGCTTATTACACAGTCTGTTTCAGAATGTGGTAATTTACATTTTTTACCCATATTTTTACTATTGACTGTTGCTGAGGGACAGTTTTTTCAGAGGGGCAAGATTTTCTATTCTAAACTGGTTTTGTGTGTAATTTATATTGGAAATTAAAACGTTACGGGAGTAAAAAGAGTTTGTTTACAAATGACTGGACACTTTTAGACAGTTCAAAACGTAGTCACATCAACCGTTGTGTTCTACTTGTAAACCTCTTGCACTTGCAATGCGTACACACGCTTGTGAGGTTTCTCTATAGGAGTGTCCAATAGTGAGTGTGAGGGGCCACAGACCTGCCCCCAAATACATGTGGAAGATGGAGGAGTTCCAAGCCCCAGAGATCCATGGGTCTCCCTGAAGCGCAGGAACCCCAGGGAGACAGAGAAGCCCCAACCCCCCTCCCTAGAGGATTACCCCGGGGGTCGCAAACAGCAGCCGCCAGAGCCCTGGGAGATAACAATGGCAAGCCCCCAGGCCCGCCCGCAGTCACCCACCCCAAGCTGGCCAAGCTCGGAACACAGTGGCCTGCGACCCTAGGGCTACCAATCCCGCCGCACACCCAATCCCAGGGATCCAGACTCTACCAGGCAGCCACCGGGAGCGACCCAACAGATCCCAAAAAACTTCCCGCCCCCGACACGAGAGCTGCGGATTTGCAGACTGAGGTGCCGCCCACTGGCAGAAAAAGTGTCAGGTGGAAGGTAGGCGAAGATGTTGTAGCACCACAAGATGTCCCAGGAGAGGGGAGGAGTGCAAGACCCCACCTGACGTATACATTCACACACAAACACAGTCACACGCTCCCTCCCTCATGCTCACACATATGCCATACATTTTGACTGAGCGGTATTGCCGTAGTATGATGACGTCATTCAGGCACAGCGCCAGAAAACAAAAAATCAGCATTGGAATCTCTCGATGGAATAACCAGAAGAACCATCAAAGTCTGAGGAGTCACGCCGAGGTTGCAAGCTTTCTGCTGCACAGGCAACATCTACCATCATGTTTTTTTAAGCTAGCAACGGTCACGGTGATGTGGTGTAAAACCACCCTGAAATGTGTGCAAGTACTACTCTCTAGCACCAGGAAACTACACTCTGCCACTTCAAAAGCTCAATCGTTCCCATCCATCCATTTTCTACCGCTTATCCGGGATCGGGTCGCGAGGGCAGCAGCCTAAGCAGAGAGGCCCAAACTTCCCTCTCTCCAGCTACTTGGGTCAGCTCCTTGGGAGGAATCCTAAAGTGTTCCCTGGCCAGCCGAGAGACATAGTCTCTCCAACGTGTCCCGGGTCTTCTATTAGGTCTCCTCCCAGTTGGACGCGCCTGGAAAACCTCACCAGGGAGGCATCCAGGACATGTCCTGACCAGATGCCCGAGCCACCTCAACTGGTTCCTCTCGATCTTATTTGTTACATAAATTGTAAATAATCCTGAAGCAGACTAATAAATAACTAAATAAGAAATACAACATAAATATCTGATCATCCAATTCTCCTGTTCTCTTTCTCTACTAATAAAATCCCCTTTCCAGACAAATCTACTTGTGTGCTCGCAACGTAGAAACAAACTTGACGGTGTTCTTGACCTTTAACTAAAAACCCTCTGGTGATTCCTTTTTCTGCACTTGCTCCTATTCATTTTATTGTATAATGTCAGCAGATCCTGAGCGGGTAATTTCTCCAGAAGCCCAGGAGGGTTTTTACGCCATCAGTCATCTGAGAAAAAGGTTTGCTTTGCCAGAATTTCTTTTCAAGTGGTGCCCACCCAACAGTGAATCAGTTCATAAGCATGTGTTGAAATCTTTGTGCAAACATGCTCATCCATATTTTGCTGTTTGCATCAGCCAGTTTCATTTGACAGTGTTAAGGTGAGCGGTGAATCGAGGAGGTCACGTCTGCCTCTAAAAGGTCAGCTGCACATCTTCACAACGAGCAGCATGAACATCACATCTTTGTGTTTGCACAGCTGGACATGCAGCCATTTCACAGAAGCTTTTTATACGGTCATTTTTCTACTTTTACCCAAGAAAACAGTCAGATCTGCTATTTTTAATCAAGCGGCACTTAAATCCCCCAGAAGTCGTCACACGTTGTAAATAAACTTAAAGGGATTTTTAGTAAGTTAAAAGTGCATTCATTTGTAAAAAGTTATATAAAATCCTTTTGTAACAGAAAAGAAACCTAGAACAAATTGAAGCAGAGCCTAGGTCATTTAAGACTGATAAGCTAACAGCTAGGCTGTGCTGCTGTTTTAAACAAATCTCCGGTCTTTTAAATTTCTCACAGATTTGTCTGAATATTATTTTAGAACCTTTTCAGCTGCTGTTTCATTTCTTGTTAGATATTTAGTTCAGCAGAAACATCTAGAACTTCTCGCTGCTTCTGTGTGAGGAGGAGGCAGGGATTTGGATTAGCTTTTTGGAGAGGAGCATCTTCCTCCTCAGCTCCGTCTGCTGAGCCTCAGACCTCCTTTGAAGTCTGAAGTCCAAATAAAAGTGTGTGTGTGTGTTTTTAGGTTTGTGTGTGTGAGTGAATGTGTGTGTGTGTGTGTGTGTGTGTGTGTGTGTGTGCGCGTGTGTGTCTTTGTGTTCATGAATATGTGCAAAAAGGTGTGTGTGTGTGTGTGTGCGCGCGCGTGCGTGTGTGCATATGTGTGTGTCTTTGTGTTCATGAATATGTGCAAAAAGGTGTGTGTGTGTGTGTGTGTGTGTGCGCGTGTGTGTCTTTGTGTTCATGAATATGTGCAAAAAGGTGTGTGTGTGTGTGTGTGTGTGTGTGTGTGTGTGTGTGTGTGTGTGTGTGTGTGTGTGTGTGTGTGTGTGTGTGTGTGTTAGGGACGTGAATCCCCACCACTAAGGCCATTTACATTAGCATCTTGAGACGGGTGAGGATGGATCTGGGAGCTGAGAATCGTCCTCCTGCTGCGGCTGCTGATTGTTTCTGCACTTTGCAGATAAAGGGAAGCTCTCCTGCTGTCTAATCCTTCGCACCACCACACGACTCACAAACACACACAGACCTCACTGAATAGAACAAACTTAAAAACATTAAGTGGCAAAAAAGTGAAAGAATAACAAAAAATATTTTTTAACATACCCAGTTCTACAAAGAGCTTTCCAATGACTCCTCGTTCTACACATTCTCACAAGCACTGAAAAACTACTTCTACCGTTTTCTACATCTGTGGGGAAAGTGATAGAGCCTACAGATTAGCTTAGCTTCAAAAGCAAACTGACAGCCATAGCTGCAAATGACGAGAAGTTTAGTAAACGCTGAAATAAAATCACAAAAAACTCATGTTCAGAAAAAGAACAGAAGCCCAGAATGATGTGTTTGTTTCTCTGCTCTAAAGTTCTCAGTCTTCCTGGCTACAAAGCCAGTGATGGATTTCTTACCGTGGAGTTAAAGCGCAGGTGGCAAATGTTGCAGGAGATGATCTGTTTCTTTTTGAGTGGCTGAGGGACACCAAATGTGTGGTTGATCACAGCCTTCTGGACAGGGTCCATCTGAGAAACAGAGACAAAGGACAAGTCAGGCATCAGAGATGCAGCAGAGCAGAATGTAAACAGACCTCGCCTCAAACAGCACCGGGTTCTACACCCCTGTTAGCACTGCTAGACGTTCTAGCTAAGCAGTGCTAACAGGGGTGTAGAATAGCAAAAATATTTCCTGCAGCCACCTGCATGTGAATTCTTTGTGTGTGTGTGTGTGTGTGTGTGTGTGTGTGTGTGTGTGTGTGTGATTGCCTGGTTGAGGACCAAAGCAAGTTTTTTTTACCTGAAAACTGAGGACATTGGTAGCAAAGTGAGGACATTTTGCTGGTCCTCACTTTGGGACAATGTCACAGAGCTCTACTGGGAGATGTGTGTGAATTAAAGCTTCTTTCCGGAGTATTTCTCTTATCCAATGGCACCTTCTAGTGGCTGACAAGCGTATCACACAAAAAGTCGGTTGATCCGTTTTTTTTTAAGATGGCGACTTCACGTTTCTGTTTATAAATGCGCTTCTTAGCCGACAAATGGAGCTATAACACGTTGTTTTATGAGTATTATTCTCGTAGTACATGATGAGACAATCGCTTTTACGTTTATCATTTCTGAAAGAGGAAAACTGCGGAAAGCAGCTCTAAGTTTTAGCTAAGGTTAGGGTTTGGCACAGTCCAGTCACTAAAATGAATCCTGTCGGTACCAGATCTGCTCGGGGTCCCGCACCGGCTGATGACGTCACATTCACTCGGCTTTCACACACACGTTTTGGAAAGACATCAGCAGTTTTGTTAATAAATTCTTGTTTGTTAACACCTAAATGTTTTCTTTATAATTGTAATTTGTTAATGCAACTCCAAATTATCTTTGTTTTGTAAAGAATGTGAAACTGCATAAAACCAACATCGGACTGACAAAAAACACAACAGGAGTTCTTCTATGTGAAGCCACATCTGTTTGTGTTAAGGTGGAATTCATCTGGTTATGTCCTTAGCTGTTATGTAAAAACATTCATTAATTCATTCATTCATTCATTCAAAATGTTGCTTGCTGTCTTTTCAATAAAGTTCTCATATTTTACTTTGCCCCATTTCATCAACATCAAGAGCTTTTGAGGGTCACCGTTTATCAGTTGTTTATATTTTACATTTCCTTTGGAAATTCAAACATATTTTCTCCGAAAAGTGTTGATATTTGGACTACAGGACTACAACCGCTAAGACTACAACTATAAATTCGTTCTGACCAATCAAAATAATCATTGTCAACATGCTAATGTAACTTTTACAAAAGTGGTATCATAATTTCCGTAAGGCTTACGTTCAGTCAATCATCTACTGTTTATGTTTATGTTTATGTATTTAGCAGACGCTTTTGTCCAAAGCGACTTAGAAGTGATAATCGGCATGTTGCCCTTGAGGCTAACAACAACAACTTGACATCAATCATGGAGAGGAGGGAACAAGGAGTGGACAGTAGAGAGGGGGGACGGGTGCAGGGAGGGTGCTAGTTTAGAAGATGCTCTCTGAAGAGCAGGGTCTACATGAGTTTCTTGAAAATTGAAAAGGAAGCCCCTGTTCTGGTAGTGCTTCGTAGGTCATTCCACATTTGTGGAACGATGCATGAGAAGAGTCTGGATTGTCCTGAGCGTGGTGTAGGCACTGCTAGCCGACGATCCTGTGATGACCGAGACGTAAGCCTTTGCAAGAGGATTCAGGTAGATGGGAGCCGTACCGTCTCGGACTTTGTATGCTAGTGTTAGCAATTTGAATTTGATGCGTGCTGCTAGCGGTAGCCAGTGGGGCTCAATGAACAGAGGGGTGACGTGTGTTCTTTTAGGCTGATTGAAGACCAGACGCGCCTCTGCGTTCTGGACCATTTGAAGAAGTCTCACAGTACAGCCTGGAAGACCAGTTAGAAGGGCGTTGCAGTAATCGAGGCGGGAGATGACAGTAGATTGCACCAGGAGCTGGGTGGCATGTTGTGTTAGGTATGGTCTGATCTTTCGTACGTTATGCTGCGTAAAGCGGCATGAACGAGCAACACAGGCAACATGATCTTTAAAGGTCAGGTGTTCATCAATCACAGCACCCAGATTTCGAACTGCCTTTGAAGGAGCCAGAGATAGGAAGTCATTTTGGATTGAGATATTGTGCTGTATGGACGGTTTTGCTGGGATGACAAGTAGTTCGGTTTTAGAGAGGTTGAGTTGGAGATGGTGGGATTTCATCCATTTTAATATGTCAGAGAGACAGTTTGATATTCGTGCAGAGACAGTGTGGTCGTCTGGTGGAAATGACAGATAGAGCTGGGTGTCGTCTGCTTGGCAGTGGTAGGAGAAGCCATGTGATCGAATGATCTCACCCAATGAGGTGGTGTATATGGCAAAGAGAAGAGGTCCTAGTGCAGAGCCCTGGGGGACTCCTGTGGCAAGATGGTGCACGGTAGAGGATTGTCCAAGCCAAGATACACTGAATGATCGTCCTGTGAGGTAAGATTCAAACCAGGCGTGTGCTTTCTCTGTGATGCCCATGCTAGAGAGTGTGGACAAAAGGAAGCCATGGTTGACAGTGTCAAATGCAGCCGATAAGTCGAGCAGGATAAAATAGCTCAGATCTCAGATCTACTGTGATGTAATTTGCAGACGCAGGACGGCGAGCTGATCTGTTACCGACACTGGTCCCCACAACGAATGCTAGACTAGATTATGTGTGTGTGTGCGTGGGTGTGTGTGTGCGTGTGCGTGTGTGTACCAGCTTTAAAGTTGTTGTTAAAATATTTCTGATAAAACTGTGACCAACTGATGACAGAAAGCTTGTTTACATTTAATCTCGCTGCTTCATGTCTCCTCTGGCACAGATTTGGGAAGTCTGTCACATGCCGATGATGCAAGAGTCAGAAAAACATCAGAAATTAATTTGATTTAGGATCATGTGTTAAACTGGCCTCGCGTCAGACACTTCCTGTTCAGATTGTCCGAAAAAACTCAGATTGGAGCCATTTTTCCTGCATCGTGAGCGCAGCTTTACCACCCATGATGTTTTCACCAGGTTTAGATGATAGTGACAAAAACAGAGTTGTGAAATAGAAAAAGTGGCTTTTGCCAACACTGTAATCACAACATTCATGTTGTGAATGTTGAATCATCAACATTCATGACTTTTATTCTTGTAAAGAACCTCATAATTCAATGCATCAACATTTAGGAGATCTGAGCTATTTTAGGATGACAGGAACACATTTAAGAGTTGTTGTCCTCCTCGTACTTATATAAAAACAAGACCTTTATTTAGTGAAAACATGCATGGATGTGATGATGAGACCAAGTTAAAACCAAGAGGAGGGTTGTGCTGTTTCAGTGACTAAATCTGGAACAAAGAAGAAGTTTACTTTGTTAGTCAGCATCTTGTGTCTTCGCGGTTTTATGTGAGGTGAGTTTCTTCCCTGCGATAAGTGTGTGATCTCTTCAGGGGGTTCCTGATCATCGATGCATCTTTCGCCCATGAACACAGAACGTTGTCAACACCGGCGGCTGTTTTCTGATTACAGATGCTCATTAAGAAGCAGACGCTCTTCATCTGATTTATGTCCCGCTGCTAGCTTACTCTGTGATTTAAAAAAGTAAAAACTAGCAGTCACTAATTTTACTTCCTGTACTTCTTCTCATTTTTGGTTTATTTCAAGTGTGATTTATGGTTTATCATAACAAGTATCTCCCATCCACCTAACATGTGACTCTGTCTATTCTTTAACAAGGAGTTCAGCAGCTGCTGTATGATAAATGACAATAATATATGAGCCGATTATAATAAGTGGGATGAAAACATGATGAACCTACAGTCTGTAAGTGATTTAGATGAGTGTCACATGTTTAGTTTTTTTGTTCTTTTTAAAGTTATTACATCTGCCTTGTGCTCTTATTGTGAAGGGTTTCAAAAGGAAGTTGTGTCTAGATGAATGTTAAAGGTGACAGCAGGACTTGTTAAAAATATCATATGTACATGGTCATACATTAGAAACACACACACACACACACACACACACACACACACACACACACACACA
This sequence comes from Nothobranchius kuhntae, assembly GCA_006942095.1. NCBI lineage: Eukaryota > Metazoa > Chordata > Actinopteri > Cyprinodontiformes > Nothobranchiidae > Nothobranchius > Nothobranchius kuhntae. The sequence continues at coordinate 56,496 of SSNQ01034169.1, forward strand.
CACACAC
>SSNQ01034169.1:56539-71110 GCA_006942095.1 Nothobranchius kuhntae
TTTAGGAGATCTGAGCTATTTTAGGATGACAGGAACACATTTAAGAGTTGTCTGTCCTCCTCGTACTTATATAAAAACAAGACCTTTATTTAGTGAAAACATGCATGGATGTGATGATGAGACCAAGTTAAAACCAAGAGGAGGGTTGTGCTGTTTCAGTGACTAAATCTGGAACAAAGAAGAAGTTTACTTTGTTAGTCAGCATCTTGTGTCTTCGCGGTTTTATGTGAGGTGAGTTTCTTCCCTGCGATAAGTGTGTGATCTCTTCAGGGGGTTCCTGATCATCGATGCATCTTTCGCCCATGAACACAGAACGTTGTCAACACCGGCGGCTGTTTTCTGATTACAGATGCTCATTAAGAAGCAGACGCTCTTCATCTGATTTATGTCCCGCTGCTAGCTTACTCTGTGATTTAAAAAAGTAAAAACTAGCAGTCACTAATTTTACTTCCTGTACTTCTTCTCATAACAAGTATCTCCCATCCACCTAACATGTGACTCTGTCCATTCTTTAACAAGGAGTTCAGCAGCTGCTGTATGATAAATGACAATAATATACGAGCCGATTATAATAAGTAGGATGAAAACATGATGAACCTAGAGTCTGTAAGTGATTTAGATGAGTGTCACATGTTTAGTTTTTTTGTTCTTTTTAAAGTTATTACATCTGCCTTGTGCTCTTATTGTGAAGGGTTTCAAAAGGAAGTTGTGTCTAGATGAATGTTAAAGGTGACAGCAGGACTTGTTAAAAATATCATATGTACATGGTCATACATTAGAAACACACACACACACACACACACACACACACACACACACACACACACACGCACGCACGCACACAAACAGTAATCCATGTAACCATCTTTTTACCAAAGCTGTGTGCGATGCACACTGAAGCTACCGATTTGCGTCATTTAGAATCATAGGATGTCTAAGGAACGTCTCACCTGTCTCCCCTCTGATTGGCTGGAAGGGCTCTCTACGATTGGCTATTTCATGTCATAGCGAACCAACTTCGACTGTCCTCCTGCCTCCAACAGAACAGCAGTTTTTGGGAGTTTTGTAAAGAAAATGTGAACTTAGCTCTATAAGGACCATTCTGTCCTGTTTTGTAAAATTGTTATTTATGGTTGCTTTATTAAAAATATAACAAAAATGTAAAATGTGAACTGGTAATAAATCTTATTGCATTTATCACACTGTTGGACTTTATATCTGTTCACATTCAAGCATTCAGATTATCTTAGAACAACAGAGCTGTAGAATAAACATATGTGCCCACCTGGGCATGAAATATAATAAAACTGCCCTATTTTGCCCAGCTATGTGCAGCAGGTCTATTCTCTTGTAGAATAAAGAAACTGGTGAAAATGGGTCTAAATCATAATTAGCCTTGAATTAAAAGTTGATTAAATTATTAATTTTATTTAAACAGATGATGAGATGTGTTCTAACTTGCAAACAGCCATAACCTATTAAAGAGAAGACATAAGATAACCTGTAGTAATAGGATAACCCCGACGCTTAAGAGCCAACAGATATAAAGTCAGTCTAACAGTGTAATAAACACAACAAGACTTATTCCAAGTTTACATGAGACGTTTTTCAGGTTCTTTCTAAAAGACTCTGAAACTGGTATGATGTAAAACAGGACAGAACGGTTTATTCGTAAGGTTCTATGTTCAGTCCTCCTCAAGATCTGGCTGCAGACATAAAACACTGCAGCAAGTGAAGATGGTTCGCTGTTACAAGAAAAAGCCAATCGTAGAGAGCCCTTCCAGCCAATCAGAGGGGAGAAAGGTGAGACGTTACCCTAACCCTAACCCATCGGTAGCTTCAGTGTGCATCGCACACAGCTTTGGTAAAAACATGGTTACATGGATTACTCCACCTACGCCCTTGTTTTTTAGACACATTCTCACTCCCAGCGCGTCAAAAACAAAAGCTTGGTCAGCCACCCTCCACGTCACACCCCAGATGCCAAAAGTGCCCTTTTTCGTTACTTATGTGCGAAAAGGTGTTTTCCCTTATTTGACTGCAGATCCCAATGCAGCGTAAACCTGACGTGATTAGATATCCGCTGACGCGGCACCGAACCAGCTCATTTAACCGCACCTAAACCTTAACGTTTCACTATTTATAACCTTCCCCTTCCCCTCACCCTCATCCTAACCTTAACCCTCTTGCTACCTGAAACATTACTCTCACTGTGATCAAGCGTTTGTTTCCCCTGCATTCTGACTCTGACAGTCAGAGTCTGACTGTGAATTTTCGTATTTGCCGCCCAAGGGGAACGTTAGAACATACCATCTGGCGAGGGGGAGGTTACACATACCCTCTACTTTTAACCTCCACCGTGGTAGTTGAAACCTCCCCCTCGCATTGCCTCGGTCCAAACTCGACCAATGACGAGGCGGCTCCCTCCGTTCACTTCATAGAGCCGGCTTTTAGAGCGACCGACACATCACTAACGTGTTCGCTAGCAAGATGGTTAAGGTTAGCATAGGGGTGAGGGGAAGGTTAAATAAGAGGATAAGGTTAGGGTGAGGTACAATGAGCTTGTTTGGTGCCCTGACTGCGGACATCCCATCGTGTCAGTTTTACGCTGCATTGGGATCTGCAGTCAGAAAAGGGAAAAACCCCTTTTCACACATAAGTAACGAAAAAGGGCACTTTTGGCGTCAGGGGTCTGAGGTGGAGGGTGGCTGCCCAAGCGTTTGTTTTTGACGCGCTGGGAGTGAGAATGTGTTGTTTTTAGAGGCACATTGAATGCACCAGCAGTAATTTTTTGTGTAAGCCAGGTGGTGCACAGCCACAGTTAGAAAAACCAACCATCATCGGACATATTGAAAGACGAGCTTCCTGTCTTAACTCGCCAAAATAAAATAAACTTCCCAAAAACTACAAACTGTACACCGTTGGCAATTTGCACACATGGAGTCCATGACACGCCCTCTGCAGCAGTGCATACTTCTGAGCATTTTGATTTATTTGTGCACCGGAAGCTTTAAGCGAAGGCATTTAAGAATATTTCCTTATTATTGTAGCATTTCAGAGCAGAGACTGTCTAAACCTCAAGATTGAAAATGTTTAGATTTGCAGAAGTTTACACTGAAATCTGTTGAAATCTTTCTAATTATTTCAACAGAGTATTGCAGGGGCGGCGTTAGGCCCGGCTACTTGGGCTGAAGCCCCGGATGTTTATGAAAAGCCCCGGATCTAAATCGCGGAAGTAACATGCAGTACCAAAGTCCAACAGAGAGGGCGCAGCTGGCAGTAGTTTGTATACAGCCTGCCTGAGCCTCCACCACTGAAGAAGCCCTTCAGCAGCCGGCTTCTTCTACACTCTGCCTGAAATGCATGAGTGAAGATGGACATAAGGATGTTTTTAGACAAAAAGTACAACGACAGAGCCCCAGCTTTGATGAGACTGGTGCTGACTCAGGTTTGAGTCTTATTCGAAAATATTTGTTGTGCTGCTGGTTTGCCTAAAGTTAGCTTATCAGGTAAAGTGGTTGGAGAAAGAAAGGGAATATTTACTATCATCTCACACTGAACACTAACAGGAACAATACTCTGCCCAGAAGATGCTGAATATGTAGCTTCAGATTAAAAATTATGTGGTACTAGACATATATGATGTTGACTAGTGCGTGTCACGCGTGTGTGCGCGCGCGTGTGAGTTAAGCCCCGGATCTTCTTCAGTCCTAAATCCGCCCCTGGAGTATTGTAACACTAAAAATATATATAACAGGTAAACATCACTGATGGAGTTTATTTTCTTTATGTGTTGAATTTATTCATTAATCAAAAGAGAGAGGGAAAATTAATGGTGATAATGTTTAAAAACCAGATGTGGGCTTGTAATTTCTCTGTAACGGGTTAAGTTGTTTCAAATCGCATCATGAATTGCATCGAATCAAAAATCGTTGTCGAATCATTAATATGTTGTCAGCAGGGCTGAATCGTGTGGAATCGGTGGAGGGTATCATCGTTAACGTATCCTATCGCTGGTAGCGTCTCAAGATGCTAATGTAAATGGCCTTAGTGGTGGGGATTCACGTCCCTAACACACACACACACACACACACACACACACACACACACACACACACACACACACACACACACACACACACACACACACACACACACGCACGCACACACACACGCACACACACACACACCCGCATTTCACCACCTTTACTCTAGCTGTAGCAGGGGTTGGACACTGATGACTTGTGTCTCTCATCACATGCTGTGCAGAAGGAGGAAACACCTTTAGCAGAATTTTAAATACAGTCTGACTAGATCTGGTCTCTCTGGAGGCCTAAAAACCTTCAGGGCTCCCTCACTGCTGTCTGTTGGACAATAACGTCTCACCGTAGTGTGGCCACAGAATACAGTTTTAACAGGAAATGAAATCTTAAATGTTGAACACAATCGCATCAATCTTTTCTACGGTAAACATGAAAACTGGTGATGGTTAAGGTCTGAAACACTTTGCTTTTAGAAATGAAAACAAGCAACGTGTGTTTGCAGAGGGGTAAGGCTTAGTTTGGCCCTTTAAAGCCATAATTGTTTACATCACTAGCGGCAGCTGCTGCTGCCTTCAGGAAAGTATTTTTGGGAGATGATTTAAACAGATTAATACGGTTCTAACCATCTGTGAAAAGACAGCCGAGAGTCTGGGGTGGAGGATTATCGACGCTGGAATCTGAGGCTTCATTATAAGATCATTGACAGCTCAGTCCCTCCATCACAGTTTAAACTGTCACCATCGCGTTGGAGCTCGTCCTCCGCTGGAACAGGTTCTGACCCTGTCCACTCCTCCGCCTTCTGCTGAGGACCGGGCTGTTCTCACACGGAGCTGCACCACCACACCCACCAGTCCCAACCCGGAGACACCACTGACAATCTCAGCTGTCCGTAGATGAAGGAGCGTTGGTGACTCCACCTCTGATCTTTCCAACATTGTGTCACACTTCCTGGTGAGTATGGAGTAGGTTTCCTGCAGATTCCGCTGGTCCCGGTGTGAGAGGCACCTGCAGCAAACCTGTCAGACACCTCCATGCTGCTGTTGTGTCTCTCCCCAGAGGAAAATGGCCTCTGTTGCTGTACTTTGCTCTTTTCTACAACGCTACATCTGACTGGACTTCTGTTGCCAGCAGCAGACGACGAGCGCTGAAATGCAGCGCTCCCCGTCCTGCTGCCCTCTGCCCAACTCAGCGGGCCGACTGCACACAGCTATTTGTTTTCAGAACTGAAGAATGTGCCTATTGTGTGTCTGCAGTCATCCTGAACCAACTGCTATAAATGCCTCTTTTGTGCCTGCAGCTATCCAAGTGCAGACAGAACTTATTCTGCGCTGCGGTGGAGTCCCAGGACAGGAAGGAAGAGAGGCAGACAGAGAGATGAGGACAGGTTGATGTGGGGGAGGATGTAAGAAAGGACACAGAGGGAGTTGGAGGATATTGAGCTGGACAGACAGATGCGTTGATTTTCTCTCTGAGCTCTACAATGCATGTCTTATGAGAACTAAAGCCAGACTCACCAGGTTAGGATTGTGGATGACTAAGACTCAAAATTACATTATGGTTGGGATAACTCTGAAAGGGAATACTTTTAGGACAAACTTCATGTCTGGTCAGGTCATGTGGGGCAAAGGATGGTATTATTTTCATAATTTGTGCAAACTCGTTGCAAAACAGTCACAAAGAGTCTTAAAAATGTGTCTGCTTTGTCATAATTGTTCTCCCAAGTCGGTGACAGACTCTTGCACTTCTTGAACCACGGACACAAGATCGAGATGTGATCCTGACTTTCGTGCTAACCCAAATTTGCTGTCCAGTTTAAGCTCCAGCAGGATGCAATCAATATACAAAACACATTTATTAAAATGATGTCTCGTTCACCTTGCCAGCGTGAATGATACGCACATTTTCCCAACTCACAAGCACAAGTAAAGATTGTTTTTTATTCGAACTTGGCAAGATGGCAAAATGAAGGCAAGACACACTGTCAGCCTATGAGTTGTATAGAAAACAATGCTCGTTTTTTCCAAATAACTGATCTCGTTCACAACTTTCACAATGTCCAGAAAAATATAAGCATTTATTTATATTTCTAATGCTGAGAACATCCTAGTTTTCATAGAAACTCTTCGCTGCTTTTATGGCAGTAATGTCCATATAAAGCAGAAACGTTTGATTAGTTGATTTTTATGTGTTTTAATATTCAGTAATTATTTCTATACAAGCCTGATGTTAGACATTTTACAGTGTTTATACTGATTATGATGGGACACATTTTGGTCTTATAACTTACTGTCGTAAGTTTTAATCACCACTAAGGATCCTGACTCTGCCTCCTGCTGATGGAAATCAGTGTTTGCAGTATCTTTAAAATGTGAGCTTCTTATATAAAACATCTGTTACACATCAAAAGTTTTGGGAGCTCAAATGGTACATATAAGGTGTCCATTTTAAATTACCCAGCTACAGCTGATAAGAAAGAACGTTAAAGTGAACATGAACACAAGTCTCTGGGAAGGGATATTTTGGTGTGTTTGGGACATCACTTGATGCTCTTATTTTGGTGAGCAGTAGAGTAAAGACAACGTGTTTCCCAATATAGAGGAACTGTGCTTTTTTTCTCCAAAATCTAGCAGCCTTATTCCCACACATACACAATTCTCACACATGTTCAGAATGTACACACATTTTTTTATATTTTCGCAGAATTTTTATCTCCAGCTTGGTGAGACGCTGGCTTCAGAGAATCTAAGGGTCCCATCTGAATTCCCTACTGCCACCCGTCTCTGTGTTAAGAGGTTTAATCATCTCCTCCGGGGACCAAAGCATCACTAATATGATGTTATTTCATGCTGTATCATAATTTCAACTTTCTGTCTGTGGTCAGTTTAACATCTCGCTTATTATTATTTTCTACTGCAGATGTAAGCTGCGGCTCAAAGGACCACTGTCGTTTGTCTCATTATGAAGAGTAACACACAATAATTAATATAAGTGTAGCTGCTGCTTGGCACAAGAATTGGTTTTTAGACGAGTCATTTCCCTGAAGCAGACAAAACGCCGCCCGCAGAGCAGCCTGCACCACAAATATAAACAAAGCCGGGTGGGAGCAGGAAGAGTTCGCCATGCTGCCTTTACTGCTAACAGTCCAGTGGGCGGCGGAACAAATGAATATGCTGAACCTTTCATATAACAGGTTGCTGCACCCCCCCTCACATGCACGTCATACAGAAAATGTTTATGTCTCCTCCACCCCCGTCCCACATGTCTTCCACTGTAAAGGACCAGCCTGATGTCTGCATCCTCGCCCTTTTCTATCGCCATCGCAGCCTACCTGATTTTTTTCTTCTTATGCAGAAAAACAGTAAAGTAAGAAAACTGGATGCAGAGCTTTAGTTCTGCTCCATTTATAGACCACGGAGCCCAGCTTTCAGAGTGCAACAGAGTCAGTAAACCTAAGACACACACTGGGTGTTAGCCCTCCGGAGGCAGGCGTTGCAGATTTACAACGTTAAAACCTACCTGGTTACTCCACACACGTATTTCATGAGCATTTTAAGCTCAGAAGTTCCCCTGAAGGACTCGGTTGTTCGTCCTTTCATCAAAACTTATTTTGTGCCTGAGAGGTTTAACCTGGGATCAAAAGAAATCAGAAGTGCCTGCACACACACACACACACACACACACACACACACACACACACACACACACACACACACACACACAACAATGGGCATAGTGCTGGCAAGTAAAGGATCAAAGACGCAAGCTTTTGATTCCAGTCACAGAGGCGCGGTATAAGCATCACGCTGAGCAGCGCCGACCCAAACGCCGTGCTGCTGACGTTTGAAACGAGGTAATAAGGGTCCCATCTGTAGATGCTGATGCTGATGTGACAGCAGCAGCGCCGGGAAGCGAAACACAGCTTGAATAAAGATTATATTCTCAACCTAAGGTCAGGCTTCCTCACAGAAATGAAGGCTGTGTCATGGCAGAGGAAGACACCGTCTTCAAAGAGGGTCAAAATAACTGTTACTTACTACTATTCTGTTCATGACTTTGTGACAACTTAGATTTGTTTTCACATCCTGCAGCTTTTAAAAACTGTAAATCAACGACGTTGACGTCACTTCTCCCGGCATGCAACAGTTCAAATCGAAACGGCGCCATTAGGCAGGCAGAAGCCGGCAGCCGGACTATTTGTTATTGTCAGAAAACTCAATCAAACGGGAAATATGGTAGATTCCTGTTGTGCCCCAGGATGCAGAACAGACGCGGATGACATAAGGAATGAGCCATCTACGGGATTCCCCAAGATCCGGAGCGCCGCAAACGTTGGATCATTGTAATAAAACGCGCTAGTGACCGGGCTAAAATGAAGCTGTGGGATCCCGAGAGTAAAGGTTTTCGCTTATGCAGCGACCGCTTCATATCAGGTACTTAAACCAACGTTTCCTCAACTGTGTATGGTATTTATTTTAAATGCTTTTATTACGATTCTTAGTGGGCTTCCTAAACCTATTTTGGCGTGGGTTTTTCTGTCTTATTACTCATAGCAGCAAGTAAACATCACGTAAAACGTTGCCTCGTGAGTTCTGCGTGCTGCCGTTTACGTGTTTTATGATCACAGCAATTAACCGGCTAAGCTGTATTTAATTGTTAAGCAATGGTTGATCAATTGTCAGATCACACATAAAAAGCACTTTGGATTGCTATTATCTGTCTCACCGAGACGGATCCTGAGACGCTCCTGCCTGACATTTTTATTTTATTCACGAAAAAAAAATCAAACTAGTGATTTCTCTTGGCGTTCAGTTTATACATTCAAACAGCACAGCAATCTATTTAAACTACTTACGTGTAAATCTGTTATTTGTCCATCCATCCATCCATTTTCATCCGCTTATCCAGAGTCGGGTTACGGGGGCATTTGCATTGAGAGGCCCAGACTTCCCTCTCCCCAGCCGCCGGAGCCAGCTCCTCCGGGTAAATCCCAAGGGGTTCCCCGGCCAGGTCCGGTAAGAAGTCTGCTCCGACAGCTTCTGGCGTCGGAGCGGGCAGTAGCGTCGAGAGTCCCAGACCTCTCCCCAGCTCCTCCGGCCGGGGGAATCCCAAGGGGTTCCCCGGCCAGGTCCGGTGTAGTCCGCTCCGACAGCTTCTGGCGTTTTTAAAAAGTATCCCAGGGACACGGTAAGGGTCGGAGATGTTTAGTCTACTTAATTTCTGACTATATAAAACGATTTCTTCGGTTTTAAAGTGTGAAGTAAACTCCGACGAAGTAAAATCCAAGCGGATCCCGTTCACGTTCATGATTACATCCGTGTTTGTTTACCTTTTTTTTTCCTGCCAAAATGGCGTCTACTAACTGAGAGTCACGTGGGGTCCGGAGCTCTATTGGAACCTTCTGATTGCATTACGACACAAATGAAATCTGTAAAGACTGTGAGAAAATTCTCCAAAGACAACAAGACATTCCAACGTCTAAACGGGTCACAGCATGTCTGACTTGGCTGAATGAATTGTTACTTTGATGTTTCTTTATATTTTTACACCATTGCAACAGAGGTTTGAGGATTTTTGGAGATTTTTTCCAGGGAATGTTATTCAAACATTTGATGATGTCATACTCACTTCTTACCAGAGGTGTGACCAAGTCACTGCTTTGCAAGTCACAAGTAAGTCACAAGTCTTTTAAATCAAGTCTCGAGTCAAGTCCAAGTCAAAGACAACCAAGTCGAGTCCAAAGTCAATGATGTGGAATTCCAAGTCAAGTCCAAGTCCTTAACTTTGAATTTTCAAGTCATAATCAAGTCATCTGTCCAACTTCAATTTAATGACAATGATAATAAATTCCAGAAATAAAGTTTCTTAAAGCTGAATTTATTTGCTCAAACAAGCAGAAACTGAAACTGATTATGAACAAAGTGCTGCTGCAGAACAATATCTAACCCAGAACGAAGAACGATGTATGATTTCTGTCCATGTCGTGTCACTTTTGTGCTAAAATATCAAATATGCTCAAGTCATCATCAAGATCTAACAGATGTAAGTCAATTCAAGTCGCAAGTCACTGACGTTCAAGTCCAAGTCAAGTCATAAGTCTTTATAGATTTTATCAAGTCATGTCAGAAATCATTAAAATAATGACTCGAGTCTGACTCGAGTCCAAGTCATGTGACTCGAGTCCACACCTTTGCTTCCTACTTTCTAAAAGATTAAAATCTTTAGCAAAAAACTGTTTTGGAAACACTTTACAATAAGGGTCCCTTTATTAATGCTACTTATTGCATTACTAAGCATTAATAAACTATTTGATAAAGTGTTAACAACAGCTTAATATTAATGTTAATATTGTGCAATGCATTACTTAGCAGTAACCAGTCCTTTGCCCTAACCTTAAGCACACTTTAATGTTAATAAGATCGGGAATGCTAATAAAGAGATATTTTGTTTATTAATGCTTAATAATGCTCTAAGTGATGTTAACAAAGGAACCCCTATAGTAAAGTGTTACCAATGTTTGTTTGTGTTTTTTACCTCAGATGAAACATCAAAGCCATAGTGACCATCGTGATCTCAGGTTAATTGGAAACATTATTCCTGACCTAAACCAGGAATCTTTTTGCATGAGTTTGTAAAGTGCCCACATGTGTTAGTGAATGCTTTTATTTAATATGGAATTAATTATTTCACAAATATCTTAATGGTGTGGCTCAAACATCGTCCCTAAAAGATTCATCTCAAGTTGAACAAGCTCAAAGAAGAAGATAAAATAGAGGAAACAGGATGATCTGATGGTGTGGGGCAGCATTTGGTTCACATCTGCTGAGAAAAGAACCACTAAAAGTTTGAAACAATCCATCAAAACAGCAGATTGTTTTCATTTTCATACACTGGTGGAAAACAGTAAAGAGTTTGCGTTCAGGACTAAGTTTACGAAGTTCCCTCACATCCTGCTATCTAATGCACTAAACAACTGGGACTCTTCATTTTATCTGCTGCCTAAAATAAAACAACTCTCATCATTCCAAGTGGCTGATGTTTCAAACAGCTGATCAGGACAGTGCTTCAGGAGACTTCAGGATGGTTTTTCAGTAATCCTCCTAAAAGCTGACGAGTGAAGATGTGGGATGTTACTACCAGATGATGCGCGTTGACTAACTTCCAGGTGTTATGAAATTTATGGGGATGCACCCATACCGGTATCGGGTAACAGCCTCGATACCACATTTTCTAAAGTACACATACTCGTTAAAAGTCCCTCGATGCCGGGGACCGATACCACGGTCTGAGAAATGTCTATGTTTGAGCAGCGTGTAAGGGGTTAATCACAGGCGCCGAGTGCCCGCCCCCAGGGTCCCAGCTGCAGCTCAGAGCAGGGAGAAGGCGAGGTGAGACGGGATGAAACAACATGTCAGCAGTGTGGAACTATTTCAAAGTGGAGGAAGACAACAAAACAAAGGCGGACTGCAAATTGTGCTCGGCGAAATTGTCCAGAGGAGGCGCAAAAGGTAGCACATTTAACACAAGTAATTTAATCAAGCACCTAAAATCCAAACACGACAAGGAGTACAAAGAGTTTACCGATGCTTCTAAACCAACACAACCCACGCTGCAGCAAACTCCTGCAAGACGAGAGAAAATGTCCAAAGACAATCCACGTGCTGTGAGAATAACACAAGCTATTATGGAGTACATTGCCACTCTCGGAGGTAGAAAATGTGGGATTCCTGCATCTCCTCCATGTTCTGGAGCCCAGATATGATGCCCTAAGCCGCCGCTACATGACTGACACAGAGCTGCCCAAACTGCACGACTCTGTGAAAAAACATATCCACAGCCGACTGCAAGCCTCCTATGAGTTTAGTTTCACCACGGATATTTGGACCAGCAGTGTTAGCCCCGTGTCGCTAATTAGCCTAACTTCCCAGTGGATAAACGAGATTTTCACGCCGCAACGAGCCACATTACCTGCGAAACAACTCCGCGGCTCACACACCAGCCAGGCTATAGCGCATGTGTTTGAGGAAATGCTCCAGACATGGGGTATACCAAAAACATCAGTGCACATTGTGCTTCGTGACAATGCCAAAAACATGACTAAAGTCATGAATGACCCAGGGCTCCCAAGTCTGCCGTGTGCCGCGCACACGCTCCAGCTGGCTGTTCACGAGGGCTTATTAGCACAGGGGAGCATAGCTGATGCTATAGCAATGGGGTGAAAAATAGTTGGGCATTTTAAGCATCCTGCCTTAGCCTACTCCCGCCTCGAGGACATTCAGGGACAGCTGAACAGCCAATAAAGAGACTGCAGCAGGACGTACAGACGCGCTGGAACAGCACGTATTACATGCTTCAGTCCCTCATTGAACAAAAGCGAGTGCTGGGGGCGTATGTGTCTGAGCATATTTATGTTTATGTTTATGTGCTTAGCAGACGCTTTTACCCAAAGCGACTTACAATTATTTTTTTTTAACCTATAGGGCATGTTGTGATTTGTGGGGGAAACCGGAGTACCCGGAGAAAACCCACGCATGCATGGGGAGAACACGCAACTCCACGCAGAAAGGCCGCAGCCGAGTTTCGAACCTGCGACCTGCATGAACTCCCTGACTGTCTCACCGCTCACCAATGGGCTCTTATTGAGAAGGCTGTTGCCATCCTCGCCCCATTTGAGGAACTAACTAAAAAGTGAGCAGCTACGATGCACTAGCCTCTGATGTCATCCCAGCTGTGACTGTGCTTGTGCGACTTCTAAACAGAGAAACCGACGAGGACCACGGTGTCAAGACAATGAAAGCAGGAGTGTTGCAAGCTTTTCAAAAGTGTGGGGGATGTTGTCTGTGGATGTCATCAGTTGTAAATTGAAACTCAACCTCAATGCAGTAACAGATCTGCGCATAATTCACAGTAACAAAGTCCTTCCAAAAACATGCCTAATATTCACCAATGTATAAACCGCACACATGCAGAACGGGAAGAACTGATGTTCCAAACAACAGAACCCGAGTTTTCTCCATCAACAACATCCAATTCAACAATAAGCAGTTAAATCAAAAGGACGTAAAAAGACACTAAATACGCATTTAGAGAAAAACACACAGCAGCCAAAATCCAATATCCTATCCACAGAATCCGCCGTTTAAATTAAAGCCCAGGCTCTTCTCTTTCCAATAATATTCATGCACTCTATGTGCAAAATTCACAGAGCCAGCAGCTAACAAACCACAGCTCATTTCATGACGTGAAAAGCATAAATTCAGTCTTACCTTTGTTGATTCATGGTCATAATCCATGTTATAGTAAACACAATCCAATCCCTTTGTGTAATCCATCTTCTCAACATCACACAAAGCTGATTCGTGGCTGTTGTAGCTTGCAACCCCCAGGGCTAGCAGAACGATAGGAAACACATATAACACAATACCCAGAATGCACCTGGCTTACAACCCCAGCCAGGTCATTACACTGCCCCCCAGGGGATGGGTCAAATGCGGAGAACAAATTTCACACACACACCTGTGTGTGTGTGACAACTAATGGAACTTTGACTTTGCATCCATCCGACGCCAAATCCCAAAAACCTAGCCTAAAAAAATCAAAAGCAAGTGATTCTATTGGCTCAGAGGTTTCCTAACTAACCTGTGTCAGAACCCAAGTCCCCAAACCAGCCTCTCCCAGCTAGCCCATCTCCACCATGGACTACAACTCCCAGCATGCTCCTTGCGGGGATTCCCTCCACGTCACACCTACGTCACTAACCGTGACTATATAAGGAAGTTGCCTCCCCAGCTCACCACTCAGTCATCGTTTCTTCAGATCTATGATCAGAGTTTCCAATCAACCGATCCATCCTACGAACTATCTGCTCACAGTAAGTGCTCTTACTTACTCCTGGAAAACCCGGCATCTCCGTGTCACTTCACTGACGCTTGAACGCTCGGGGATTCCTAGATTAAACCGTGAGCCGGCGTTTCACCGACGCTATCACTTCCGCGTCTGTGAAACCACGCTCTCTACAAGCTCAACTCCCGTATCCAGCCGACCAGTCTGACAGGATGACTGAGTCCATTAACCCAGCGGAGTTTGAGCGAATGAAGAATGAGATTGTTCAGCTCCACGCCTTGGTCGATCGGCTCAACACCAAGGTGAACTCCCTGACCGACCTCACCCTTCAATTATCCACATCCCTCAATGCTCTCCAGCAGCAAGCCCTCGCTCCACCTAAGGAGGAGCCGCAGTTCAGCCTACCGGAGAGGTGGAATGGAGAGATTGGGAGCCCAGATGGTCTGCTCGCCTCCCTCGACATGCAATTCAAGTGCCAACCAGGACGCTTCCCCACTGCCCGCTCTTGGGTGGCGCACCTCACCTCCCTGCTTTCTGGACGCGCTCAGGAGTGGGCCGCTGCTCTTTATAATTCAAAATCCCCTGCCTGCAATGACTATGCTGCTTTTGTGGCCGCCCTCAGGAAGACCTTCGTTCCACCCAGTAGCGAAGTGGGGGCTGAAGCACGTCTCCTAAAACTCCGCCAACG
>SSNQ01034169.1:71191-73691 GCA_006942095.1 Nothobranchius kuhntae
TTTCGCACCATCGCAGCCAAACTACAATGGGATGACTCTGCCCTTCGGGCTGTCTTCTTAGAGGGGTTGGCACCCTACATCCGAGACGAGATGGCGGGAAAAGAACTGCCCCAGACCCTGGATGAAGTTGCCTACCTGGCGCTGCGCATCGACCAGCGGGTTCTGGTTCGACCCAGGTCCTCCACTCGCCCACTCAGAGCTCCTGGACCTCTTCCTCGTTCACCAACGCCAGCCCCCGGACCCACTTCAACTGAGGAGCCTATGCAGCTAGGCCACCTTCCCCTGGAAGAGAGACAGCGACGGTGGCGCGAGGGTCTCTGTGCCTACTGTGGCTCTCCCGACCACCGGCGCCTGGACTGCCCATTACGGCCGGGAAACGAAGGAACCCGCTGAGTATCGGGGTAGCTCAGCCCGGGTCACCCTCTGCTCCTGTCTCTTCCCACGACTCCTCCTTCCTGTCACCCTCTTTCATGGTGAGACCTCACATCAGATGCATGCTCTGGTGGACTCGGGGGCCGCCGACAACTTCATGGATGTGGATCTGGCTAAACGCCTACGGATCCCCCTGACTCCCCTGGAATGGGTTGTTCCGGTGACCTTGGTGGACGGCAGACCTCTCCAGCCCTATCCTGTCCAAGACCGAACCCAGTCACTCCAGATGATCCTCCAAGGCCACCGGGAAACCCTCCATTTCCTTATCATCTCCGCTCCCTCCTCTCCTCTAATCCTGGGGTTCCCCTGGCTCCGTCTCCACAACCCCCAGATTTCCTGGTCCCAGAACCGCCTTTTAGGCTGGGGGACCCAGTGCCAGGCCCACCTATCTCCTTCTCCACCCATGGCAGACCGCAATTTACTTTATTTTTTTCTCTACAGTCTGTCAGTGATGCGAGCGCAGGACAGGAAATACTTTTACAGTGTTGTGAAAACCAGCAAAAGGAAAGTAGGCTTCAAGCTCAACAGAAGCAGAGAGAAGCCTAATGAAATGGATCAGTATGGTTAAATGAGTGGATTTTTTTTATTCTACTTTCACTTCTCATTTCTAAACTCTTTTGAAGGTTTAAGAGAATTCCTTTTTATCTCCCGCAAGACTGAAACAGCGTGCCACCAAACCAGTTTTCTCCTGATCATTCTGAGAAATGTTAGATCTTCGGGCTCTGCTGGAGACCCTTCATGCTGCTGGATTACCTTCCTTCACTCTCCTGTGTTAGTGTCTGACGGTGCTTGTGATGCAGGGCTCACCGTGTTAAAGTTGGGGAAGAGGCTGAGGGGGGACGACCCATTGAGCCTGAAGGGTAGGAGGTGTTTGAGGTCGAGCTGAGGCTGCAGCGGCCGTCCTGGGACTGGGAGGGAGGCAAGGAGGGGGTTGCCCTGGGCCGATGTACCTGTGGAACACAAAGAGATGAACGCTAGAAGTTAGGAGGCTTCAGAAAAGGAAAAACACACACGAGGGACGTTTCTGTGAAAGGAACACGCGCTCAAAGGAGATCAAAGGTAAAGTCTGAACACAACCTAGAGCTATTCACAGACTCGTGTGTTTGGAGGTAGTTTTGCTGGCCTCCTAACAGACCTCTTATCACTCAAGGACACACACACACACGGACATAAACACATCATTTAATTACTGATTTATTGGCCAATGAAAGGCGGCTGTGCAAGTGGAAGACGGGAGATATCGGATTTCAAATGGAGCAGGGATGAAGAGATTTCTAATTTTCCGCCTGGCTGCCTTCCAGTGGACCGGGGCGCTCAGCTGTGCGCAGGCACTTATTCCAGCACCGGGATCAATCATCGGTGTCAGCGGCGGGTCACCGCGGCCACCTCCAAGCACGCCGATCATTCAGCGCTCGTGCAACAGAAGAGATGCTGTTGCACTTCAGTGTGGAACAACAAACACGAGAGAGGCGGAGAAAACAATAAAAAAAGGGTTTCTAGCAAACAAAAACTCTTTTAGACGTGATTCTGTGAAATAAAACGGAAAAACCACAGATGCATTCAAAGGTGTTTTTGTATCAATAGTGTTTTAATTAGCTATTTATCCAATTACAATTGTGTATAAATCACTAATTAGCTAAACTAAACAAGTTTCTAATGCGAATGTGATGCTATGAAAACCTTCACCTCACTGAGATCGATGCAACACTCAAGAGTTGTTTTCTGTTTTATTCCTGCTGGTTATTCCCTTCACCTGATAAATCTACTACTTGTAGGAAATAACCTGCCCCCAAAATAACAGCGATCCAATTGATCTATTCTCTTGCTTCACTTTTAGGAGAGCCTTTATTGAACTGTGCATCTTGTTTCCACCTAACCTCCTAAAAGCCTGTGTCCTCATAAGAAGACCGTGTCTTCTTTCAGTGCAATAATACAGTTTATTCTCCTCAAGCTGAACCCGGGACACTCCACAAGTCTCAAAGCTCTCACTCATCACCAGACTAGCCCACGGGTACGTCCTGATTCATAACGTAACTCTTTGGATTGTATCTGCAACTCAGCTGGATCA
>SSNQ01034169.1:76191-82092 GCA_006942095.1 Nothobranchius kuhntae
GTGAATGCGCATGGAAAGTGGATTTATTCCAGTCTGCTCCTTATGCATCTTTCCTGTCCGATTTAGAGAGTTGTGTTTGCATGTCTCTAAACGTCTGCTGCCGTATGTCGTATCCGACTGGAGTCGCCCCTGCATGAAAGCTCAGATTTATTTACACGTCTGAGTCGAGCCCCAGAATCAAACGTCCAGCCTGTTTGTGGCTTTGCTCACAGATCTGACTGTCACAGCTTCCCTAGGCTGCCCTCCTCTTCCTCCTCCACCCATCACGGCACCACATTCCTCCCTCTCATGACTCACCGGGCTCAGTTATACAACAGCCGTCACTTTGCATCTCCTTGGATGCGAGCACGCTTGTGTGCAAGTCAAACATTGATTTTTCAATTATTTTCTACATGTACATCTGAGGAATTGCAAGACTCTACACAAACAAACTGCAATCTGAGATCCCTTAAGTCCTTCAACTGTAGTTTTCTTCTCATTATTTCAAGCTTTTGTTGATTTCTCACATCTAAACGCCGTCACACTGCCTCTCTCCACTGCTTATTCCTGCAGCTAAACAGCATGGGAAGAGAAAAAAGCTGCCTTTCTGTTTGTGAGTCGACGTAATTATGCTGATTTGTTTCTGGCACAGCAGGGTCTGGGAGTTGAATGACTAGATTTCCGCCTTCTATTCCTCCTATCTGCCTATAATTTCCCTCAGAATGAATTTACCAAAAATAAATGCCAGACTAGGTAAACTGTCCTCAAACTGACAAGATAATTGTTATCTTGTCAGTGTCTTGTTGGCCTCAGCTGGAGCCCAGAGAGTCTAAAGGACGGCATGCTGCTGTTGAACCATAAAAACCTGCAAAATGCTGGCTGCAGTCTGAATATGAGCTACACAAACAAAACACAAGAGTTTTCTATAAAACATGACATGAGAAGTCAGGCTGCATCCCGAGATTGGGACGTACAGTATGACAACATGACACGTGAGCGCTGCTCTGCAGGGAAGTCGTACAGTTTGAGATGGAGATCAACGCCATGGCTGAAATAGTAGAACAGTGTACGGCCGGCTTAAAGCGACTCCAGAAGTGTTGTTTTTGGCGGGCATCTCAGTTTTAGTCCTAGTTTTAGTCGACTAAATCTCTAAAAGGTTTTAGTCGGCAAAGATTTTTGTTCATAATTTTACAAAACATTAAACAAAGTTTTATCCTCTAACAAATGGATTTATAGGTCTGACATGTGCTCTGAGCTACTGGAGAGAGTTTCATACCAACATCATTTATTTTATGGGACACAATCTCACCTGCTCCAGAATTTGTAAAACATTAATCCCGGACTGGTATCATTTATTTTTACTTTACTGATAATCACAGTAATGTAAATAAGTTATTGATCTGTGCAGATCTGTGCATCATTCTGTAGATTTCCACTAAAGAAATTTATGATTTTCTTTCCTTAACAGAACGGACTCTTAGGGAGCATAAAGAGTATTCGACACAATATTACAGAAATAAAGAAATGTGGCTGTTTAATTTTGTAACGTGATGAAGGAGCTATTCCTCAAGGTTATTTAACCTTTTTCCACAGTTCCCTTTGACACAGCACCAGAGTGCCTCAAGGTCATGCATTCACTTCTAAACTGTTTACTTTCCAGCAATGAAGACAGAAGATGAAGAGACTCTTTTCTTTTATTAAGTCAAAGAACTCTATTTTCAATAAAGCTAATCAAAACAACTGTTAGTCAATAATACGATGTGACCGATCTGTGAAATCACAATGTTATGATTAATATGTTTTAATAAGTAAATGACTTAATCTAGTTCACTAGACACACTGACACACGTTAAGGCAAACAGCCGCATGACACATTGCTGTTGCTGATCCAATCAGAACCTTCCTAGTCTGAAGCGTGGCAGAGCCTCTGTGGTGTTTATAAATCTGCCAGCTTTGATTTGTCCAGAATCAAAAACATCCAGATTGATAAAACCAGTTACAACCCCATTTTAAGTTCAGTTCACCGCACGCTAAGTGAAGTAACTGGACCGGCCATCCGGACTTCCCTTTTTAAGCTGAGAACCAACAAGCTGGGAAAAATCTGTTGTTTTTACCAACCAAGCAACGGTCCCTTCAGAATAAAAGCTGAACTCACTGACCCAAGGAGGGTCCCCTTTTGACGCTGTGAACCACCTGTCGCTTTTTACCTGGAGACAATCCAAGGACTAGTTTGTCGTGCTGTGACGCTGTACCATTGGCTCCAGTACCGGAAGGAAGGTCAGAGGACCTGACATTCTGGATCCATCGTGGAGGTCTCATTGAGGGTCGCATTCTGTGGATGCGACAGAATGGTGTCTCATGTGTTCATGAAGACGGGTCTCAAACTCTGATCAGTTAGGAGCAAAACATCATCTCCCACTCAAACTTTGCTTCTCCGGATGCGGAGGTTCTGAATAAGACATCATTCACACACACCATTCACCTCACACTTCATTCCAACAGAACATCCATCATTAAAGAGTTAGTCTTGTTAAATTGTTTAAAAATCATTTCGTAATAAATTTACTTAAATGTTTAAAGTCTCTCTCTTCTCTTGTCTCTCAGTTAATACAAAGTGTTATTATTAGAAAGTCCCTGTAATAAAAAGATCCAATCTTCTGATTTAAATAACCCAGTGTCCATAAGATGGGATTCATACTAGATATGAATCTTTAATGTCTTATGGTCCTTAATTAAATGTAATTCTAATCCATTACACATGTAACATGTTTGACACTGCAGGTTTTTGAAGAATGACGTCATCCTGCTAAAGGGGAGAAAACTAACAAACATGGAGCCTGGTGTTTATGATACGTCTGATGGTATGGAGACAAAACGAATGTGATGATGAGTAGAGCTTAACATATTTAACAGCTGGACCCTCATTATTGAAGCTCTGACCAGGAATTCAACACAAATTTATGTTTCTGTCCACTGACAAAGTAATTGATTCTAAAAAGTAACTGATTCTAAATCATCCCCGCTTCCGGTCTTTAACAAGATGGCGCCTGTGCTTGGCTTAGCCACAGTCACCGGCCACTTTTTCAAACTTTTCTCCACTAACCTCCTCTTTTCCACCTTGCTCCTGTCTGCGATCCTCTTGTCCTTTGTTTGGCGACTTGAGCACCACTTTCGCATTCCCGCCAGGCCGCGTTGCGGCACGGTTTCTCCGTCCAAGTTTTTTAAGGTCGGTTTATCCTCATTCCTCAGTGGTTTCTCCTCCTGTTCCCTCCATAAGTGGTTTTTATAAACACTGTGGATCTAACCCTGCTAATTTATGTCCACTAACTCCAGCTGTTTCTGCAGTTTCTGATTCCTCCACCTCACTCAGCATGGCTCTATTAAATACCCGCTCTGTTAACAATAAGTCCTTCCTGCTCAATGATCTAATTCTCTTTAAAAACCTGGATTTTCTGTTTCTGACTGACGTTTGGCAGCAAACATCTGATTATTCTGGTCTGACTGAACTCTGCCCGAGTGGTTATTCTTTCCTTAGCCAGCCCCGGGGTTCTGGTCGTGGTGGAGGCCTAGCTGTTGTTTTCAGAGACCATCTTCCATGTAGCTCTACAACCTCTGGTCACTTTGCTTCCTTTGAATGGCAGCTTTTTAAAGATGGGCATAAGGACCCGTTCTACTGTGCTGTGGTCTATCGTCCACCTGGTCCAAAAGGTTCTTTCCTTCAGGAGTTTAGTGACTTTCTATCCTCCACTGTGAAGCTGTCCAGACTGGTGATTGTTGGTGACTTTAACATCCATGTTGATGATCCCTCTGATCACTTTGCCATGAATTTCTCCAGCCTTATGGACTCCTTCAGCTTTACTCAGCATGTTTCTGGCCCCACACACACCAGGGGACACACTCTAGACCTTGTTTTTACCCTGAGTCTAAATGCTGACAGTGTTTGTCCTGAGGACGTTTATATTTCAGATCACCATTGCATTTTCTTTAACTTGTCAGTTTCTGCGTCCCCACCTCCTGCTCGCCGTATGGTTAGTTATCGTTTTTTTAATGAGAGCACAGCTAGCAATTTTTCTGCTGCTTTTGATCCACCCTGTTCTTCTGATAACGACCCAGATTCCTTAACTTTTCAGTTCAACTAGCACTGCCTCTCCATTCTGGACAACATCTGTCCTGTCAGAACCAGATCAGTTCCTGCAGTGAACCCTACTCGCTTGGTTAATGACAGCATTCACAGCCTAAAGTGCCAATGCAGAAAAATTGAGCGTTTGTGGAAGAAAACCCATCTCCACGTCCATCTGCTGCATCTAAAGGGTCTTCTGACATCCTTTAACTCTGCAGTCAGAGATGCGAGGGTTTCCTATTTCTCCAACCTGGTGTCCCAGAGCAAAGGGAACCCCAAGGTGCTGTTTAACACCATCAGCAGCATCGTCTCTCCTGCCTCTCCTACAGCCTCCATCCACTCTGTTACAGACTGTGAGAACTTTCTGTCTTTCTTTGTGGACAAAGTCAGTAAGGTTAGATCTAGCATCTCTCCTTCAGCCTTATCGCTGCCTCTCCCGACTCCAACCTGGCCCATCATCCTAGATAGCTTTGCTCCTGTTTCTTTGCCTGAGTTAACCAAACTAGTTAACTCTATGAAGACCTCTGCATGCCCCCTCGACATCTTACCCTCATCTTTGTTTAAAAGTGCTTTTCAGTCCATCGGTCCCAGCGTGCTCTCTATAATTAATGCTTCTCTGGTTTCTGGTCAGGTCCCTGCTTACTTTAAGAATGCTGTAATCCACCTGCTTCTTAAAAAAACGAGTCTTGATGCCTCTCTCCATAGCAGCTTCAGACCCATCTCTAAACTTCCGTTCATCTCCAAGATCTTGGAAAAGGTTGTGGCTAAACAACTCACAGCTGCTCTTGATGAACATAACATCTACGATAGCTTCCAGTCAGGTTTTCGTAGAGCTCATTCTACTGAAACAGCTCTTCTTAGGGTCTCTAATGACCTTCTGACTCACAGTGATGCAGGGGACTGTTCTGTTTTGGTCCTGTTGGACCTGACTGCAGCCTTTGACCCTTTTGACCATCACCTGCTACTGGAGAGGCTCAGAGACTGGGTAGGCCTATCAGGATCTGCTCTGGAGTGGTTCTCCTCTTATCTGTCTGAGCGCTCCTTTTCTGTGGCCGTCTCCAAGTTTAGGTCCTCCACCACCCTCCTCACCCATGGTGTCCCACAAGGTTCTGTGCTGGGGCCTCTGCTCTTCCTCCTCTATCTGCTTCCTCTTCAGCACATCCTGAGCTTCTTCAAAGGAATCTCCTGCCATCTTTATGCAGATGACATCCAACTGGACATCTCCTTTAAGCCCCATGAGATGTCTAAGCTGCAGCTGTTACACACCTGCTTAGACTCTATCAAAACCTGGATGGCTGGGAGCTTTCTACAGCTGAATGAAGATAAGACTGAGGTCCTCATCTGTGCCCCAGACAAGCTGGTTCCCAAAGTCAGAGACTCTCTTGGTCAGCTTGCTTCTCACACCAAACCTTCTGTCAGGAATCTTGGCGTGACCTTTGACCCAGCTCTCACCCTGGATTCTCATGTCAGTTCTCTTGTTCGCTCTTCCTTCTTCCATCTCGGGAACATTGCTAAGCTGAGTCCCATTCTGTCCCGCTCTGAACTTGAGACAGTTCTCCACACCTTCATCTCCTCACGCTTAGACTACTGTAACTCTGTTTTCACGTGTCTGAGCAGAACCTCCCTGAACCGTCTACAGGTGGTTCAGAGCGCCTGTGCTCGGCTTCTGACCAAGTCCTACAAACACACCCACATCACCCCGCTTCTCCTCCAGCTTCACTGGCTGCCAGTTAACTCCAGGGTTCATTTCAAGATCCTGGTTCTGGTCTATAGGGCCTTACATGGACAAGCACCATCTTACA
>SSNQ01034169.1:88499-110999 GCA_006942095.1 Nothobranchius kuhntae
AAAGCCGTCTACGCGTTCTGTTCCATGGCGAAATCGAAACTTCTGTTGTTTTGTTTGGCTGTGTCAGGTTGGAGGGAATTAAGGTTATTTAAGCGGTTCAGAGTTAAAAAAGTGGTAGATATGATGTTTCACAAGGTGCTGCTGGAGTTATGTGAAATCTTACTTGTTATTTTACTATAAAACATAATAATAATCAACTTCTCCTCCATGTTTGCTCGGAGATGTACGGAGCATCCTGTCCGCTCATTGGTCAGTGAATGAAACCTCCGTTGACTGGTCCTCGTCCGAGCGACAGCGATGAAAAGTTGAAAATATTTCAACTTTCTGGGATCGCGTTGCTGGGTCGCCTGTGCACGACACGTGCACGAGCGCAAAATTTCACACGCACGTTTTTCGCGTTTCGCTTAGTAGGAGGGAGACCCGCGATTATCGCTTTGTCGCGCATGTCTCATTGAAAACGAATGGAGGAGAGGCGATGTCGTCTCCCGTTAGTCCAGCCCATTAGATCCATCGCTGGTCTGATCACGAAGCTCCAGAATGCGGAGAACATCATTTATGACCTTCTCCTGAAAATCTAGATTTAAAAGATTCCTTTCAGGATGTTTTCACAATTTATAACCCTTTAATCGTAAGCGGGTGGTACCGGACAGCAGCACAGGTTGTGTCAGGGGTCGTTTTAGAGATTTAAAGTGTTA
This sequence comes from Nothobranchius kuhntae, assembly GCA_006942095.1. NCBI lineage: Eukaryota > Metazoa > Chordata > Actinopteri > Cyprinodontiformes > Nothobranchiidae > Nothobranchius > Nothobranchius kuhntae. The sequence continues at coordinate 89,195 of SSNQ01034169.1, forward strand.
CCTTTGACCCTTTAAAGTGGACTCACTGAAGTACATGGAAATGCCGTTTCAACTGTTCAATGTTTGAGGCTATAAAAAGATTTTTTTCTCATTTTCTTTATTTGAAATTTCTTTGACTTTCTTCCTTATTTTATTTTAAACATAATTTCAACACATCAAAGACCAGAAAGATAAACATGCTAAAAACATTACATTTCCATCAAAATGATTTGTAAATCAAAACAAAGGCATTAAAAAAGGGAGCAGGAAGAAGCAATGGCTTATTCAGTCCTGCTCCTAATTCCTGACTGAAATAAATAGAAAGCTCTTCAAAGAGACAATGTGTAGTTTTTTACTGTTAATCTCTGCAAAAATCCATCAAAATGTTGCTGAAAATGAATGAAATGATGGTAAATGGTCTGTATTTGATATAGCGCCTGCTAGAGTCCTGGAACCCCTCAAGGCGCTTTACAACACAACCAGTCATTCACCCATTCACACACACATTCACACACTGGTGGGGATGAGCTACGATGTAGCCACAGCTGCCCTGGGGCGCACTGACAGAGGCGAGGCTGCTGAAAACAGGCGCCACCGGTCCCTCCGACCACCACCAGCAGGCAAGGTGTGTTAAGTGTCTTGCCCAAGGACACAATGACAGCGACAGACTGAGCGGGGCTCGAACCTGCAACCTTCCGATCACGGGGCGAGCACTTAAGCACTTAACTCCTGTGCCACCGTCGTCCGTGATGCCCAACTGATGCCCAGTTATTGAAAAATATTGGCAGCTTCCATAACACATGACCACAAAAATCAGGTCTAAAATACACGTGGGCGGGTCTAGGTCTCTGGGCGACACCATTTTAGACGCCACGTTTCCTTCTATGGGAGCCTGTGAGGACAAGTCACATTTACTGATTTCTAACAAATGCTAACTAAACTTTTGTCATTCATAAATATAATTGTTTTACACATTTACCTCTTCGCTTGTTGCCAATGATGAAAGGGAGTCTGATATGCTCGTTATTTTGCTAGAGGTTTAGATCCTAACGGCCATTTGTTGGTAAGGTCTTGCTCGAACACAAAAATACTGCTTGCTTGCAATGATTTAGGTGTGTGCTGCCCTACACACCATCACTTTAAAGGCACGCTTTCAGCACCCCCGGTGTCTGTTTTTAATTCTCTGTGGTTAAACTGAAAATAATACTTATCTCCTCATTGTGCGTTCATCTTTTTAACACCTTAACCTAACAGCTGAAACATCTCTCAGCCTTCCTTAGTGTCTACATGACCCTGATCTAAAGCTACAGTGATGTTCTGCTGAGCGGTGGTGGCCTCACTGAGGGGGCGATCGGCTAGCACACTGCTGCTAACCACTTAAACATTCTCCCTCTCCTGATAATAGCTTTTTGCTTTCCTTGATGTTGGATGTGCTACTGCTAGTTTACCCGTTTAATTATAGATTCACTAGGATAAATACAATAAAGTTTATCTCTCACCAAATAGAATATTTACTAAGAAATCACAATGTTACTATAGAAACATTACTTGGTGTGTGTGTGTGTGTGTGTGTGTGTGTGTGTGTGTGTGTGTGTGTGTGTGTGTGTGTGTGTGTGTGCGTGTGTGTGTGTGTGTGTGTGTATCCCCAGTGAGTCGTGGTGGATGGCTGCTTATACTGAGCCAGGATCCTCTGGAGGTGTCATGGCCTGTGTCTTCCATGTGTCTCCTGATGTTTCTCCATCCATCTCTAGATCCCCTCCGGCGTCTCAGTTAAGTGTCTTATGTTGTTACCCTTTTCAATCATTCCTCCCAGGTCAGCTCCAGCCTCTTGTCCCCAGCTCAGTGTTTGTGTGTGTGTGTTTATGTCCTCCTCCAGCTAGGTGTGTGTGTGTGTGTGTGTGTGTGTGTGTGTGTGTGTGTGTGTGTGTGTGTGTCCTTCTCAGTTAGGTCTGGTGTCCTCTCCTGCTCCTCCTCCCTGATTAGTTATCACTTTCACCTGGTTCTCTCCCCTCACACCTGCAGCTCATCATCCTCCCATTATGTCCCAGTGTATTTAAGCCCTGTCTTGTCTCAGTGTCTTGTCGGTCCATTGTTGTTTGTATGTCAGCGTGTTCTGATGCTCTGTNGGCGCAAAACTCGCCCTGATCTTGTGGATTCTCGCACGAGTGGAAAATCGGCTCAAAAAAGTGAAAAAGTCACACAGTGCACGCCCGGCTTTACCTGACACACGGGAGGCGATCCGTGGCAGCGGCCAGCGGCTCTAAAGCAGGGTTTCTCAACCTTGGTCCTCAGCGCCCTCCTGTCCTGCATGTTTTCAGTGTCTCTGCTTCAAGCACACCTGATTTACATATTTGAATAGCCTCCTCAGGAGGCCATCGAGTGCTGCAGATGCCCCTGTAATTTAAGTCAGGTGTGAGTGGCAGTAGAGAAACACTAGTGCTTGAAAGAGTCGCATGGAAAACATGTAGGACAGGTGGGTGCTGAGGATCAGGGTGGAGAAACCCTGATCTAAAGCTACAGTGATGTTCTGCTGAGCGGTGGTGGCCTCACTGAGGGGGCGATCGGCTAGCACACTGCTGCTAACCACTTAAACATTCTCTCTCTCCTGATAATAGCTTTTTGCTTTCCTTGACGTTGGATGTGCTACTACTAGTTTACCCGTTTAATTATAGATCCACTAGGATAAATACAATAAAGTTTATCTCTCGCCAAATAGAATATTTACTAAGAAATCACAATGTTACTATAGAAACATTACTTGGTGTGTGTGTGTGTGTGTGTGTGTGCGTGTGTGTGTGTGTGTGTGTGTGTATCCCCAGTGAGTCGTGGTGGATGGCTGCTTATACTGAGCCAGGATCCTCTGGAGGTGTCATGGTCTGTGTCTTCCATGTGTCTCCTGATGTTTCTCCATCCCTCTCTAGATCCCCTCCGGCGTCTCAGTTAAGTGTCTTATGTTGTTACCCTTTTCAATCATTCCTCCCAGGTCAGCTCCAGCCTCTTGTCCCCAGCTCAGTGTTTGTGTGTGTGTGTTTATGTCCTCCTCCAGCTAGGTGTGTGTGTGTGTGTGTGTGTGTGTCCTTCTCAGTTAGGTCTGGTGTCCTCTCCTGCTCCTCCTCCCTGATTAGTTATCACTTTCACCTGGTTCTCTCCCCTCACACCTGCAGCTCATCATCCTCCCATTATGTCCCAGTGTATTTAAGCCCTGTCTTGTCTCAGTGTCTTGTCGGTCCATTGTTGTTTGTATGTCAGCGTGTTCTGATGCTCTGTGTGAGCTTTGTACCTCGTTCCAGTTTGTGCTCTAGGTGAGCTTTTGTTCCTTCTGGACTTTTGGATTTTTTGGCTCGCTGCCTTTGGATTTATTTTTGTTCCTCCTGCTAAATAAAAGGATTTTACTTATTCATCATCTCTGCCTCGTGTCATCCTGGGTACTGTATTTTGGGTCCTACAAACCTCGTATCGTGACAGGAGGTTTCTTCCTGTTAAAAGGGAGTTTTCCTCTCCACTGTCGCTAAATACTTGCTTAGTATGAGGATTGCATCAAGTCACTGACACTAGTCAGTGACTTGATGTAATTTGCTGGGTTCCTTATATAGGAAACTTTTTCCTGATTGGCTTAATGAACTGACCTGGATTGGAATGTTTACGGTGTAAAGTGCCTTGAGACGACTCTTGTCGTGATTTGGTGCTATATAAATAAACTTGAATTGAAATAAAACATGCAGGAACATGTTTGAAGCTGACTGCAGCGCCAGGTATGTCAGCTCAACATAGTGGCCCACCAGGCTGAAGTTTGCATTAATCTGGGCACAGACGGTGGTGGGGGTCTGAGTGACATTTCATCAACCCTGTAAAGTATGGCTTTAAATACAATAGAAATACACCTACATGCACATACAGTCTGTGTATGCATGCCTAGCCATACAATTTTCATTCTTTTACTTTACAAATCATTTTCTGTTGCTTTGAATGTTTTGTTGTTTTTTTATCCTAATTCAAAAAAAGGAAGTTTCTGTTTTTAGGCTGCAAACCAAAGAATACAAAGTGATCTAATATAGTCACCCCTTCTACAAACTGATTCTCTTGATTTTAGGTTGTTGAAACACCTGAAGCTTTAGAACAACTTTCATATTCACTATCTAACTGCGGAGAAGCTTTCAGCAGCACGTTTGTGTCCGTGACATTTGGCTCAGCAGAGAGTAGAGGAGGATCTGTAGCAGGACTTGGTGGAGATGCTTCTTCTCTTGGGGGTAAGTCCATAACGAGTTCTGTCAGGCAAGCCGTGAGCAGCGGGTTGCTACAGAACCCAACCTGCGCAGAGGCAAGGCCCATCTGTCAAGCAGAGACGATAAGCCTGGAGCCCTCCAGAAACAAATTGCTCTGCCTCCCAACTGTGAAGCCCTACCGGGCAGCCGGCTGCAGGCGGGAATAGAGATGCAGCCGATTCCTGGTGCTGCAGGACGGATCAAACATATCAATCTATGCAGATGGTGCCAATGAGAAGCCCCTGCTCTAAAGCAGAAGCTGAAGCTCAGTGTAATAAACTGGGAAATTTTTGGTTAAAACTGTCTAAAAAATGATTATTACCCAAAAAAAAGTATTCTTACCAATTGTCATTGGTTTACAAATACCTCAAATATCATTAGTGACGTTTCGAAAACTGTTCACTAGTGAAGAAGACACAGATTGGCGGGAAACAATAGTGCTTATTATAGTTAATTCGTTAATAAACTCAGTGTTGGATATTAATTTGTCACTTAAAATAAATTTATTTCTTAAATAGTTACAAATGATTTATTTCAAAATCAGCTATGAACGCTTCAGACTGAGTTCTAAATGTTTAAACCTTTATTTTCAAGTTTCAAATCTCTGATTGAGTTTCACATTTCCTCTGTTGCTTAAACAGGTTAAATTATGAGCTCCTGTCTATCATCTGATCAATATGTTCCACTGATTTCATAAACCACGATTAAAGTGCTGTTTATAAACACTGTTAATGTTTAATATCCTCCTGGTTGTGTTTAACAAACATCAATCAGAGATCAATGTGTCCACGAGGACACAAAGGATCAATGTCCAAGAGGCATCCTAACCAGATGGCCGAGCCACCTCAACTGGCTCTTCTCTGAGTGGAGGAGCAGCGGGTCTACTCTGAGCCCCTCCCAGATTACAGAGATTCTCACCCTATCTCTAAGCGGGGCGGACACTGTACGACTTTTTCACTGTTTTGAGCCGATTTTCCACTCGTGCGAGAATCCACAAGATCGGGGCGAGTTTTGCGCTGAGCGTTGTGTAGTGTACAGGGGGTTACGAGAGGCGATTAACTCCACGTGACCAGCTACCGATCAGCAATCGTGAGCTTGTACGGACTTCTGGAGTGTTTGATATTTTGCTCGTCCCTCGTGAGGGTTGAAGCAGCGCAGCGAGCGGCTGCGACCCAAAAAGTACCAGAACCGCTCACGGCGCATGCACAATCCTGCATCAGCGCCGCTCGCCCGCTATTTCCCTAATAACACACGCTGTTCGTTTTTATTTCTACATGTTTTTTTACTCACAGATTGTCAAGAAGGCGTGTTTGTCGTGTTCATGTCAAATTAAACTGATCACAAAACACAGATTTACTTTCTTTATTTTGTTTTCCTCATCCAACCCCCATAAATCCATAAATCCCTGTGTGTCCTCCTGCAGCACTCCCGAAGGACAACAGGCAAGACAAGACAAAAAAGTCTGACGTGTTGAGTAAAAACTGCTATTTTTAACATATTTTTAGGTCCGACGTGTTGCTACCAGACGTACAGTGTGAGCAGTCAGGTCGCATCCGAGAACTGGGTCGTGCAGTGTGAGCGCCTGGCTCGTGAGATCTGCCCTGCGAGGAAGTCGTACAGTTTGAGCTGAAGCTGAGTGCTACGGGTGAAAAAGTCGCACAGTGTCCGCCCAGGGAGTAAACTCATTTCAGTCGCTTGTATCCGTGATCTCATCCTTTCCAAGCTCGTAATCACATGTGAGGGTAGGAGCGTAGATCAAACCACAACTGAGCGGTACAACTCTGGCAGTACTCCAGCCAGTGTTGCCAACTCAGCAACTTTGTGGCTGTTCCTAACGACTTTTTGACCCCTCTCAACGACTTTTTTCCAAAAAGCGCCAAGCGACATTTCTCAGAACCCGTTGCTACTTTCTGTAGAACTTTCTCTACTACAGATTAGCAACAAAGAAACCATTTACACTCTGAACCGTTCTTCCGAGAGTAAGGAAAGAGAACGATAATCTGCACATGTGCACGAGGACTGACCAATCATCAACCGTTTTTGGCCGGGCTGATTCGCCGAAGACAAAGGTACAGCTGCAGAGCTGGAGACCGCCGATTTACGTCTGCTGCTGCTGCAGGCTCACACTTCTACTAGAGACGGCCCAGGCGTTAACCTACGATCTCTGGTTCTGCAGCCGTCAGACACTTGACTTTTCCTGCTTCTGGCAAATAAAGTCAACGGGAGTTTCAACTTCCGTCCCATTTACACACACAGCCCTGTGGCTCATCTGAATTTCCTTCAGTGACACAGGGATGGTTATACTTTGAGACACCCGCTCCCTTTTGCTCGGTGCGTCGTTATTATCACGACGGAGAGAATACACAACAGAGAAGTTGAGAAACTATGAGGTGTAAAAAAACTACTTTTTAGGAAAATGTCTATGAGAATGAGGAGAGCAGGAGGTCTGAGTTATATCCTACAACAGAACTGTTTGGATCACCACACCACATCTGTCTTAATGTCACTTATATTTATATATATATATATATATATATATATATCTTTTAGATGATATGGGGAAAATGAACGCCAATTTGGCGTGATGACGTCATGAATATGTAAATTAACACGTGACATCATCTGGCGACATCTAGCGACTTTTGGGGGGAACTTCAGCTACTTTCAGTCAAAAACAGTTGGCAACACTGACTCCAGCATGCTCCATCTTTAAAATTTTGACAAAGTTTCTCATGTGTCTCAGACTAGTTGCTGATGATCACTGGCTTTAAGTACTACCTGACAACAAACACGACCTCATCAGAGTCATCATATCTTCTATAAGCTCCAACCCGCGCCTCACCCATACATTTGAAAAAGTTGAAGCGTGGCAGGACCGACAGGAACTCTGACGAGGTTCGTTTCCACAGCAAATTTGTGTAAGTGGCTCTAAGTACAACAAGGTTTTTTACATGAATAAATATCAGGGTGGTCAGCCAAGTATCACGCAGCCATCATGCTGACTACGACAACTCATTATGAATTGATTAGATATGCTAGGTGAGCCGGGCTGGCCAGATCTTCCAAGGAGAAAATAAACACAATGGGGGTTGGTTTCTAAATTTATCTCCTCGGCTATGAGACGACAGGAGCAAGGGAATAAAAACACTCACACAGACAGCGAGGTGGTTTTGAAGCTGCTTCACCTGAATTTCTCCTGAGCTGAGCAGGGGCTGACGTGCAGAAGACAAAGGCTCAGCATAGTTAACGGTGCAGTTACAGCTGCAAACTGTGGGAGCTTTGTGGGTCCTGCAGGCAAGAACTTCCTTTTATTGAGCATAAATGACAAGAGCAAACTGCTTGCTGAGAGAATCTTTCTCTACATCACTTGTGCATTTTTACATCCACTGTTACGCAAACCAGATTCTGCTAAACACGACAGATTTGTGCAGAGCATGGACACTGTTCCAGAACGAACCCATCGTTAGCCATGAAATGATCTAAGTTCATCTCATTCATTTGTTTTCACTCCTCCAGCTTTTTTTGGTTTCCTTTAAAAACCCAGTTCATATCCTCCATTTGGAAGTGTGTCCACAGCCAATTAAAACTCCCACTGGAGACGTGTGCTAGCCATGAAAACACAAAGCTTTTCAGGTCTAAGTCTTTTCACTTTGCTTCCTCGGTGAAGTAGTTAATAAATCTGTATTTCAAGTTTATCTCCAATCACATAAACTGGGTCATGGACTAAATAAATACTACACTAATCTTTTTTTTCACGTGTGTCTTCTGACCCCTGTTCTGGAGCGGCAGGCCATGCACAACAAGACCGCATCTATGAGCTATTTCACAATCCAATAAAATCTCATTATTCCTTCCATTTCATCTAATCCGAATTGTAAACACTCGCCTCGTAATCGGAAGGTTGCAGGTTCGAGCCCCGCTCAGTTTGCCATTGTGTCCTTGGGCAAGGCACTTAACTCCCATTGGTAGTGGTCAGAGGGACCGGTGGCACCCTCGCCCCAGGCTGTGGCTACACTGTAGGTTAACCCACGAGCGTGTGAATGTGTGTGTGAGTGAGTGAATGGCTGATTGTGTTGTAAAGCGTCCCGGGGGGATCCAGGACTCTAGGAGGCGCTGTATCACATACAGGCCATTTTGAGATCTTGCTGTGTGAACCAGGCCTGCGCTGATTGAACACAGAGGAGATTTTGACTCCATATGGCACATTATCAGATTAATGCTGAGCTAAATTTCCCAACTTCTGAGAAAGATCCATGTTGACTGAAAGCAGGTAAAATCTATTAAATCCTTTGAACCAGACAGCCAAGTTACAGGTCTGCTCAAAGATGTGCTGATTTGAAAAAACAATTACCCCCTAACGCTTCTTAAAATGCCCCACTGTCAATCAGCCATGGCCTTGGGAACTGAATGAGCTAATTTTGCACAACCTGAACTGTAATTGTTTCAAATTAGCCTCATGCGTCAGAATCACTGCCAGAATAATTGCTCATGAGCAGGAAGATTAATCTACACAAGCACGTCTGTGGGACTTCATTTACGGGTCACAGTGTCATGCCTCATGGATCCATTAGGCCCGTTTGGGTTTCAGTCCGGTGAAGCATATGCCGCTAAGCAAAGGTGACATGATGCCGAGGAAATGCCAGGAAGACAGCGCGAACACTTAACGGCCCAACTCTTCATCAAACGATTCTTCTCATCACTTTCAGGTTTCTGTTGATGGAGGAGAGAGACGTGTCTCGGGCTCAATCAACAAATTCATACAAATCAGCAAAAGTGACATAATCTGCCAGGCATCCGACTGCTGCCAGCTACGGGCGTGAAATCAGTGACTGGATTGGGAAGCGCTTTGAGGACGAGTGAGGACGAGCTCTGAGAAAAGACACAGCTGCAAACTGGAAAGCCTTTGTGAGAAGCCGCTCTGCCCTTTGTTGTCTCCTTCTTCCTCTCCTCCAAGCGCTGGCATGCAGATGTCTCCTCTCATTCCTCAAGTCTAATTACAAAGATGGAAGAACGGCACAAAGCCACGATTCCTATGAGGGACTGTGCTGCAGGTGGCACAGCCAATCTAGGCGTGTTTTAAGTAGGAAAACTTCCCCACAACAAAGGATTTAACACCCCACTCTGCGGCTGAAGCCACTTTTATCCGTGTGCTTTCAAACCTACTCAAACATTATAGGATAACGCGGTTGGAAAAACAATCAATGTGGCCACCAGTGATAGCATTACACACCTTCCCCTCCTGCTGTAGCCCCCCCCCCCGCTCTGCCTGGCTGCAGAGAGCAGACATGGGACTGAGCAGATAAGGGCTCGTATCAGAATTCATGCAGGTGTTTGGTGGAGCAAAGCCATAACAGGATCCTGGAGTAACCACTCATCGAGAAGCATGGGAAGAGAAGGGCGATGGGATGGCTGGGTGGGTGGAGGTGAGGGTAGGAGTAGTATGTAAGTTGTTAACAGGTAAGCCCGAGACCAGAGTGTTATAACTCAGGATTCTCTGCGAGTGTCACGGTATGCAGCACGCCAGAGACCTGCTGGCGTGACGATAAGGAGCAAAATCCAATCAGTCCGGCTGCCCGGTGGCACCAACTGATGCCTCTTCACTTGCCACTCAGGTGTTTCTCAGATACGGCAGCAAGGATCAGCTCCCCTTGAGGGCCGAAAAGAAGAGGAATAAAAAATGGGTTGCCAACTCAAAGCTGGCCTTAATGTATTCAGAGACCTCCCCCCCACTCAGCTTATCAAAGGGAACATATGATGCAAAACTTTGCTTTTACGTCCTTTTGTGTTGCCATATGGGTCTCTGCTGCCTCCATAAATACTTCAAACGTTAAAAAAAAAAAATTCCATCTGTTTTCTTTAAGTGTTTGGTTTCAGGAATTTCGTTCCTTAAACAAGCTGTTTCATACAGTCCCCATTTGTGACATCACAAACTGGGAAAGTAAAATTTAAACGTCTCTCATGTGCGAGAGAGCTGCTGCTGGAGACCCTTCCCAGAGCTTCTCAGCTCATAGCAGCCTGAATGGGTGCTGGTGGGCACGGCCAGCTCCAGCTTGTTCTCTTAAAGTGACAGAGCCCTGAAACGGCTCATTCTGGAAGTTACTGAAACCGTCAAGAATAAAACTGCTGCAACGTTTTTATGCAAGAGGGCAAAGAATGCCATGAACATGTTTAGCTTCAACCATATAAATGTTAAAATGTCCCTTTTGTGAGCCGAGTCAAGTCCCAAAACAAAGTTTTATCCGATAGTTCAGCAACTATTCAAGCCCAGAGGTCCCAGAAGTGTAGCATCGAATAATCTTTTACACATAAACTCTCAGTTATCAACCACATGATTCTTTGTTCCATAAAGATTGTTCAAAAGACTCAAGTCTCACACCTTGACTCCAACTGTTATGTCTTCAGAAGGTCACTGTTAGGTCTCTAAACGGTAAGTCAGAGTCAAGGTTCGAGTCTTTTTGGTTCAGTCTAAGTGACTCGAAGCTCCAGCTCTGCTGTTTGCTCTCATAATCCCGTAAAACTAAATATGCAAAGCAGCCTGCTGCAGAAGCTGTTCTCTCCAGAACAGCCTGTCAGTTCAAACTAACTTTACCGCCCGCAGAGGTCAAGGACACGTGGTCTGGTTCCGAGTGAGTCCCCAGACTCTCCCTAAGAGAGTTTCTCATTAGTGTGATTTCAGCCGAGGACTGTAACTCAAACTCTTTGGATGCATTTTTGCTCGTCACGGTGAGACCATCAGCTGTTGCACTCAACCAGCACGACTACTGAATTATTCATTTCCTGTTTACAGCAGGCGACAGGTGCGTGACCTCTGTGATGAGCGCCCAGGGTGTCTGAGAGAAGCTGTGACAAGTACGGGAAAGGAGGAGGGGTGTCTCAGAGGGAGAGTTCTGGAGATGAAGACGCAAAGATTCAGAGGAAACTGCCAATTTGTCAGACTCAGGTGCACGACGGAATTAGGGCTTTCATGCTTTTAATTCTAATTATGCAGCAGAGTAAAAGCTTAAAAAGCCTTGAAGATGCAGGAAGGAGAACAAAAAAAAGGGAATATTAAACAACAAAAACAGAGAATAAACTCAAGATGGCGTCCGTTATGGAAGCGCTGCTTCAAGCTGCACGTCGGCTGAGTGGCATTTACTCTAACCTTTCCCTTGGCTTTTAATAACTGGCTCAGAACGAGCAGAACCATGGATCACTGGAGTCCACCGGGGGAACGCACGCTGCAAACTGATATTCCATCGCTCGTGGCTTTATGGAGCCATTAAGCGTTTGGATTGGAGTTTGAAACTCAGAGTTAAATTCAGTTTTCTCCCAGTTCTGGGAAGATATGAAAACATCTCTTAGGGTGAGCAAATATAATGCAATAAGGAGGAGATTCGGGAGTAACGGGAGAATAACTCCTGAAATCCAAAAACACACATGGTTGGAGAGAAAGATAAACCAGAACGGAAGCTGTTGTCCCAAACCAAAGATGAAAATAAAAACTCCCGTCCAGGACTGTTGAGATGAACGCCACTGAAATACCAAACCGAACCTCAGAGCTTCAGTCTGGTTCGCTCGCCCTGAACAACAGTCTGCGACACCTCACGGCTGCAAAAGAAGCCTCCCATTTCTCTGCAGACACGTTGGTGTGGACGCATGCATGAACACAAGTGCGGGAACGCACGCAGTAGCAAAGAGTCTGCTCGCTAAATGACGAATGTGTTTCGCATTCAGGCGACTGCGGGAACAGACAGGCATGTCTTCCCTTCGGCCAACACCCGCTTTAGAGAAAATAACAAACAGCTGAATGATGTAGAGAGCTGTCCCCTCTGGTTGCAACCAGGCAATGGAACCACATCTCTGAGACGGCAGCTACAAATGGCCCATCTCTATAAGCACCCTCTGCTGTTCCCTCAGCGGGGCATCTACAGGGACCTTGGCAGATCTCAAAGACAGATTAATCCTGAATGAAAGCTGCTGAAGCGTCCTCAAGCATCACTACTTCTCAGGAAAGAGCATCGTGGAGACAAACTGAAGACCTCAGGTTGTTACGGATGGATGGTTGGATGGAAACCTATAGGGTGCCCAGTAATCCACACTAAAATGAAACCTCATGTCACACAGGAGTGTCAAAAAGGAGGTTTGTGGGCCTTTTGTTGCCTTCAGTGAGATGTTTGGGCTTTTCCCTTCAGGGGTCACCACAGCCAATCACTCGTCTCTATTCAGTCCCATCTTCTGCATCCTCCACCCTCACAACAACTAACTTCATGTTCTCCTTCACAACACACATACATCTCCTTTGTGACCCTCCTCTCAGAATCCTTGTGTCACAAACCCTCGCTGCCTTTGCCCCAAACGTTGACATGTGAGCACCACTGATTTCACTCTCCTAAACATGTAAAGCACTTCTGAAGAAAAACAGACTTTTATCCTGTTCATGTAGCTAAGTGAAGACCAAAATATTCTATTAAAGATCAATAAAACCAATAATGGGCTGCACAGCGGCGCAGTGGTTAGCGCTGTTGCACAGCAGCAAGGAGGTCCTGTGCTCACATCCCAGCCTGGAGTCTCCCTGCATGGAGTTTGCATGTTCTCCCTGTGCACGTGTGCGTTCGCTCCGGGTGCTCCAGCTTCCTCCCACAGCCCAAAAACATCAGGTGAATTGGTTTGTGTGTGTGTGTGTGTGTGTGTGTGTGTGTGTGTGTGTGTGTGTGTGTGTGTGTGTGTGTGTGTGTGCTTGACTGTTTGCCCTGTGATGGGCTAGCAGCCTGCCCGGGGAGTACCCCGCCTGCTTGCCCAGAGGCTGCTGGAGACAGGCACCGGCCCCAGCAGGGCATGTTGTTGTTTTCATACAAATATTTAGTGTTTACTTTGTTTTTGAGCAGGTAAAAATAATAAAAATACAATTATTTTAATATTTGATGAATTTGGTCAGTCTGGCAAAGTTTAAGAAATAATAAAAAGATGCAGATCAGCCGAGGATCGAAATTGGCCAGTTTTCAGTGTATTTGGACAATCTGAATCTTTTAGTGTTGTGAGATTGCGCTGTTGCCAAGCAGCAATGACAACGCACTAAGCACTAACTCACACCAGTAACACCAGATTTTCTGTTATGAAGTATTTTTTTTACTTCTTGAGTAAATTCAAAACAAGCTAACAGCAGTTTTTTTAGGTAAATCAAAATGTTCCTACATTTGGATCTGCAGGTCTTATTTGTACAATGATGGGATTTCATAAGCAGCCACCCAATTGGTGCATCTGATTAATAACATTTAGCTTTATTAATGAGGAAATAAAGGACACCATTGATGCTTCTAAGCTGGGTCTGGTTTTTAAGCTGAGTTTAACTCATGATCTCCCTCCAAAAAATAGGATTTATAGTTTATACATCAGTATTTTTTGTAATTTCTTTTGAGATTTCACGTACGTCATTCAGCCATGAAAAAACAACTTTCTTGCAGATGCTCCTTGCAAATGGTACCAGTCGAGTGACGAGTCAGATCCAGACTTTATGATGAAGATCAGCAGGATGCAGGAAGGGATGAAGACAGATGTAACCGTTCTGTCATAATTATCCTCACCAAGATCAGCTAAAGTTTAGACCACGTCTAGCCTTGGATGAGTTACACGCCGTTCGACCATGTTTAGAGCACAATCCAGCTGCTTGGCTGGGCCAGTCTTACCAAACTGACATCGTTCTTGACATCCTGCTGATTAATATAACGGGTAAAAGACAGCGGGCTTTTGTCGTGACAACTCAGCAGTAACTGAGCACCATCAAACCTTTGACTCTCACACTTTGACCTCATCTAACCTGTCTCGTTCTTTCTGCTGCTGTCTGCCAAGACAAAGGAGATTAAACTACTAATCCAGCTTTAACAGGAGAGCCTTCTCCCACAACATCACTTCAGAGAATAGGGCTAATCAAGACATCAAGAACATCAAACAAGGAACAAGTACCCCCTAAAAAAAATCCATTTTCTTATTGACTGAGGAAAAGAGAGCTGATACAAACGGTTGATTGGCCCTGACTGAGCTTGAGTGTTTCGTATAGGATCATGAGCGCTGAGAGCTGCAGAAAATATAATCAACTCAGCAGCTGATGAGGCAAATTAAACCTCTTCATTGCATTTAAACATATAGTTTCCATAATGTTTTGCCTTTTGAGGAGCTGAAATGCTAAATGTAGCTTACACTGCTGCTGGCACAAGCCAACAAACATGCAACAAAAGGTGGAGGCACAAAGGCTCCTGATGAAGTGACAAAAAGAAATGATTGTAATCGAGAACAAGCGCTGGATTTGATTCCAGTAATGAGCAAATGGCTTCAACAGGTGGAAGTGTAGCTGGGGAAGTGTACAATTCGAAATCCCAGCTCATTAGTAGGCAAATGAATTCAATCACCTCTCTTTGGTAAGCGGCTTGATAAATCCCTGCAAAGTGGTGTCTGGCTTCAACCGCAGCAAGCAGCTTTAATGGGTGTAGAGCTGTTAATGCATCATTCTCTGCGACTCTGTGCTCGGCATTCCTCTAAGATCAGCCGGAGCACAATTGTTAGCCTCAAGCAAGCAAACCCAAGTCAATTAGGTTGGGGCTCCACGGGGAGCTGTAACAAGTATTTTTCTTGGACTGTCTCCAATAGCTTTACAAATTTTATTCATATGCCCCTTGAGAAAGCGGCAGTGTGTGTGTGTGTGTGTGTGTGTAAGTGCGTTTACATGCAGCCAGTAACCCTTTTAAAACCCGAGTATTCACAATAACCCGGTTCCGCACGGCCGTGTAAACACCGCCAAAAACCCAGATATGCTCATAACCGGGTTGTTAAAAACCCGGTTACTACACCTGGGGTAACCCTTTTCTAACTCGAATGTTTGGTCGTGTAAACGCATATCGGGATATCCCCATCAAAGCGTGTGTTCTGCGCATGCTCTGTTCGCAAGGAATCTTGGTCTTTTGAGCAGCGAGACGTCTTGTATGCGCCAGAACACCGGAAGTGAACAACAAGTTGGGAGCAACATGGCGAGTCGCGGCACAGCACCACACTTTCGGAGTGACGAGGAAACTAAAGCACAAACAAACGCGGTCGCTATCTCTTCCGAACTGGGAAAAATGCTGTTGTTTTCACGGATACCGGAACAAGAAGAACCGTCTGGATGTAGTCCAGACGTCCAGACGCAACCCCAACGTCCGCATTTAAATCGGGTTATGCAAGTTAGGGGTAACTCTTTCTATTCGTGCTTGTAAACGGGTTATTCTGATCAACTCAGAAACCCGAATGCCGACCTCAACCCGATCATAACCCGAATATTGGCTGCATGTAAACGTGTGTGTTAAAAAGAGGGTGGAAGCACCAAACTGGCAGAAGATTGTGAGAAATGGCTACCTCCTGCTGCATGGCTCCATAATCCTGTAACAAGCGGTGCTAGACCTCAGACACACGGGAGGAGATTTGTGAGGATAGATGAGATCGGAAGTTAGAAGGATATTTCAACCTTATTGGAATGTGCAGATATAAACTATCAGCTGTTTATCCTGAACAGCCTCTGTTTAGAGAAAAAGCAACAGAAGCAACAGCTAATCTGGGTGCAGCCAAAACAAAATCTGATTGCTGCTGTCTTTAAAAGCTTCAATCGCCAACATTTCACAGCAGACCCAACCGCGCTTGTCCCGAGGATGATGAGGGGGCATACTTACCAACTGCACCCACAGTTGGTTTGCTGTAAGACTGAATTTAAGACCAGGAAGGACATTTCCCAGCATCAGCTTGCGTGTATTTGACTGTGTCTCAATTCAGGGTCTGCATCCTTCGAAGGACCCAGCCTACACGGCCGACGTGGGCTGCGTCCTCCATCGGCCGAGTAGACCAGATGTTAACGGCTGTGAATTTGGACAGGCCTAGCCTTCATGAATTCCCGCCGCTCCTTCGGCGAACGTTCCGTCGCCTAGCAACCGTGGAACTGCTGAGCAGAAGGGAGAAGGAACTTTAAACGATGGAGCTCGAAGTTTTATTTAGATCTTTAATCACCCCGAACATACGAGCTGAGACCGCAATACGAGCACTTTTACTGTAACATTTCTAACTAAAATAACGTTCATGTATCACAAAAAGCCCTTAACCTAACAGTTTTCAAGTTTATGCTGACATTCATATGTGCAATCCTCTCCGACAGCTCCCGCTTCCCTGTCCGCCATTGTTTTTAAAGGTTCTACCGTCCGGCCCGCAAGGCATCTTGGGAAATGTGAACCACTGAAGGATACACCGGACCCATCCTTCATACAGGCGAAAAGAAGGCCGGATTCGTCGGCCGCGTTTGAAGGAGTCGTCGAATTGGGACAGGCCTAGTCGCGGCGCTGTGACGTAACCGGCCGACGAAGGATGCAGACCCTGAATTGAGACACAGCCTTTGTCAGGCTCTGCATTTATCAACAGGGAAGACGGGCTAAAGGGAGTTCATTACAGCCTCAAACATATGAGAGGTAAGGCACATTTAACTGCTGTATCTGTGAAAGAACAGCTTCCACACTGATCTCCCACTGAGTGGACTCTTGGATGTGGGCTGCATGGTGGTGCAGTTAGTAGATTGTTGCCTCACAGTGAGACAGTTGCAGGTTCAAACCCCAGCTGTTACATTTCTGCATTGAGTTAACATACTCTCCCCATGCATGTGCGGGTTTTCTCCAAGTACTCGGGTTTCCTCCCACACACCAAAAATCACGCATGCTAGTAGTTGGACATCCTAGATGTGACTGAGTGTGTAAATGGTGTTTTGTGTGTTCCTGTGATGGACTGGAGACTTGTCCAAAGTGTCCCCTGTCTCATGCTGGATGGCTGCTGGAGTTCTCCCCGCCACCCTAGTGATAAATTAGCGGGGGAGCGAGCGAGCGAGTGAGTGAGTGAGTGAGTGAGTGAGTGAGTGAGTGAGTGAGTGAGTGAGTGAGTGAGTGAGTGAGTGAGTGAGTAGTATGACTGTGAGACCGTGTGTAGTTTTCACCATTAATCTCTGGAAATATCCATCGAAATGTTGCAGAAAATGTAAATGACGCCCAGTTTTTAAAAATATTGGCAGCTTCATAACATATAACCACAAAAATTGGGTCTAAAATACATACGCTTTATTAGAAGCCACATTTCCTTCTACGGGAGCCCATGAGGACAAAACACATTCACTGATTTGTAACAAACGGTTACAAAACTTTCACCATTCTTAAACGTTGTTTTATACATTTACGTCTTCGCTCGTTGCCAGTGATTAAAGGGAATCTCAGGGGCTTGTCATTTTGCTGGAGGTTGCGCCTCCAGGGATTTTTGTCCCTAATGGCCATCCGTTGGTAAGGTCTTAGGGCCGTGATATACTTGCTGTTTAACCTCGTGTTGGCGCAGGCAGCGTCTTTGTTCTCACACTTACTGCTACAGAGCCCTGCATGTATTAACAGAGTGTCCCACTAGGGGCGCACTAGAGAACTCAGACAGGATAGAGAGCTGGGTTTGTGGAAACAACCAAAACAAACATGGCATCAATGAAAGAGCTCAGTAACTGGTTAATTTTGAGATCACAACAGAAAATAAACTGCAGCAGTATCATATATGGTGTGAAAGACATTTAAACCAGAGACAAAGTCACCATGGAGAGTGTGTGGCGCCCGTTTTGTCGGCTCCACCTACTGGTTACTCATATATTGCAGTGTTCAGACACATCACGTTAATTTTGGGGGACGCACACAAAGAACGCTTCCAATCAATGCAAGTAACACGCAGCAGCCATTTTAAACACGCATTTGTGTTGTTAAACAGCAAGTATATCACAGCCGTTACTCGAACACTAAAATAGTGCTTGCTTGCAATAATTTAGATATTTACTGCCCCCTATTGCCAGGGAAAATACACATTGTCACTTTAAGTCTAGTAATGAGTTAGTTAGATCATAACAGCTGATTTAATCTGTTAAAAACAAGGTGGTGAAGTAACGTGTGTCCTCCATCCCCAGTGAGTCGTGGTGGATGGCTGCTTATTGGCCCTTTGCACGTGACGTCACGCCACTCATGTGACCGCCCCCTTTGCCATGATGGACGGCAAAAAGACCGTTTACACCTGTAGAAACTCCAGTGAAGGTCATCAAAACAAGCCAGTTTGTAGCCTTTTATGGCTTTTATTGAGCTGATTTGACAGTAAAATGGTTTTAGCTTGCTGCGTGGTCGGCTGCACTAACAGACAAGGACGTAAACTCAACTCGGTTTTTATTTTTAATAACTTTGATGGAGACTGAGGACGGAGTTGAACTGCAGCAGTCAATCAAGCGGACTAGCAGGCCTCAGATTAGCAGCGAACATGTTTTTATCGGGTAAGATTAACGTTCATTTATTTCACGAGGAAGACAGGGACAGGGATAAATGTGATGTGTTTATACTAGTTATTGATAATCCTGATGGATGGTATTTCACCACGGAGACTGCGCTTCGTCCACTGTAGTGTAAAGCGAGACAATTATTAATAATATTAAAGCTCCGATGTACGATTATGTGTGTTAAAATGACGTTATTTATTTATACGAGCGTCTGCGTTCAGAGATCTTCTCATTCGGGTGTGAGAGCAGCAGCTGAACCCGGTAACACCACCAGCAACAGAAGCTGGTAGGGATCCGGACTTTTTAACAATCAGCTTTGGTGTGAAGTGAAACGCTGTTTATAACAATGTTATAAATCCAGAGGGGTGAATTTAGGCAAAGTCAGCAACATGTTTACATCGGTGAACAGCTGCAGAGAGAAGTAAGCTAACGTTGGTAAGCTAGTTAGCATACCGCTCTCTATGAGCCCCGCTAGATGCGCTACATCTTCTAATAACTGAACTGGGCATGAACTAGTGGAAGGAATGCTGGAGGAGTTTTGTTCTTGTTTTGATCGCAAAAACAGTTTCAGGCTCTACTTTTCCCGTTGTTTAGTACTCGTGTCGCTCACTGTTTACATGCTTTTGCCGTCCACCATGGTGGACCCACGTGATTAGGTGACGTCGGTGCAAAGGGTCAATACAGAGCCAGGATCCTCTGGAGGTTTCTTCCTGTTAAAAGGGAGTTTTCCTATCCACTGTCGCTAAATGCTTACTTAGTTTGAGGACTGCTGTAAAGACTCTGACACGAGTCAGTGACTCGATGCAACCTGCTGGATTCCTTATAACGGAAACTTTACGCTTATCGGCTTAACCAACTGAACTCTATTGAAATGTTTTAATTCGTGAAGTGCCTTGAGACGACTCTTGTTGTGTTTTGCTGCTATATAAATAAACAGAATTATATTATTTATAGCATTTGCGCTCTCCACACCTTAAAATGCTACAGATGAAGCCGTTTAAACACCACATGCCGACACAGTCCGGGTCACGTTCTGCACTCACATTGGCCTCCGCTTGTATTCTCAACACTTCAAACATGTCTTCAGTGAGGTGGTGACATTTGCAGCATCAAAGGGCAATCGATATATTTGTTGTATAAGAGCGAGCAAAGAAGTGTAGCGCTCTGCTGCAGCATACATTGAATGAACCACAGACAAAACTAATCTCTCAGTGCTCGCAACAAATCCACTCCGTAGCCATAATCAATTTGTCAGACAGCTTCTTCACTCTCTCTCTCTCTCTCTCACACACACACACACACACACACACACGCACACGCACACACGCACACACACACGCACACACACAGATGTAAGGCAATGTGATGATTAGCTTGTCCCACTTAATCACGTCCTATTACCGCCACCTGCGAGGTTGCCACAGTCTTATGTGATTATGCGTAATCATAGAAATGTCACATTTGAATGATAAGCAACATCAGAAAAAATGTGATGCGCTTTATATCCTCACCATATAATTATCAGCTATTTTCATACATAAAACTACTCAGATGAGTCTCAGAAATATATGAAAAAAACATCCACAGAAGTCTTAAACTTAATCTTTCACACATAATTTTGCATATGCTGTGCAGGCGTATAAATACACACAAACACCCACACAGGGATGGGGGGGGGGGGTCTATCTGCTGTGGATAAAAGACATCCCTTATCAGCTTCCTCGTAGAGGAGACGGGAATGAAGGCATTTACTCAAATGAAAGAGGCGGCTTTTGGAGATAAGCCGAGAGAGACGGAGCCCGGCTAAGCTTTAGGATTGGATCGGGCCTGCAGAGAGATCAGAGGGCAAGACAAACATGGATGGATGGATGGATGGATGGATGGATGGATGGATGGATGGATGGATGGATGGATGGATGGATGGATGGATGGACGAATGGATGATGAGGCACCAGCGTTGTTTTTGAGCCTGTTCTGTATAAAAATGTTTGTTTAGAGCAGTAGGTGGAAGAGCTGCTTACATAAAGAGCTTTTATAAAACGTAGGTGTGAAAGCTATTGTGCTGACCCCGGTACTTAGTCTGCACAGGCGTGTGTGTGCACGTCCACGAGTCCTGCCTCCCTCTCTGAGCTCAGAACTGGATCTGTCTGCACAGCAAGCTGGCACATCTTCACTGCTGCGCCGAGCTGTGAGCCGTGCTAGAATAACCCACTTCAAAGAGAGCCATTGTCACACTCTAATGTGGCGAGCGACAGCTAGCGCCGCAGAAATCAGCACACACCGAGACTGGATATTCCCTCCGAGTCTCTGTGAAATGGGGGAGGAGGGGGAGAGGAGCGAGGGGTTTCTTCACAAACACACTGCTGTGCCAACATTAATCATGTAGCCTCTCATAAAATCATTAGAGCTGATCATTCGCAGTCAGGTTCTCCACAACGCCTCAAAACGAGAAAAAAACTGCTCACCACAAACAAATGTCTGTGATAGACGGAGCTTGTACAGGATCCACGTGTTTTTCTTTCCATTTTGTAAAAGAATGATGAAAAGTACGGAAAGAATTTATCCATTTCTAACGCTGTCTTTATTCTTGTTGACATCCAGAATCTTCAGATCTTGTGGATTTAATTGGATAATAATTTTCCAGCTGGTGTGATTAATCTGGAGAGCAGAGATGGAGGTGGAGAAACCCGCCTTGTCTTCTGCTGACCACCTTTGTGCACTAGCTGAACACTGTTACAACAGACAGACCCATCGGGTCATCTGGTTTTTACAGCCGGAGCTGACTGTAAAATCACTGGGCTGTCTTACGCACAGCTGCTGATCTTCATGCCTGGAAAGTCATCCATCCATCCATGTTCTGACCCTTAACTGAGCTTCGGTTGTGGAGGTAATTAGCCCAAACTTCCCTCTCCAGCTCCTTCTGGAAGATCTCAAAATGTACCACAGAGGACAAAAGTTCGGACTTTTCCCCCGAGGCTCCTCCCACTTTTAGAAGTAAACTCCAGAGGGCTGTGGCCAGGGGGCAGTCTAAAGCCTCGATCTCACCGAGTACAGAACAGATACAGTCTGGACTCCGTGCAGCTTCTGCGCTGACCAAAAACGATTCAGTTCAATCAGAGCATTCACACCGGCTGTGGTGAGACGCCAATCCAAATCTGGAGCTCTGGAAAGTTCCCGCGTGGAGTCTACCAGACGCTGCATGCAGATTCTAATGACAGTAAAGAGATGGCATGAGCCAGACAGG
>SSNQ01034169.1:115999-127422 GCA_006942095.1 Nothobranchius kuhntae
TGCACATTGAACGAAGCTTTTAGGCCTTAATTTCACCTGCAGTTCTTCCTCTCGCTACCCAACCGACTCAAGGAATCCCACGGGCTATAGTCCACTGGATCGCAGTCTGGCCTCATCCTTCTGAAAGGCAGCAGGAACCACAGCCTCTGTGTTGTTGTGTTCTGCAGCTTGTATGAGATTGTGCTCCATCTTGCTTAAATATGAACTCAAGAATGGAGCCAAATTAATCAGCTAACCAGACCAGTCTGAATCAGCTGCATGACAAGGATTTAATACTTAATTGTAAAATAGATTTTACAAAAATGAAGGAGAAATTAATGTCATAAAATGCTAATGTGTCATCCATTTGCAGGCCTCATTGGATCACCAGGGGCCATTTTAAGAGCATCAGACACTGGAGCACGGTACCGAGGCCCATCCAGAGGTCTGCAGGTCACTAAACCAAACCAGCAAACGGGCTCCAAATCTGGAAATTTAAGCCTTTGGTTTCACTTAAATATCCCAATTCTTTAGACTGTGAAAGGAACAAAAGTCTTAACTTGTCCAGGAAAACACAATATGTGGTATTTTAGAGAAAAGAAGCTGTGATTGAGGCGCAGACATAAATCAGCCTTTCAGTGGAAACACAGGAGCCCAGCAGAGCAGGTCCATTAGCTCAGCCCACACAAAGAGAAGCACACCTTCATTTCTCACGTATTCACACACAAGACACAGTTAAATGTGCAGATCAGGTGGAAAAGTCCTGTAACGCGTCACAGCCGCGAGCTTTTAAAATGTTTAACCTCAGAAATTTTATCACAGCTTAAACACCGAAATAAGAGAAAAATCTGATAATAAATGTCAGTAATTAAGAAAATATATTAAATTATAGTGAAGATGACTAATTCTAATAAAGCATTCAGGATTCTATTGGTGATTTTGCTTTAAGACACTTAAATCCATGAAAGGTTTTTAGGCCTTAGGAAGAATTTAGGAGCATAAAATTACAAATATTTCAGCTGAATTAATTCTAATAATTAAATTATGTATGTAAACAATTGGTCCAAAAGATGTTTAACCAAATGAGATAAATTGTGACTTTGCTTCAAAAGAGAGTTTCGCGTTAATACTTTTATTTCCAGCTCTAGACCGAGTAAACCTGGAGGACCAGAGGGAGTAAATGGGTTTAAGTGCGCCCTTTTGGTTTGAGGATTTTGTTTCCACCTTCATAAAACTTGCTGATGTGGTCAGAGCCGCGAATCCCGATCGGTCCAAACCCTAAATGACTCGTTCCTCCTGCAGGTCCGACCTGCTGTTAAACTTTATTAGTTTTAACAGCTTCAGTTCAGAGGGATCCACACCTGGGTTCGCTGGGAGTTTGGCTCTTTTGGGTTATTTCTCTATATTTCTGAATTCAGGACTTACCGATCAGCATCGTGTTTCCAGGACCGTATCCGAGCGTCTCCGGCTCCGCGTCACCTTTGCGTAAGGGAGCTAAAAAATTACGCACGTTTATCCCGGGAGAAAAGAGAGGACAAGAGCGCGCGGGCAGGTGGAGACGGCTTCACGGAGTCTCGGATTGTTGGAGACGACTTCTCCTCACGTGTCTTCTCTCTGGGATCCTGTATCCGTTCCCCTTTCGAGATCAATCCAAACGAACCGGATCTCACCGATGCGCTCCTCCCGCTGCTGCTGCTCCGCTGAAACTGAAGGAGGCAGGAATGTCGGAGGGGAAGCTGGAAGTGCTGCCTCTTCCTCCTCCTCTCCCTCTCTCCTTGCTCTGACTCTCCTTGTCATCCCTTCTTCTCTCTCCTCCTCCTCCCAGCTCCTTTAACTTGTCAGAACTGCGCGGGGAGGAAGAATCAGCTCCTGTTTTGTGTGCAGTCATCATACCTGCACAGCCAGGCAACACATCAGCCTTCATGTCAAACTAACTGGAAAATGTCAGAGCAAAAACTAGAATAAGCCCGATCATAGAACACTTCTGAAGGATGACATCCAGCTACAGCCCACAACACCACCATAAGGCTATGACCACGTTTCACTGTTTGTATCTTAGCAGTGGCGTGTTCAGATCTTTTAAAATGGGGTGGCCCAGGTGAGGCACAGCTTTGTGCATGGGTGGCACCAATGGTTATGCTTTTTTGTTTTACCCCAAGCCTTTTGTGGACAATGAAAAGCCTATTTAAAAGTAAATTAGTGTGGTGGCACCTGGGGTGGCCAATCAGATTCCAAGGGTGGCATGTGCTACCCCAGGCCACTCCCTGGATACGCCCCTGTATCTTAGAGAATCAACATAAAGAGAAATGTGAAATTTGCTTCCAGTGATTCATTAGGATCACCATGGTTACCATTCTGAGAGAAACCACAGCTGCAGGAGACAGCAGATTCTGTTTCAATGCATAATTTGTATTTGGAAGGAAATAAAAGAGCAGCCATGTAAACCTCAACCTTCTATAACTGTAAAGCTTTGGGAATGCATATTTTCTCACATATTTTGCCAAAAAGCACACAGTTTTGTTTAATTTGCATTCTTGTAAGTTTGCAACTCTACAAAATTCATGCCAGAGTGATAAAACGCTGCGACGTTCTATGATGAAACATTTGAAGCAACAGGCATCACTACAAAGGTCTGAGGTGAGAGAAGCATCAGCAAATTTAAAAGGAAGGAAATGATTCTTTCCTGAGACAGCTTCCCATTTGTGCTCTCCCAAAAAATTGATTTGTGTGCGATTGTCAGTGTGTGAGTGCGACGTGAGAGCATGGGCGTCGCACCCGTGGGTGATGTGGGGGATTCAACACCCACACTTTCCTTATTGAGATCGTTCAACACCCACACTTTTCCAGCCGTTTTGCTCGCCTCCACACCAGTCTGGTTTCTCTACGTCGCACTCACTCTGTTTGCCTCATCTCCTTCTTCCCCTCCCTCTCCGGTTTCTCCTTAAACCCGACATCGGCTGTCGGGTTTAAGGAGAAACAGGAGAGGGAGGGATGAGCTCGACTGAATTCATAATTTTACATCTTGACATTAGCTGTACAAACTCTGAGTTTGATAAAGTGAAGAACAATTTACAGAGGTTTATAACAGGCGCGGCGCCAGGTTTCCATTTTTGGATGGGCCACGGTAATTTTGGACGGACCTTAATAAGCAGTGACTTAAAGGGGCATTATGGAAGTTTGACAGCCAAAACATGTATAGAAATAATAAATGTCTTCTTCATACATTCTCCTGCAATGCCCTGGTCCTGTAGAATGAGCCCTGGCATTTTTACTGTGATTGCCTGTTTTTCTGTAAAATCACAGAAAAAGAGAGATGCTCGGGTCGAGCAGGCTGCTTCATGCGCGTTCACGCTCAGGCATAGCCCGTAGCATTTGCTATCCGTAGCTTTAGCAGCAGAGAGAGAGGCAGTGCCACTTTGTCACTGTTCCTAACGCCTAATGATAACCTAGCTACATTTCTGAGGACCCTTAGCTACTTTCTGTAGAACTTTTTTCTAAATATTTCCTGCAAATTAGCAACAAAATAGCCATTTTCGCTTCGAACCGTTCTTTGGTTTGACGTTGTTTCCGCTGTCATCAAGGATATAAAAGTTACAGATAGATTGAACATCATTGGCACTTTAGCTGACCTTGTAAGATGTCTGACTCCCATGCAGAAGACCTGGGTTTGATTCTGATGTGAACATAGTTTATTTAGAGATTCTTTTTTACATTAATGGTATAGTTTTTACAGTAAGATGCTCAAATTTCTATTTGAGACTCGCCGAACGGCATTGGATTCACAGATAAAAAAGATGTGGGTTCAACTTTCATTTTTGGAACAATTTTTCAAGCAAGGGAAGGGAATGATCTGAGCATGCAGGAGGACTGACCCATCATAAACCTTTGTCGGCTGTGCTGAAGAGAAAGGTACTGAACCAAATTATTTAATTAATTAGCTGTGTGTTCTCCTGTCCTCTGTCCTCCGGGCCACACACACACACACACACACACACACACACACACACACACACACACACACACACACACACACACACACACACACACACACACACACACACACACACACACAAGACTGTCTCAGCTGTTATTTTCGATAAGGAGTGTGCACGTACAGCGTGTACGAGCCTACTATTGAAGCTGCCGTTACGCTTTTGGCCTGAGGGGGCAATCGTGAGCATAAAAATTCAAAACTCCGTAAAGTCCCTTTAAGTGAAGCAGGCAGGTCGCACTAGAAAATTTTGTTTAAAAAGACGTCATAAATTTTCCCCCGTCATTTTTATTTTTAAAATATGAAGTAAAAACTCCCAATTAAATTTTCATTAATTTTTCATTGATAGGCAACAGAATGCATTACCTGCACTTCTAATATTTACCTCTCAACGTGGGACTCTCTCATAAGGGTGCATGCACACCAGTAGTTTTTACGGTTATTCATGGGGCAAAATCTCCGACATTTTTGAAAAAAAAATAAAAATAAATCCATCTTCCAGTAAAAGCAAAGCATCCAGCCCACCTCTCCAAATGTGTAAAATGTGCATCACAGCCACTAGACGTGCCACGCGCACCGTCAGCTACGTCAGCCCAGACAAGAGCAGAGCAAATAGAGAAAGAATAGAGGATAATTGTGTCTGGATGTGGATGGAGATTACATTTTACAGCAGCCTGATCATCATTTAAGTACGTAAACCATCACCTGGCTTCTAGTCCACGCTATCAGCATTATTTTAATTGGTGTGTGTGTGTGTGTGTGTGTGTGTGTGTGTTTTCCACTTCAAACACTGGTCTAACCAACCAGACCAGCGTGTCCAGTAACATATTAATGTTACAATTAAACAGTTTCACTTCATGTAGGCTAGGAACGTTTCACCTGCCGTGGCCCGACCGCTTCTGCTTCACATAAACTTTGTGCGTGATCAAATGTCTCTACAGGTGCTTTCTGAGCTGAAGAGGCTATTCTGCCTCAGACTGGACGCATCATGCGTCTCCATATTAGAGACGGGAACAAGCGCTGTTCAGCCAAAGTTTCATAATTTCATAAAAAGAACATTTTTCCAAGTGACACATCCCTCAGAGAGACCGGCTTTCCAGGCCGCTTCAGTGGGAGGAAATCTTATCGCATGCACCGTGGTTCTGCGCTGCGCTGCGAACCCCTCTACAGATCTTCAGCCCACTGTCCACCGTGTTCACTCCGAGCCGCGCTGAGCACAGTGTCCAGTATAAAGCTCTGATGTTCTGATGGGAATCATTTCTTGATTTTTTTAGTTACCTCCGCGATGTGCGTAACGATTAAAATGTCAGCTCATCTGTGTGTGCATCAGTGTGCGTCGGGGTAATTCTTTCAAAACAACCAACATCCTTGAGTTTATCTGTCAAAATAAACAGTCAAATGGAAACATCTGTAACCTGCCATTTAACTGTTTTGCCTTCTTGTGAAGATTTTTGCAAAGAGAAACAATTAAACGTGATTAACCCCAGAGCCACGCGTACTGCACTGTTCTGACTGTAAATGAGGGGAAACGATTTAATCGGATCCTTTTCTTTTCAACATGGTTTAATGTAAAGTTTCATTCAGTACAAACTTTAGTTACACCAATCTAACGAGACAGAGCCTGGATTTGTATTCTGAACAGTTTAAACATGTTTAAAACGGAGACATGCGTGACGCGTCTACAATTCGCACCTGCTCCGCTATTATGGAAATTAAACTAACAAGATGAATAACATGAAATTATTTTAGGCACAGACAGCATCCCCCACACTTTTGAAAAGCTTGCAACGCGCCTGCGTGAGAGTGATGGTTTCTCACAGCCGTCTCTCTTGTCACTGTGCTCCTCCTTTGTGTCTCCTCGTGTCAATGCATCTTTTCGGTGAAGCTGACACGTTTTCTGGGATTTGCAGTTGACAAGAGGACAGGAAGAGACAGTTTGAATTTGTTCAGATGATTTGCGTGTGTGTAGATGTCGACTGCTCAGAGCCTGGGTTCTGGAGCTGCACCAAAGTGTATCTCTCAGGGTGTTATCAGGAACTTAATTACAGCATTAAACTGCTCACACTCCAGCTCTCGGCTCAATCCCTCTTCTTTTCCTCTTCATCCTGCTCCCCTCCACTCCTTAAGTTGTGTGTCTATCTATAGTGGAGCACCACATTTTCCATATTCCTACAGTTGCTGGTTTTACAGAAATGCCAGCTGCCACACTTGTGCAAAGAAAAACCAACACAATGCGTGTTTAGCATACAGCTCATCTGTGCACGATGCTCTTTATCAGGCAGTTTTTTCAGAGTGTGAAAGTGGAGCACGACAACTGGGACAGGTTGTAATGATCCGATTGCTGATGAAGAGTTCCTTTTAAACTGTGAAGTATTGCCTGTGACAGGGTGTCATGTGGGTGTGAGCTCCCCATCCAGGTTTCTGTTCGCCGCCGCTCACAGAGGAAGCAAGCGGACCCAGAAAGTCTCCCTGGAGGCAGAAAGGAGGACATGGGGGCAGCTGGGCCGTCCTGCTGCCTCGTGCCAACCGCCGCCCCGCGGCCATGCATGTCACAGCCTAATTAGAAAAACTGGAACGGCTCCAAGCTTGGCATCAGTGAGCTGCAGCCAAAATGATTCGTTCTAGCCTTTTTGTTCTACAAGCTAAAGAATTGAAATGGTGCGTCCACTTCAGCAGGACTGTTGGAGAACACGTTCCTTTACAAGACGAACCAGTGGCTGCTGCAGCTAGCTAACATTAAATAAAAGGAGTTTAGCTGAATCTCACTCAGAACATCTGTTGGTTGCTGAGTGAGCAGGTGAGTTTTTTTTTACTCTTTAAGTCAACCCTATCTGTCAGCCCAATTTAAGACGGCTGCCAACCTTAACCTAAGCACAGACGGTTACAACCCAGCCAGTTTTATGGATATGATGCCACATTTGGGTGTGGACATGGGCGTAATTTTGGGGGTGCAGGGGGGGGTACTTTTTCCAAAGAAAATTTTTGTCCCTTAAACTTTTTAACGTCCAAAATTAATATTACGCTATATTAAATAGACTAGTTGAGCACTAGGACCAAGAGTTCAGCCTGAGATCAGTGGACTCAGTGGACTCCTTTAAAAACCAGCTGAAGACTCACTTGTTCAAGCTGGCTTTTGTATGACCTTCTCCACCACTCTCTTTATTCTGCTCTCCCCACCTATCCCACCTTCCTCAGGATCCACTGATTTCCCTCTTTCCTACTCACTCTCTCTCTTTCTTTATATTTTTTTGAATCGCAATTGTCTATTTTTGCTCATTTTAAATATATTTTTAACCATTTTCTAAATTCTTTTTTATATTTTTACATTTTTTGTTTTTGTGAAGCGCCTCGCAATTTTTATCTTGAGAGGCGCTATAGAAATGATGTTTTCTTCTTCTTCTTCAGCTAGAATCTGAAAACTAGCATTTTGTGTGCAAACTTGATTTAAATTACTCAATAATGATACCAATAATTTCTGGTGGCTCAATAATCATGTCAACTGCAAATGAAAAGTCAGAAGTAACATGAAGGATTTCCATGAGCCAACGTAAACTTGGAACTACACTATGACACGTACGCTGCCGCTGCATGGATATAACACTGCAGTCAAAGAAGCCTCTGGCTTCCGTAAACAAACACACGCATTAGCCACACTTTACACTTATAGTAGTTTATAATAGCACAGCAACACTCAAGCAATGAGATTAAATAAAAGACCACTTACAGATAGTCCTGATGTTCTTCCTTTTGGTTCTTCACAAAATATGGATGAGACTGCCCGCCGGTGGCTTTTTTCGCCCGATACGGAAATAGACAAAATTTCACTTAGGCGTGGAATATCCTGTTTTCAGAAGGCTGTCGCAGATAGTTGATCAGTAAACACAAGAAGAGCGACTTTAGAGATGGAAATGCAATGTTCTGTTTTAGTCGCCAAAGGTCATTAACCAAACATAATCAGAGTTGTTTTACATTAGGTCACATAGTGGAAGTTTTAGGGATTTAGCAAAACACTTGTATTTCCATCATTTACCATCAAAACATAATTTAGAGCCAAGATTTTTAAATCCTTAATCAATTTTCCAAAGCTTGAGAGATCACACATACAGCAGTTTAAAAACATCTGTATATACTAGTTTTCAGGGGTGGACTGAGACAAGAATTCCCGTCCAGGAATTTGATACAATCCAGCGCAGAGAAAGACTTTGCTGCCGTCTACTCGGAGCGGTCCCATTGTTCTTCAGAGCAGACTAGAGTACTAATAACACACTACACATGGTAGGATTATCAGATAAGATTATCTTTAGAGCCATTATAGTAATCATGGACATTCTTAAGATTGTCGGTATGGAAGGAGCTGGTCATAAATTGGTGCCAAGAACCCGTCGTGTGAACCGGGCTTTGGTTTGAAACTCTGGAATGAAACATTGTATCTTTAACCCCTACTTCACGCTGAAAGCATCAGCGGAGCAGAGCGGTTTACTCACAACTTTCCCTGCAAGCCAGTGCACACCGGGAGAATCTCAGGCAGCTGAGCGGCTTCTCTGCTGTGCTCTTCACTGGACACGAGATCACTAAATCTCTCAAGACTTCAAAGGTCACAGCTTGTTTTTGCCATCTGCCTTTAAACCAAAATGAAGGAAATCTCGTGTGATATTGATGTTTGATGTCATATATGTTGTTGCTCCTCTCCACTACTAGAATTAAAGTCATGAACACGCCACTGCCCTTCTGGAATGATGCAAGGAGCAAACAAGCCGCTAGGTCACTTGTATTGACGTAATCTACATAGAAATGAAATAGCAAATTGCATCTTTGAAATAGTATTTTATTTAGAAAATTACTGGAGGTTTTACACTGAAACCATATGATTTCCTGTCTGGCCCTTTGTTAACTGCAAAAATTGTCATGTCCCAGAAGCAGCTCACAGAAAAAAAAGAACGCAATTCTATTTTTTTTGCGGCACGGTGAGGTGTGCCACGTCTGGGACAAATTTCTGCATTGTGACTGGTTTGAATCACCCTCATGGACTATAATGGATTCTATTTGAAGCCATGACATTTCGCTGATGCTTCCAGTGAGAAGTAAGGAGATCGGAATGATAGTTAAAACATTCATTGTTGCTCCCAATTAACATCAAACAAATGTTTAACCCTCCCACTGTCCTAATGGGTGTGACCCCACGAGGAAAGTTGACCATTGAGCAGGGTTGATGGTTTATCCCTTGGGTCCATGTGGCAGGGGTGAGGAGTGATCTCCATCCCACCCCTGCCACATGGACCTCAAAGGATAAACCATCAATCCTGCTCAATGGTGAACTTTCCTCGAGGGGTCACCCATTAAGACAGTGGGAGGGTTAATTAGTGCTCCTAACACCTTTGCTGTTCAAACAATAAAAATACAGGGATTTAATTTAATGTATTTCTTGGTAAACCAATAAAAAAATAATCAGACATTTTGCATTCCAATAAATATGATTTTCTAGCATCATCTAAAAACTTAAAGCCAGGATCTGATTTACACAGCTGTAACAACATTTTTAAAAGGTCTAAAACGTTCTTTAATATGTATTTTTTATTTCTCAGTGCACAAGTATATTGTGTGTAGTTTTAGTGAAAGTACTGATCTTGGCGGTGGCCATGGGTCACCGCCTGGCAGCTGCATTGCCTCTGAGCGGGTCTGGGTGGGGGCCTGGGGGCTCGGGGTGTGGGGGGTGGCCGGCCCCATGTGGGGATCTGGGCGGGGCCTTGGGGGTCGGGTCCTGACATGTATGCTGCCGAGAAGAAGGCGGGAACATGTGGCCTGGGCTCAGGGGCCTCAGGTGGACCGTGGCTCCTCTGCTGTCCCATCACAGGGGAGGGGGAAGTCCAGGAGGGGGAGGACCCAACCTTACCTGGATGTCCTATGTCTTATATATTCTGGAAGTTTTGCAAATGCAGGGATGGGAGTAGATATTCTGCTGCGGTGGGGCTGGGTTGGTGACCTCGGACTCCGTGAGGCTCTGTGATGCTGCTGCTTTGGGCCCTGGCAAGATGGGCTGGGGTCTCCATGCCCTGGGTGGCATTTTGGCAACAGAGGCGCCTATTGAGGCCAGTGGGGGAGCTGGCTCCCTGGAGGGCTTAAGTCCAACCAGCCATTCCTCCCCATCCCCACACATTTTTCTCCTCCTGCTCCCTCACATCATCACACAAACATGCACATAGGACCTTGGGGGGTGGACAAGTCAGGGGGTGCGGGTATGGACTCCATTTCTGCATTCCTGTGGCAGACTGCCCCCCAATTTTATTTGCATCTTAAACAATTCCACCAACGACATTTCACGCAAACACACACTTAGGGCCTTGGGAGTGAGTACATTCAACGGCATTTGGCAGGAGGATTTTTCAGCCTCCTCCCGACTGCCGGTGCCCACTTCAATTTTTAAACTGCTCTTAGACAATGAAGGCTGTGGGTGCAAGTGGGGTGGTGTGGTGGCATCAGCTGGCGTAGGCCAGAGAATGCCCGCACTGCCCGCTCACCACAGCCATGGAATACACCTCATCAACATGTACTAACACCATATTGGAGCAGGCGGAGGGAGACTTGGGGTCTTAGCACACCTCTGTTATCGCTTGGCTTCCCGGGGCTGGAGGCTAGGAGGGAGATCTGGCCGTCTGGTTGGGGTCTGGGGTGGTGGGTTGCTTTGCTCAGCATTGGGCAGGGGAGCCTGCTCATCAGCACCCCAGCAGAAAGGGTCGAACTCGGAACCGGTAATGGTTATACCCCATGTGCAGCAGTACTGGGTCCAGAGTGAATAGGGTGTGTATGGGGAGCATGAGTGGGTGTCTGGCATGCTTTTTGGTGAATCTTAGGTTGTATGTGTGTGTGAGCATGAGGGAGAGAGTGTGTGACTGTGTCTGTGTATGACTGTATATGTCAGGTGGGGCCTTTGACTTGACTTACATCTAAATCTATGCCGTTACATCTATATTTGATGGTTTTATATATATTTTTTATAATAAGCTAAATTAGATGCCATAAACTAAAAATCATATTCTTTGTTTTCATAATCCATATTGAAAAAAACTAAAACCTGCTAAATACTGATGAGGTCATTGCAGTGGAGAATTTTAACATTCATGTGGACATTGAAAATGATAGCCTCAGTGTAGCTTTTCTTAATATCTTAGACTCAGTTGGTTTATCCAAAGAATACATAGCTCCACCCACTCCTGCCATCATACATTAGACCTTGTGCTGACATATGGCATAGAGTGTGACGAAATAATGATCTTTCCACACAATCCAGTCCTGTCGGACCACTTTCTGATAACCTTTGAGTTTATTATAACTGAGTTCTCGAGACATGAAAGTAAATTTCACTATAGTCGGTCTCTATCTGACAACAATGTTGCATCTTTTAAATCAACTGTTCCATCTTTACTGTCCTCAGCATCTCAGAGGAACGTAGCAGAGG
>SSNQ01034169.1:127473-173952 GCA_006942095.1 Nothobranchius kuhntae
GTGACGAAATAATGATCTTTCCACACAATCCAGTCCTGTCGGACCACTTTCTGATAACCTTTGAGTTTATTATAACTGAGTTCTCGAGACATGAAAGTAAATTTCACTATAGTCGGTCTCTATCTGACAACAATGTTGCATCTTTTAAATCAACTGTTCCATCTTTACTGTCCTCAGCATCTCAGAGGAACGTAGCAGAGGGCAATATTCACAAATTGATGGTCTAGTTCATAATGCTACATCTTTAAGTGAGGCATCACAGGAAGTTGGCTCCTTGGTTTATTTCTGATCTACGTACTTTAGAACAGAACTCTAGAAAATTGGAGAGAACATGGCGCTCTACACACCATGAGGAGTCCTACTTATCCTGGAAAAATTGTTTTGTGCTTTATAAAAAAAGCTTCGAAAAACTAGAACTGCTTATTTCTCAGTGCTAATTGAGGAGAATAAGAATAATCCAAAATTTCTTTTCAGTGCAGTTGCCAAACTTACACAGAATTATAGCTCTGAACCATCTATTCCCTTAGCCCTCAGTCAACAGCAATGACTTTATGGGATTTTTCACGAGTAAAATTAATTCTATTAGAAACAAAATCTTTAGCATCCTCCCTAATGCGATTTCTTCTTCCTCAGTAAGTGAGGCAGCATCAGAGGTAACTGTAGAACCTAATCTATGTTTGAACCTATTTGATCCAGTTGAGCTTTCAGAGTTATCAAAAATATTAGCTAATATTGGTAAATGGATACGTACCACAGGACCTTTACTAAAGTAGCCTTCTCTGGATCCAGACGACCCAATGAATTATAGACCAATATCTAACCTTCCATTTTTATCCAATGTCCTGGAGAAAATAGTGGCCATCCAAGTATGTGAGCATTTAAACACTAATGTTCTGTTTGGGGAATTTCAGTCTGGTTTTAGAGAGTATCACAGCACTGAAACTGCATTAGTGAAAGTTACAAATGATATTCTCATGGCCTCAGATAAGAATCTTGTGTCTGTTCTAGTCTTGTTAGATCTCAGTGCTGCCTTTGACACAGTTGATCACAATGTTCTTTTAGAAAGACTTGAACATGTTGTAGAGATCAAAGGAACAGCGTTAGGCTGGTTTAAATCCTACCTGTCTGATAGATTTTATTTTGTAAATGTACATGACAAATCTTCTTCATACTCCAGGGTTACTTGTGGAGTACCACAGGGTTCAGTGCTTGGACCAATTATTTTTACTATATATATGCTCCCATTTGGTAAAATCATTAGACAGCATGGGATAAACTTTCACTGTTATGCTGACGATAACCAGTTATATCAATCCAATACCCCTGATGAACCTGATCGGTTAGTTAGATTACAGGCTTGTCTTGAAGACCTAAAAAATAGGATGACTCAAAACGTTCTGCTTTTAAATCAAGACAAGACTGAAGTTCTCATTTTTGGACTTGAAATTCAGAAAAATAAATTGCTTGCTTAGTCAATCACCTGACCTGAATGGTGTCAAATAAATCTCCAAGAACAAAGTAAAGAACCTTGGTGTTATCTTCGACCAGGACATGTCATTCAAATCCCACGTTAAACAGGTTTGTAGGATTTCCTTCTTCCACCTTTGGAATATTGCTAAGATTAGAAGCATACTTTCCAGAAGTGATGCTGAAAAACTAGTTCATGCATTTATTACATCAAGATTGTATTATTGTAATTCATTACTATCAGGAAGTCCACAGAATGCAGTGAAAAGTCTTCAGTTTGTCCAAAATGCTGCAGCTAGAGTTCTGATGAGAATTAAAGGAGAGATCACATCTCTCCAGTCTTACCTTCCCTACATTGGCTACCTGTTAAATTCAGAATAGATTTTAAGATCCTTCTTCTCACATACAAAGCTCTTAACAATCAAGCTCCATCATACATCAATGGTCTGACTGTTCCATATGTTCCTAATAAAGCACTTTGCTCTCAGACTGCAGGTTTACTGGTGGGTCCCAGAATGTCTAAAAAAAGGACGGGAGGCAGATCTTTTAGCTATCAGGCTCCTCTCTTGTGGAATCAGCTCCCAGCCTTAGTCTGTGAGGCAGACACCTTGTCTTTTTTTAAGAATAGGCTTAAAACATTTTTATTTGATAGGGCCTATGGTTAAAATCTGGTGTTAGCCTAAATCTGGACAAGTGGGGGAGTAGAGGGAGGTGCAGTGTACAGTCGGTAAAGACGGCTCTCCCTTGTCCTGCCTCCAACATGCCTCCATCTAAAAGGTTAGGTTATCCAGAGTTATCTCTGTAGTTATGCTGCTATAGGCTTAGACTGCTGGAGGATACACTGACCACTTTCCACACTCTACTACTTTCTTCTACAGTCTGCTCTTTAACTGTATTATTTTCTGCAATTTCAGCTGTTAACTTTACTTTCTCTCTAAGTGTTTTTCTCCCCAGAAGAAGCTACAATGATGTTCTGCTGAGCTGTGGTGGCCTCATGGAGGGGGCCATCGGCTTGAACACTGCTACTAACCACTTAAACTTTCTCCCTCTCCTGATAATAACTTTTTGCTTTCCTTGACATTGAATGTGCTACTACTAGTTTACCCGTTTAATTATAGATTGACTAGGATAAATACAATGAAGTTTATCTCTCACCAAATAGAATATTTACTAAGAAATCACAATGTAGCCATAGGAACTCTACTTGGTTTGTGTGTGTGTGTGTGTGTGTGTGTGTGTGTGTGTGTGTGTGTGTGTGTGTGTGTGTGTGTGTGTGTGTGTGTGTGCCTTCCCCATCCCCAGTGAGTCGTGGTGGATGGCTGCTTATACTGAGCCAGGATCCTCTGGAGGTTTCTTCCTGTTAAGAGGGAGTTTTCCTCTCCACTGTCGCTGCATGCTTGCTTAGTATGAGAATTGCGGTAAAGACACTGACACCAGTCAGTGACTCGATGCAATTTACTGATTTTTACTAAATGGCTTAATGAACTGAACTGTATTGGAACGTTTACTGTGTGAAGTGCCTTGTCAGGATTTGGCGCTATATAAATAAATTTGAACTTGAAACTTGAACAAGATGTGGTCTAACAATGGAACAAACCAAAGTGTTGGTTGAAGACTTCCCTTTTTCAACATCTCAGAGCCTTTTTGATGGTACGGAATGTCTGAGTCTGTAACAGCATGAATGACATGTGTCAGCATTATTGTCTGGGTTCTCCCTGGGTCATCCATAGTTAAATGGACTCATGCCATAATGTCTCTGGAGACATTTTATAGGTGATCTCTTCACTCTGATTGTTGGCTCCTGTTCTCCAGCAGTCTGAAACAGCATGTTAGCTATTTTATAGATTATTTGAGCCTCCTCAGAAACCTAAATGCAGAAATGCATGGAAAAGGACATTTTCTAAGCTTTGTTGGACTGACATGGATGGATGCAGATAAAATGATGTCGTACATTTTGTTTCTCTTTGTAAATGGAGTCCAACGGGCATGTGCCTGCTGCTGGTGGACAGTTGATACAACGGTTGAGTTGCTGTGAGCTGAGTATCTATGGTGATAAGTGACGGACCCCAGAGAGAGGAGAAGGTCAAGCTGTCACTCTCAGATCTAATGAAATTGTATCGGTTCTCCACAACAAGGTTCTTTTCTCTACTTTTCACTTGTAGACACATGCTTTCCCAGAATGCAAAATGAACTTTAAGTCATAAAGAGTGGAAATAAATAAACCCAAAGCAATATTTGCATTTGCATATTTACAGGAAAAGAAAGTAGAAAATATAAAACATGTTGGTGACTGCAAAGATCCAGTTGTATATCAGGTCTCTATAATCTGAATCTAAAATTCGATCGAATGATCCTGCTGGTGTGGGTGGGGTGTGCCGTTGGAGAAAACAGGGTTGAGACCTGTTTCAGGAAGTACAAGTCAGCTGGAATAGAGAGTAGCTTCTCTTCTCTCTTCTGATAAAAACAATGTAACTCTACTACTGGCCCCTTGTGCTCTGCAACGTTGATGTTTTATCTTCACAAATAACATAAGCCTGGAGGAGTTTCTGCTGCGTGGTGGAGTTGCTAATGCTAATGGTTAGCTTCAAGTAGTCGAGACGTTCTCTGCTGTTTTCCTGGACGCTAAAACAACAAAAACCTTCCCCATCATGAGTCAAGATGGGTGAGTCCATAAATGTTAAGTGACAGTGTGACGTAGATCTGTCAGGATTTTCTAATCCTAGAGTTTCACCATCGTTTTTCTATCATAAGCTAATGCAGGAGATAGCTGTAGGAGACTATTTTCATGTTCAGCCTGCATGAAAAACCCAGATTGACTGATTATAATCAGAAATAATCATCAAAAACATTTTTTTCGGTGATCCACACCTTTAAGTTGAATGAAGACGAAGTGTGAAAGGGGAGATTTGTGCCATCACCTGAGCTGATGACAGCTTTGTAATGAGTCATATAGCTCTAATTCCATGGGACGTGTGGTTACCACTGATGTCTGTGCACCCCCACCACCTCCTTCATCTCTTCTTCATGAAACACTCACAGATGACAACACAGATGACTCTGGCGTTATGTCAGATTGCAGCCAGAACCCAAGCATATCGATGTTGTATCAAAGCACCTACATTTCCTGAAATTCATAGCAGTTCATTTGATTTTATTCTATAAACACTTCTCTTACCATCCATAATTATGGTTCAGTTGATTATTTACAAGCTAAAGACTCCAGCAGTACCACGAGGCGCCGCTGGTGCATCCAGGGCTCTGGTCCATCAGCACCTATTGACTACTTGACTTCTTCCAGGGATAGCTTTAACAAACTAAGCACGATGTTCTTCATCAGTCATGTTCCGACTTTGTCAGAGGACAGTAAACAGATCAGATCAGTAGACTTGAGCCAGATGTATTTTCTTAACTTGAGATCCCGACAGCTTGCTGAATAATTATTGAGTTGATTAATTCCTCTGGCAGAAGTTTGAACATCCTTTGATTTGTTGCTAAACTCATCTAGAAAAAGATCTTTCTTTCAGTTAAAGCCATCAGAAGAACAGGACCAGAAGAAGAACAAGACCCTACCTGAATCCAAACATAACAGGTGAAACCCAGATATTTAGATTATGGTGCAACAGTTCATGTATCTCAGTAATTCTACTTAAAATGTTAAACTAATATGCAAGATGGACTTATTACTTACAAAGCCAGACATTTCAAGCCTTTATTTGTTATAATTCAACATTCAAGATGATTAGAATAAAAGGTTCAATATTATAGACACAAAGTGTCACACTCTAATCAGCTAATGAATCCAGAACACCTACAAAGGGTTTCTGAGCCTTTAGATGGTCTCTCAGTCTAAGATCAATTACTGAAGGAACATTTGCACCATATTCTAATATTTCCCTTTTCATCCGTACATGTAACATTTCTAATGATTTAATGTTCACCATTAATTAATTATCCATTCACCACTCGTTTACAGTTGATTCACTGTGAATTAATGATCAGTTCACCATTATTTTATCAGAACCAAAGCACAAACCTGAGCCTCTGACTAAAATGTGTTAAAAAGAAGCTTTTTAATAACTTATTCCAACAATTTCTGGATGTCTGTTTGACAAAAACTGTATCAGAAATCAGGTCATTGTATTTCTATTTGAGACAGACTGTCCTAAAGGACTAAAGGAATGCAAACATGTTTGAAAAGGGCTTTTTGTATTTTTGTTATTTGGCGTGACCTACGTGGCAGGACGTAATGAGTGACAGGCTAGTTTATGGACAAGAAAAGAGGAAAGCTAGCTCCGTCTCTGCGGTTCTGAGCCACTGGCCACCTCATTAGAGCTCACTCTGCCAACCTGCTGCCGAGGCTCCAGTAGCTAATGACTGGCAGCAGAGCTTAAGAGCCAAACAACCATCCATCATTTTTCTAACAGTTCTTCTAAAGCAATAATGTCCTTTTTCTTTTTTAATCTATCTCATCTTCTACCCCTAACTACAAAACAAGCAGTTTTTTCAAAAATCCCCATCCTTTAGACGTCCCTCCTTCTACGCCTCTCACAGACTCGCCTTACTTTTAAAGTCTGACACTAAGCTGCGGCTCTGTAAATTGACGTCTCCCTCTCTCTGAATCCCTGTGCCAATTTGCCGGATTCAGTGGCATATTTTTTCCTCGTCGGCTCTCACTGGACCAAAATCTCTCCCAGCTTCTAACTCTGACAAACAAACAAATGAATTGAAGATCACTGGACGAGAACACCCTCAGAGAATAACAGGCCGGCCGGCCGGCTGGCTAGCTGATGGACTGGCAGAGAGGCAGACGGGAGGGTCGACACGCGATTAAAAACAGGGCTTGCATTCATTCCCATAACAGCAAATAGACAGAGTTTCATTCAGTCTATAAGAAAACACAAAATAACAGCGCGATAAATCTTTAAGATTTATTCAAGCATAAAAAAGAACTTTTATTAATTGTTAA
Organism: Nothobranchius kuhntae; assembly: GCA_006942095.1. Taxonomy (NCBI): domain Eukaryota; kingdom Metazoa; phylum Chordata; class Actinopteri; order Cyprinodontiformes; family Nothobranchiidae; genus Nothobranchius; species Nothobranchius kuhntae. The sequence goes on from SSNQ01034169.1 coordinate 133,907, forward strand.
AGATTTGAGCTGCTGCTGTTTTGCTGTAAATTATCTTCAGGCCTATTGGGAGGCTCAGTAGAAATGCTAATTGAAACTCCTGCAGAAATATTTTTGAGTTTTCAGATGAAAATAAAGTGATTATCATTGCTTTCCTCACAATAACAAGGTTTTCAGTGTACAACTACAGAAAATATTCTGGATTTTAATTGACTATGGATGTTTGAACTCTAAAACTTCACAACTTTTTACGACCTAAAGCATAACACGTCTATGTTCCAGGTGAAATGTATATATTTGTACAAAAATTATGCAATTAAATAAATATAGTGTCTTAAAACTGGTGCATTATCCAATATGTGCCACCAAACATGTACTTTGGCTACTTGAGGCTAACGTAGCTGGAAGTGTTAGCAAACAAGAAGTTACTTCCATCAAGCCAGGGAGGAGCAAACAGGAGAGCATCATTTAAAGTAAGACACAAAACTCCCTGTTCCTGAATGTGGCAGTAGAGTTGATTCTGATTCATCACGCTGTGAAAGGAAGCAGCGCCACTAGAGATCCACGTCACCAGGATGCAGCAGAGTTAATGGAGAGTTGATCAAAGTGGAAAAATGTGGTTCAGTCATATCTACGAAACCCCAGATGATCACAACCAAAGGGTTTGAACTTTTTGAAGGCGACCTGAAAAGAGTTTAGCACAATAACCTGGGATCCAGATTGGTAATCATAATGACGCCACATGGAAATCAGCCATAACCAAGAGGAAGGCACTTCCTGGAGATAGAAGGCACTGATATGAAGGATGTCCTCGTGATGCACAGAGGGTTTGCACTCAAGTCCAGCACACCCGGACTGTACACTAAAAGACCGGAGGGAGGTTGAGGACTAGTGCGTATCAGACATATTATAATGGATGAAATAAAAAACATCTTGGGGTACGTCAGTAGGAAAGCCCCCAGTGATGAACTGCTCAGTGAACATCTCCGACAGCAAAAACTCAGGAGGAACTATCATGGAGAGATAAGGCCCTGTACAGCATGTACCAGAGGCAGACCAGGACAGCGTCTGCTGTCCAGAAATCCTAACAGTAGCTAGAAAAGCTGGAGTCGAGGACAATACTGAGGTACTAGAGCAGCGGGGCCAGGGTCTTCCAGACCAGCATCCACAATCCAAACTGTGTAAAGCTGCCGTAGGCGGAACCACGGTTGTTTAATGACCGACAGAAGTAAATGTGGCCTAAACAGGTTGAAGAATGTGATTAGACTGATGTTAGCAGCTGTAAGCTGATCGTGCAAATCCACCTGCCAGTTATTAATAACACATCTTAAAGGTGTGGTTCACTGAAGAAAAAAACATTTTTTATGATTATTTCTGATTATAATCAGTCACTCTGAGTTTTTCATGCAAGCTGAACATGAAAATAGTCTCCTACACCTATCTCCTATCTATCCTATCCTACCTATCTCTCCTGCATTAGCGTCTGATAGAAAACAGATGGTGAAACTCTAGGATTTGGAAATCCTGACAGATCAACATCACGCTGTCACTCATCTTGAGTCGCGACAGGGAAGGCTGTTGAAGGTTTAATGTCTGGGAATTAGCGGTGGATGTCTCAGCTAGTTTAAGCTAACCGTTAGCTTTAGCAACTCCACCACACGGCAACAGCTCCTCCAGGCTTGAATTATTTGTGGAGATAAAATATCTGCGTTGCAGGACAGTGGAAGAGTCACGTTGCTGTTATCCAATCCGGGCCAAGAAGTCCAACTGTCAGGAAATCAGACTCTAAAACCTGCCGTCTGACGCTCAGCTGGGTAACATTTTTGTTCCAAGAAATGGTGCGCCAGTAGTTGTTCCCCGAGAACGGCTTACAAGGCCTTCATTCCTACTAGAGACCACTGCAAATGTAATGATTAAACAAGTGGACCACTCCTCTCAAATAGACATGAGCAAAAGCTGCTACTTACTAATCAGCCAGTCAGGAACAGCAGTTACAAACATTCACAGCCGCGGTCTGCAGCCTTCAGAGGAGTTTTACATGTTAGAAATAAAGTTCTACAAACAGTTTCCCCTATAGGAAAAACCTGACGAGTTAGTAATTAACAGCTGCTGTGTGAGATATTGCTGCCGCTGAAGAGGAAACCTGAATGCAAAAGAATCTAAATGAGTTGAAGATTTCATGAACTAAAGCACCTGTTTGCAGGACGGATGCTTTCATCTGCAAACCACCGCCGATGCAAGTTCCTGTAAAAAGATGCAGCATGGAAGAGTCAAATACTCAGAGCATGTCAGTTAACCCAGAGCAGGAAAATGCCATCTTCACAGTGAGACACTGCAGAAGAGTGTGTGTGTGTGTGTGTGTGTGTGTGTGTGTGTGTGTGTTACAGAGAGGGAGGAATTGAGAGTCATAAGAGAGGAAGATGGGTTTTCTAACATAAATAAATCATCAATGCGTTTCGTCGCCTTGGCTGAGTTCACAAGTGGAAGATGAATAGCGGAGTGCAGGAGAAGGAGGAGGAGGTGAAGAAGAATGAAACAGATCACGTTGAGAGGAAAGCTGCTGGCTGGGAAGAACAAAAGGCAGGTGGGGTTCCTGATGTATGCTCCATGCCTCAAGTGGTAGAGAAATGAAAACATGAGGGCTTCCAGGCTGATGCAACTGCTGTCAGGTGAAACGAGACCTTTTCAAACATGAAAAGTCTGTTTTCCCTCCAAAATGTTTCGTTCAACCTGATGTGTGTGAAACATGTGGACGTTTAACACACAAGTTTAACAATATTTGAATTATGTCACAAAGCTGCTAATGAATGTGCAAGACTGTTCTACTTTACTGATTAGAAACATGGCACGATCATTTAGGGTTTATTATTAAAGATGTAGAGATAAATAGGTCCCTTTAAACATCTCTGCTCTCAGAAATCATTGAAGTTGAATAGAACAGAATAGTCCTTGTTATCATACCCGAACGTACAGCAACATTTACTGTACTTCCACTGAGTCACCTAGCAACACAAGTAAGGGTAAAACATAAACAGCAGGTAAAGCACGGCAGGGGCGCAGATAGGATTTTCAAACAGGGGGGGACAAAGCTCTAATGTACCCTCCCCCAAACACACACACACACACACACACACACACACACACACACACACACACACACACACACACACACACACACACACACACACACACACACACACACACACACACACGTACACATACACAAACTATTGCAAGCGCCTTAGCTAGAGCTCAGTCAGTTTGTGTAATTTCATCCAACGGTTTACGTAAAAACTAACTTTTATATACGTGTCTGAAGCCGTTATGCAACAAAACTCTGCCTGATCAACACTATAAATGATAAATAATCCACACTTGTATAGCGCCTCTCAGAGTAAGGACTCCAAAGTGCTTTACACTACAGTGTATCATTCATCCATTCACACACACATATTCACACACTGATGGTGATAAGCTACGATGGAGCCACAGCTGCCCTGGGGCGCACTGACAGAGGCGCTCCACTATTTAAGTCAGCCAATTGTTATTCTCCCAATCAAGTACTAACCAACACCTCATGCTTTATGCAAAACATTAAATGATTTTCAGCATACCGATCTTTACAGAAAACATAAAAGCCCTAAAAAACTGCACATAAAATATAATAAGAAACAATATTCACTTATCACTTAGAGCAGTGGTTCCCAAACATTTCAGCCTGACCAACAGATGTTACTTTGTATTTTTATGTTATTTAGAATTTTTCATTATATTTGGAAAGTTTTAATTTATATATAAATCTCTTAAATTTTATATTTTACCTTTTTTATGATTATGTGGCACACTTGACTTCCATACATATGCATCGGCATCTGCCTCTTTTTTACGGCTTTTTTTTTTTACATTGTCGCTACATCTGTCACGTTAGCGGTGTTTTACCATCATTTCTACATCCATCACGTCCCAGAGAAGGTTAAACCAACATCAAACCCAACGTCTGGAGCTTGTAAACTCCACACACCTCTCGTGCAGCACCAGCTGTCTGATGCTGCAGCAGCGTCAATCTTCCTGGCTGGATGAGTGAATTTCTTCATCAGAGTCAATATTCTGCTTCATAATCAGAGTCAGTCATGACCAGACAAAGTGATCAGTCAACAAAGACCAGACCTGCCAGCAATTATAAGTTTTATCTCATATTAGTGCTCTTCATGCTGCACACATCTCCTCCTCTCCCCGACTGGGAGCCTCACGGCGGGAGGCGTTTTTAAAACTCTAAAAACTCCCAAGCTTTGCTCAGTCTGAAGGTTCCCCATCTCCACTATCTTCTGATGTAAAGTAGTAACTTCATGAGGGATCATGTTTGACACTTTGGCGCTTTTAACGAGTAAGTCCCAACACTGACAACAACGTACTGAATCTAGAACCAACATGCATAAACAGACAGATCGGTCCCGCCTACTTACACTGCTGGTCTTTTTTAAATACGCAGTAATCGTTGCTTGCCATTTTCGCTTCATCCTGCATCCTAGCAGCAACCACTTTGGCGCCTCTGGAGTCTGTTTGTTTACGTCATGCTGCATTCAATTATTTGGAAAAAGGAGCATCAAGCGCTTAACCTTCGATTTTGTTTTCTTTCTGGCCTTAGTTGGGGGGGACGGATCGGGGTCGATCTGAATCTGGGGGGGACAGATCCCCCCCGTCCCCCACCCTATCTGCGCGCCTGAAGCACGGTAAAATATAACAAAAACACATTTGAAAAGGTACAAAAGAACAAGGACGTAGAGAAAACAGGTAAAACATGTTCAAAAGGAAAACCACTATAACAAGTGGTCGTAAAAATGAAACGCTGAATCTCATTCTCCCTAAGCGTGATGCTAAGATGTTTGTATTAGTTAGTGCTGTTTTTTCCTTACTTATTATATTGCAGTAATGGTGATAAAACATTTATAAAGATCTTCAGGTAAGAAAAGCAAGCCTTGGGTGAAGATTCTTGTGTTTGTTTTAGTTGTTTGTTAGCTGGCTAGCTACATGCTGCTATGTGCTGTGAGGACAGCATACATTCACTACTCAGGGAACATTTCTACTTCACAAGTTTTGCCAAACAAACTAAAACTATCTTAATATCTAAAATACTTCAGAGCGGTCATATTTTGACATTATGAGAGAGAAGAGTAAAAGAGTTTGATGTACAACAGGTGTATGGTATGCAAAAAGGTGTCATTAAACAGCTGGAAACCAATATATATATATATATATACACTTTTATTGTAAATTATAGAGACATTTTTACTTTTTATTTTTTAAATAAGATCGGTCCCTCTGAGCTTTATCATACATCATACAGGCTAAGCATGTAAATGTACCCTGCGCTAGCCAGCGATACCAACCATACCATACCAACTTTATTTATAAAGCACTTTTAAAAACGGCGTGGCAGCTGACCAAAGTGTTGTAGAGATGAAAAGTAAAACACAACATAAAAACAAAAACACAATGAAGGGTTTAAAAATGCCTGGTCGTAAAAGTGGGCCTTAAGCAGTGACCAAACGGGGGAGGGATGGTGCCAGCCTCACTGAGGGAGGAAGAGCATTCCAGAGGGACGGAGCAGCGTAGACAAAAGCTTTTTGTATTTCATTGTGGGAACGTGAAGCAGCAAGCAAACGGCAGATCTCAATGCCCGGTTTGGCACATAGCGAGTCACAAGGTCAGACAGGTAATCCGGTGCCAGACCATTCAGGGCCTTAAAAACAAAGATCAGAACTTTAAACTTCACTCTGAAGTTTACGGGTAGCCAATGGAGTTGCGCCAGTACAGGTGTGATATGGTCACGTCTAGAAGTGTTCATCAGAAAGCTGGCTGCTGCATTCTGTACCACCTGAAGCCTGTTACACCAAATAAAATGGAATTCATGCAATCCAGTCGGGAGATGATAAGAGCATGAATTACAGATTCCAGGTGCGCCCGTTTCAGAATTGGTTTCAAGCGAATCAGTCGGCGCGGCTGGAAGAAACAAGATCTGACCACTGCATTAATCTGAGGGCCCATAGAAAAGTGGGTATCCAGTTTCACCCCCAGGTTGGTAACAAACTGCTTGAGGTCGTATGGGAGAGTGTCCAAATCAGAAAGTGAGTCTGTGGCTTTGTTAGGATCCATGAGGAGTGCCTCAGACTTGGAGTCATTCAGCCTCAGAAAATTGTCGACAAGCCAGTTCCTCACTTCAGCCCAGCGTTGGCCCATAAGAGAGAGGGCACCTGGTTTGTTCGATAGAAAATAGACAACAAAATGCTTGGATTTGAAAAGCTTGCCAGATCTACATCACATTGAAATTTTACATTCATGGACTCACCCGCAATGGTGAAGGCCTTTGTGGGTTTAGTGTCCAGGAAAGAGCAGAGTACTTCTCTGTTGGTTGAAGCTAACCTTTAGCATTAGCAACTCCACCAGACAGCAGAACTCCTCCAGGCTTGTGTTATTTGTGGAGATAAAGCATCAACGTTGCAGAGCACACAGAGTTTGTGCGCGGTAGAGTCGTGTTGCTGTTAACCAATCAGAGGAGAGATGCTCAATAACAGAACATTTGACTCCAAATCCTGTCGTGTTGTGCTCCTGAAACAAGAGCTTCTTTTCCCAGAGACTGACTCACCAAGTGTTTGTTTAAACTAGAGATCACTGCACCTTTGTTGGAAATCAAGTGACCCTGGTCTTTAAAACAACACTTTAGCCGTTTTTACACTTCTAAAATAAAGACTAACTACTCACTTATCAACTGGCTGTAATGTTTTTGGAATAAAACGTGGTTTGAAAATACAAGACAGGCTAAATTTCATGTTTGAAATCTTTGAATTTACTTTCTACCTTTATCACCGGAGTCGCTCCAGGCTTTAAAATACCACCTCAGTTTATTTCCCTCGCTTCCTTCTACAGTCTACATTAGTGTACTTTGTCACACATTCTGAAGAGAGAGAAAAAAAAAAGGAAATCTACATGAACGTCTACACACGCCAGAGATTTTATCATTCATCATGCCCTAAGGCAAAGAAAGACGGAACAAAATAAGCTAGTTTTAGTGTTATTTTAATTCGATAATCTGAGAATTAAATAAATAAAAAACACAAGCGAGCCTATAATTTCCAATCACACGCTGAGTGGGAACGCATGCAGAAATGAAAGGTGTGAAGACTAGCTATATCTGGAGCAAGCGCTGAGGAAAAACCTTTGTTTACTGTTTTAGTATTCACCTTGAAAGAGCTCGCGTCTTTCGGCTCAATAAATAATACAAAGAGACTGTGAGTGAAATCAGATAAAGAGTCATTGCTGAGGGAGAACGCTGCTTTGTAGACTGAAGATAAGGCTATTCGGAGCTTAAATCAGAAGGTTTTCACATAATAAGTACAGCTAGTGGCTATCCTCACACTCAGCCGAGGTCCGATTATATTTACAAGAAACCAGAAGGCCGAATGTGTGATGTACGCTGAAGTAAACTGTTACAGCTGAAGCACGGTTCATACTTTCCCGTGTTTACGGACAGAAGCACGCTTTGTTTGGGCGGCCTGACCAGCGCTTGTGCTTCAGAGGGGCATCTCTGTAAATGTTTTACCCTTGGAACCACCTTGGAGAGACATTCTGGAACACCGTAATGTGGTTTCACATCAAAAACCGAGAAACAAAAGAGCTCTGTGTCATTTCCACAATGTGACGTAGCACGGCAGCGGACCATCATATGAGGGGCAAAGAGAGAAGAGTACAGCTGGAGATGCGGTTTCAACCTAAAGGCTGTGGCAGGATTCTGAAGCTGGGAGGGTAAAAATAATCTATTGTGAGTTCTGTGGTGAGTAACTGATGCCCCAGTGGAAACGCTGGGGTTTTACTCTCCTCTGAGAGCGTCTGACGCACCTGATGGCAGCACTGGAAAATTCTTTTAAACAGGACCAATTCAACTGTAAGACTATGACGTTTGAGCTTTGGAAAATGCCTGAATGTGCAGTGAATCTCCACTTCCCCTCCCTTATAAGTGGCTCCATGTCACAGCAACAGCTGCCATTCAACAGTAACCTCCTCTTTCCACCTGATGTGAAAGCATTGCAAAATGGCCCCAAAACGTACTATGCTGCAATTAGCCGCTGTTATAGCAGATGGGTTCCTTGCCACGAGCCGCAATGTGTACCGTTTATGACGCTTCCCAGAACCAAAGAGACGCTTTCATTACGTTTCGAGTCAATTTTCCACACGCTACGATTTAAAAACATGTCAAACTCTGCCGTTTAGATCAGGCCAGGCAGGAATTTAAACACAAAAGTGTGAAACATCCAGAATCTTTCAAAATAAAAGTCACATGCAGGTACATCATTTCCTGTTAAAGCGCCCATAGTGGAGGTGAACAGAACACAAAACAAGCCGCAGACCTTTTAGAATACGTGCTGCTGTCGTTGTCCTTGTTTGCAAGTTCCAAAATCACGTGTGGTCTCGGAATTGGACATCTTTCCTCTGATTGGATAACAGCGACGTGACTCAACCAATGCCTCACTTCTTCACATGCATGAGTCGTCCATCATACAAGCACCTGAGGAGCTCTAACTGTTTCAGGAAAACAGTGAGATCAACTCTAGTATAATTTGTGGATGTACTAAAAATTATTACTACCCATTCCTAATACATGTTGTCATAAAGCACCAAAATAGGCCAGCCATCATTTAGTTCCAGGTTTTACTTTTCAGAGCAGCTGAAACAGGAACTGAAAGAGCAACACAATCCTAAACGTGTAGAACTGGGCAAGCTGAGATTCATTCTGTCACCATTCAGCGAGATCAGATATCACAGCAGTCACGGCCTGCATTCAGCAGCACTGTGTGTGTGTGTGTGTGTGTGTGTGTGTGTGTGTGTGTGTGTGTGTGTGTGTGTGTGTGTGTGTGTGTGTGAGAGAGAGAGAGAGAGAGAGAGAGAGAGAGAGAGAGAGATCTCTTTGTTGTGGCTGAGCCAAAACATTGTCCGTCTTCCGTGCTGTAGCTTCTGCCTTCGTTGTTGTGAACATGCATCGCCTCGTTGCCTTCCCATTCCTCCATCCGACATCTCGACCCCCCCGCGCCCGCCTACCCCATGCGCTGGGCAGCATGGGTGCTGTGGGCGTTTTCATGTCTCATCATGTCCTGTGGCTGACTGTCGGGGCAGATCAGGATGTGACGCGAGTCTAATGCTAACAAGCTGAGACAGCTCCGTTCTGACTGGGAGGGGTCTACTGGACCAAGCACAATCTGCATCCAACCCCCCCCCCCCCCCCCCCCCCCCCCCCCCCCCCCCCCCCCCCCCCCCCCCCCCCCCCCCCCCCACTCCCCCTCCCTCCCACACACACACACACACACACACACACACACACACACACACACACACACCCCTCGTCATCCACATACAGACACAAATAAATGAACATGCACATGAAAAAACAACAAAGCAGCAGTGTGTGGGCACCACTGTGCAAAGCTAATATGTGTGCATGCATAACTGTGTCACTACAGTGTACATATGACTCATACCAGAAGGCTTAGTGGCGGCGTTTGTTTTGTTTTTTGTTGTTGTAGTTTTTCCTTTACACCCAAAAAAGAGCTTTATACACTTAAAAGCACTAAAGTGAAGGTCCTTCAGCAAAATAAAGACACACTCGATATGCGACATCAGTGCTAAATGCTAAAAAGAAAAATGTAACTAAGGAAGAAGAATCTAGGTTTTGTGAGGAAGAACTGAAGGAGACACTGGGATATCTGCACACACACACACACACACACACACACACACACACACACACACACACACACACGCACGCACACAACATCTATACGCGCATGTGTTGATGTTGACCTGCTTGTTTTTTTTTTGCATGGAGAAGCCACTCAGTGTTTGGGGTGAGCATGTGTGTTTCCATGGAGACAGATGTGTTCAATAAAACATCCGTTAGAAGAAGATCGAGCCAGTGTTTGATTGAAGAGCAATGACCAAACAGAAGAAACAGAAACAAAGAGGAGTTTGACAGAAACAGGCTAACGTTGTGGAAGAGAGGAAAGAGGAGATCGACAGCCAGAAGAGTCAGAATAAGAGATGGAGGCAGTGACAGCGAGTCAGCGTGGTGGTGAGACAACAGACAGACGGCTTCTGTCAAGGGTGAGAGGCGGAAAGTCTGAAGTGCTGCCCTCACAACTCCATCCTCCTTACAATGTGAGATACTGACATCGTTCCGTCCTCTGCTCCGTACAGCATTCAACAGCAAGCACAAACACAATGAGAGGTAACCCTTTTATTTCTGCTGTCACGCTTTCAGTTCAAAAAATGAGATCACTTTGAATTAAAGAGACTGTTCAGCAATTGATATATTCCTGTTTGTTTCCTTTTCTTGGCTTCCTGAACAGCCTCTGTTCAGAGAAATTGTTAATGACCAAATGAGTTGTGATGTAGGCAAGACCTCGGTGTGCTGCTCTGGCTGCTAAAACAGCTCCAGTCGGCTAAACGTCACTGTGCTTCTTCTGAAGTTACGTTAAAGTAACACTAAATAGCTTTTTCAACTTGAAGCTACAGAGCTCGGTGATCTCAGTGATGGAGGACTTAGAAACTTGACCACTGCCATATTTGGCACAACTCTGCAGATTCTGATTCTGACGGATGATGCTTTGTCTGGAGCTAAAAATGAACCGGCTGATGCTGAGCTGCTGGCGCTGCAGTCTGGACGAGACACTCTCAGATTATTTCACTTCAAGTGCATTTGGATTTGTGCCAGAGATGAGTCTTTTCTAATTTGTTATTTTAAATTAACAGAGCGCTGCCATCTTTGTAGGACTGACTTATCAAAATTGGTGATTTTTATTAAGCAGATAAGTTCCTCCGACTCTAATGTCACAGCCTGTAATTCATATGTATGATTTAAGACGTTTGAAACTGAAAAAATGAAAATATTCAACCTTTAAAACCTTGGACTTATTTGATTACATTTCAATAAATATCAAATGACAATTTTCTAAAGTTGATCTATTTGTAGTTGAATCTCAATAAAAAACATTTTTAAAACATTCCAACATTCCTACATTAATAACAAAATATAACTGGCACTTCCACGAGGAGGCTGAAGAAGTTCTGGGATAGAAATCTAAGAAATGTAGCAATAAGAGTAACAAATATGAAACATTTGGTTTTGAAGGGAAAAGGTGAATGTTTTACTTTTTCAATGAATGAAAATAATTTGATCTACAGGTACGGGTCTTACATGCACAGCCAGTGTAGCGATTAATACATATTAATTATGACCGATAAGATGTGATGATTCCATTTAAATATGAAATATCAATCTGCATGGTGGCGCAGTGGTTAGCACTGTTGCCTCGCAACACGAAGGTCGCAGGTTCGAAACTCGGCTGCGGCCTTTCTGCGTGGAGTTGCGTGTTCTCCCCATGCATGCATGGGTTTTCTCCGGGTACTCCGGTTTCCACCCACAGATCACAACATGCCCTATAGGTAAAAAAAAGAAAAATTGTAAGTCGCTTTGGGTAAAAGCGTCTGCTAAGCACATAAACAATAAACAATAAACAATCTGATTGATCTTTGAATGTTTAATCAGAAGATTCTCGGGTTATTTGCTTATTCAGGGACCATAAACACACTTCGTATTAATCCAGACAGAGTCAGTATATAATTTATAAAATTAATTTAATTATTTTTCCTAAACTAATAATTTATACATGACGAGATATGAATAATGAGAGGTGGTGTGGTGGATGTGAGGGGTTGTGAGGGAAGCTAGATGTTGTAGCAACCATTCTTTGTATCTGAGAGAAAATGTGAAATCTGGGTGTAAAAGAATTAGTTGTTTGTTATAACTAGTGTAGCGTCACCGAAGGTCCTCTAGTTTGTGGCAAAGAGCACATTTACCCAGCTGGGTCAAACAGCACTTTTAAATCCACAGATTAACCCAAGGAGCCACGATGTCTGGAAGATCATATCCAGATCTGCTGCAGTTCCAACCCAGGAGGAGGATACTTCAAGTCACGATGATAATAATTAGATGATAATATTAATAAAATATATTTGATTTTATGACTGTTTAATATAATCTCATGAACGATCACTTGGTTCAATATAATGGTATTTTAATTACATGAAATTAATTATTATGCTTTGGGATAATAATAACTAATTATGATTATGGTTGATGACAGTAAAAGATTTGTTCAGCAAAGAAGGTCATTACACCTTATCCAGCTAACACAGAGTCCAGATAAACGATAACTGCAACACCTGTTTTTGACGCGTGACCAAAGCTTTCTTCCGGAGAGAGTGGGAGTGTCCTGAGAGCTTGGTAAAACTGTTAACATCAAGTCAGTTCTTGAACCAACACCACGGGGGAAAGGGAATGGCCGTCCCTAAAACCTCCACCTGCTGTTACAGTCACGCCGACAAGAATAGCTAAGAATAAACAAAACTGTAACCAGCTAACGAAGACTCTACCCAGAGTCCTTGATTTCTGAGTTATGACGAAAAACTCCTTCAGTTACAGACTTTGAGGCGCCAATAGTTCATCAGTCGTGTGACCCACGGAGACAACCCAGGACTGATTTGGTCGCATAGAGGTCCTTCTACCATCCTCGTGCCCGGAGGAAATCATCTCCACCTGACATCTCGGATCCGAAAGGGGGTCTCCGGAAACTGGGTGAGGTAGACACTAATCGACAGATGACGTTTGATGCTCTTCTCTCTAAAAGATTCAGTTAGCCGCAAAACATCAATTCCATCAGAACGCTTCCCACTCTCTGAAAGAACCCTTCTAATAACTCCATTCATTTTCATTTAGCTTCCATCCAGCCACAGGTTTGCTTTTAAAACAAGTTTAATATCAAAGCTGTTAAAAAATGTCATAAAAGTTGCCATCCATGAAATGTCATTTTATAATTGTCGTTTCAAATCTTTAAGTTAAAAAATGTTAGTACTAAAATTTCTTCATTTTTAAACTTTCCTCATTATTGAAATGAAACACAGAAAAGGTAAAATATTTCTGGTTATTTGAAAGCAAAGATTCCTAGCTTCTGATTCAAAATAACGTTTGCTATTAAATTTAATTATCTAAATTAAACATTAATCCTTGGATTAAAATGAGATCAAACAGGTTGGTGTATAAACTTGGATCATGTATAAGAATCCGGGATATTTATACATGATCTAAGCCTCATAGGTTAATCTGATTGGTCATTTTCAGAATTTCCAACTGAATAGCAACAGAGTTGATTCCAGTGTGTAGTTTAATTCTCTACACTAGAGAGTTGTTTATTTATAAACCTCATCAGACACCATTATGCAGGCTTACGATACCCTTGTATGAGTTGCTCCCGGCGGTTCGGAGGGTTGCGGTCAGAGTGGTGAGGTCACCAGACGTCGAAACCACAACATTTACAACAAACAGCTGTTTCAGGCTAAATCCCAGTTTGGTAACAAATGTAGCAAACATGCCGGCAGTGCTTTGTAAACACTTGGCGATAATTAGGTTATTGATTCACATAAAAGGCAAAAGACACCTTACCACTCCTAAGTTTAACCGTTCGTGTCTCGTTTGGTTTGAAGTAAAAAAAGAATTCCTCCAACTGTTTAATCCTCATCCGCACTGAGCTAACTGCTCGAAACATTAGCACTCTACAAGCTATTTGCGGTGAGGACACGTGAAAACACTGTCAAACTGTTTACCTGCTATTTTTGTAGCTGCGTTTCTAAGCTGTTCAAATAAAACGTCATGCAAACCGTCAGTAGACTCTTACCTAGGGGTGGGTACCGAATTCGGTACTTTTTAAGGTACCGACCGAATTCCATAGTACCGACCGAGGCCCGATTCACGTCGTTTCAAACGGTGCCTCGTTTCGGTACCCGTCCTTCATAACGAGAACTTGCCAAGACAGCTGCGCATGCGCAAGAGCGTTATGTCGTCGCTCGCTGCGAGCCAGTTGTAAACAGAGCAGCGTGGTAGAAAGAACGCACGCTAAAGCTTGGGTCCACTTCACTAAATGTGATGGGTAACTGGGTGATGATGAAACCAGCTACAGACAACGATCTAAGTGAGACATCCTCATCTTAATCTGCTCCGGTAGGTAAATAAAATGTTTAAGATAATGTTAGCTTGATATGTTAGCTTCCGTTTCGCTAATGGTGCGTTCGCTTTCTCCTCGGAACTCCGAATTTCCGACTAGGAGAACATGAACGCGCTCTAAAGTTTGGCTTCACTTTACTAAATGCGACGGGTGATTGGGTGAAGATGAAACCAGCGACAACGATCTAAGTGTGAGGCATCATCGTTTAAATCTGCTCCAGCAGTTAAATAAACTGTTAAAGATAATGTTAGCTTGATATGTTAGCTTCCATTGCCACCTTTGCTATCAGCTAATGGTGCGTTCGCTTTCTCCTTGGAAATTCTAACTTCCCAGTAGGAAAAATCAAATGAAAAAAGGACGGTAAAAGGAATGAAGATACACAGAAAATTTAGTTCACAGTAAAGATGTTTGCTTCAGTTTAATTATCAGCTTATAAAACTACAAGTATGATGTTAAAATACAAACAGTTGAATGTTATTTATCGTGATATTTATCAAATATTGTTATATATTGAGAAAAATATATATTTAATTATAAAAGAGAATTAAAATAATAAACACTCAAAAGTATCGAAAATTGGTACAGTTAAGTACCGGTATCGATTCCTAGGTACCGGGAATTAGTACCGGATCGATTCAAATGTCAAAGGTACCCATCCCTACTCTTACCTGTGATGAAGTGAACACTACAAACTGTAGTGTTTTCAGTTCTGTTTCTGCTCATCTTGCAGCCGAAGATTATGATCCACTGTTCCGTCTTCGTTCAGTAAGTTTCAGTAAGTCCTTGGTGGCGCACTACTTACGGGACATGAAAAAAAAAAAATTAAACTTAGTTTTTGTCCTGATTGCATGGAATTTGGGCTTTTTTACACCCAGTCAACAACGCAAATGAAGCCTGGGGCACACCGGAGGTGGATGCACCGCATTGCGATTTTAAGAAGTCAAGTGGTCACACAGCACGCGCTGCTGCGCTTCTTGGAAAGTCGCACAATGGTCACAACATCACGCGGAACTTGAGAACAGGAAGTGGGAAGTGACTATATTGTTAATACGTGATCAGACTTGCTGTCGTGTTTTGTGAGACTCTAATTCATTAACAGTGGGTAAGTATGCTATTTATCACAATATTTTAAGATCAATAGTACTTTAAAATTATCAGAACTGCAGCCTGGATTGTGCCGGCGGTTAAGTTTGTGCCGTAAAGTCGGCCACTAATAGAGACCGAACTTTATTTGCCCCCGCTGACAGCAAGACCGGATAATGTAGGAGGCCCGGCCGGTAATGGAATACAGGCCAATATTAGAGGATTTACGGTATTCTACAGGGAGATCCCAAAAGAAAATCAACATATTTTCTTAAAGCTTTGTGTCTCCAGATTCTGACTTTGGTCATTTTAAATGCATCTCTTGACTGAAGAGAACAGAGAAAAAGCATAGAAAAGTTGCCTTGAGCACATTCACATGCGGTGTGCAGACAGGATTATTGGAGGTGAGCCTCCCTCCCTCCAAGACATCTACAGGAAGCGGTGCCTGAGGAAAGCGGCGAGGATCATCAAGGACTCAAGTCACCCCAGCCATAAACTGTTCAGACTACTTCCATCAGGAAGGAGGTTCTGCAGCATCCGGTCCAGAACCAGCAGACTGAAAGACAGCTTTTTTCATCAGGCCATCAGACTGCTGAACACGGCGCAGACACCTCACCCTCACTACTGAAAATCCAACATTACACACTCCATACTGTACATTAATGCCACAGTTTTGCACATACCACCCTCTGTATATTTCATATCTCTTACTTTATTGTTTTCTTTATTCATTTGTAACACATGTATATACACAGTATACACACACTCACATGCACACACGTAGAAAAATAAAAAATAAAATACTTAGCACACACATTTATGAATGTATATACCTTACATACTATATATATTATTACTTAGATTAGCCATTTTTATATTTGTTTGTTTTTACGTTATTGTATTTTGCACAACTGTTGCTGTGAAACTCGCACACAAGAATTTCACTCGCATGTACTGTACCAGTGTACCTGCACATGTGACGTGACAATAAAAGTGATTTGATTTGATTTGATTCAACGGCATTTGGCAGGAGGATTTTTCAGCCTCATCCCGAGTGCCGGTGCCCACTTCCAATTTTAAACTGCATTTAGACACTGAGTACTGTGGGTGTAAGTGGGGTGGTGTGGTGGCATCAGCTGGCATAGGCCAGACGATGCCCGCACTGCCCGCTCACCACAGCCATGGAATACACCTCATCAACACTCACTAACATTATATTGGAGCAGGGGGAGGGAGGCTAGGGGCCTTGGCACACCATTGTTGTCGCTTGGCTTCCTGGGGCTGGAGGCTAGGAGGGAGATCCAGCGTTGGGCGGGGGAGCCTGCTCATCAGCACCCCAGCAGAAAGGGTCGGACTCTGGGAACCGGTACCCCATGTGCAGCAGTACCGGGACCAGAGTGAATAGGGTGTGTATGGGGAGCATGAGTGGGTGTCCGGCATGCATTTTTGTAAGTCTTTGGTTGTATGTGTATGTGTGAGCATGAGGGAGGGAGTGTGTGACTGTGTTAGTGTATGACTGTATATGTCAGGTGGGGCCTTTGACTCCTCCCTTCTCCTGGGACTTCTTTTGGTGATATAGATCTTCGTCTCCCCTCCCCCTGCCACAACTGGTGTGGAGTGTGGTGCCTTGGTCTGCATGAGTGTTCGTGGCTCCCGGGTCAGGTGGTTTAAGATTTTTGGCGTCTGCTTGNACCAATCCCGGTGGCTGCCTGGTGGGATCTGGGCTCCTGGGCTCTGCTGGGTCCCCGGCGGGGGTGGTCGTCCCTGGGTCCCGGACTCAGCCGGCTAGGGGGTGGGAGGCTGCGAGCGGGCCTGTGGGCTTGCCGCTGATATCTCCTGGGACTTTGACGGCTGCTGGTTGTGGCCCCCCGAGGCGATCCTCTGCGCCTCTCGAGAGGGGGACAGGGGCTTTTCTAGTCACAGTCTCCTTGGGGTCCCTGTGCTCTGGGGCAGCTCCTGGATCTCTGGGACTTGGAGCTCCCTCTGTCTCCTACACATCTTTGGGGGGCAGATCTGTGGCCCCTCACACTCTCTATTGGACGCTCCTATAGAGAAACCTTACATAAACAAGCGTGTGTACGCACACAGGTGCTCACATGGTGCTCTCATAAGTATGGACTTGGGCACGTTCAACACATGTCTTAAGGCTGTGGTTGCCACCAAATAAACTGTGATTTATTATCGTGTGATTGTTCAGTTAAACAATGTTGATTTTATATGTCATCATCAGGTTGACGCAGTGTTAGCTTGCTCCTGTTGTATTGTTGTTGTGTCCCTTTTCTGCTGGTCTAGAAGCAGACCCTTGTTCATCATTGATTGTTTATTTTTATTACCCCCCCCCCCCCCCATCTCCGTTCGAAATTACGAAGCATTCAAAAAACAATAACAATAAAGTTTTAAGTATCAGGCGTGACATTAAAAGCAGAAGCTTTGATGCTCCACCTGAGAGTAAATCTGCAAAGCTTGTCTCCAGCATTCAGACATCAATTCTGTTTGCTTCACAGCGAGACAGGACATGAAAGAAAAAAATTAAAGCTGCCTTTGTTATAAAATATCTCAAGTAAAAATTTCTGTCTGTTCATGCAGGTAGAATAAAGTGTTTAATGCAGACAGAACTCTTGAAGTTTTCTAAGAGTGTGGAAACACCGTGATGCAGATCAGAAAGGCAGAAACTCTTCAGCGTCTCTGAGTTTACGGTTCTGATTTGTTTTACTGTTCGACTCTGAAGCACACAAAGACATGGAAAAACAGGCAGTAAAACTGTTCTCACAGGGATTAGAAGTGTTTTATGTCCAAATATAAGCCATGAAAACTGCCAGATTCCTGCTTCAGACGCAGGAGCAAAGCTCGGCAGGAATGTCGCAGGACCATGACTACTTTGGCAGGTATGTTCTCCGCGGGGAAAAACATGGAAGCAACAGCTCAGATGTGCGCATACCACGGGGGGATCGGGGGAGGCTGGGGACTCGGTTGCCATCTTCCTGTGAGATCAACAGTGTTTTGGCATTAAGCCAATGCTGTTTGACTTTCACATCCCAGTCAGGTGCCAAACGCGCCATCAGCTCTTGGGTTGTTGTTGTCTCATTTGAGCGTATTTTCTGATAAATGACTAAACTCCTGATGTTCTCCAACAAAATATGTAGGTCACCGAAGCTCCCATCTGTTGTGATTTCCCAGTGTGCTGAATCACTTTCATTATAAATATGCCGGAACTGTAATGGGATGGTTTTGTCATTTACACGTCATTTCCAGTAACTGAAAAATGGGAAAATATATCTAAAATAAGGTGTTGGGATAACTCCTAATTTTCTTTAATGCCATTAAAAGGTGCATAAACAAACACAAAATTTCTTAATCTCATGAATATTAAAATATAACCGACATTGTGCAGCATGGTTAGGTCTGGAACGTTAGCTAACTTTGCTGGACGATATATCGTCCAACAAATTATTGATGATAAGCTATATTATTTTTGACAATATCGAGACCGTAATAATCACTTATGTAATGTTAATATATCATAATAATGCATGCACACTCTTTAAAATGCAACAATTAAACCTTTATTTTACATTGGAATGTCTAGAACCAGAACTTCTAAATAAAAACAATAAAACAAACAAAAAATAAATAAATAAAAAGGGGCTTTCACACTCTGTTAGAAAATATTGCACCAATATCAGTTACCAGTAAATAGACCCGGTCTCTCCAAACCTATAAATACAATGTCAACAGTGTCAACAACCAAAACTGCATTTGAATATTGATAATAAATAATAATAACAGAGATGTACATTTCTTAACCTTGATATATTGAGGCTGGAATAATTATTGAGATCATTTTCCACCGTACAATTTACTGGTTATCGTCCCAGCCCTAAGCATGGTGTTTTCTAGATTTAATGGATAAAACATCATTCAGATCTTTTGAACGGCTTTTCAAAGTGAACAATAAGACCGAGTTCTTGTAGAGAACCCCACAAACCTTGGTGGAATGCTAAGCACCACCACCCCCGCTCTCACAAACAACGGTGAAGCGTGTCAACTCTGCCCCTTTCTGCTTTGGAAGTTAAAAGTGTTCATCGAAAAACCTTAACCCTCCCACTGTCCTAATGGGTGTGACCCCGTGAGAAAAGTTGACCATTGAGCAGGGTTGATGGTTTATGCCTTGGGTCCATGTGGGGTGAGGAGTGAGCACCACCTCACCCCTGCCACGTGGACCTCAAGGGATAAACCATCAACCCTGCTCAATGGTCAACTTTTCTCACGGGGTCACACCCATTAGGACAGTGGGAGGGTTAAATGAGTGGTTTACTCATTTAATCAATACATTTGCAGTGGCCTCTAGTACGAATGAACGTCTTGTAAGCCTAAAATTTTCCCACATCCCAGCCGAGCCTCAGACGGCTGGTTTTGGTCTTATTTCCTGATATTTGTACGTCTTTCCTCAGAATGGAAAACAGCAGCCTGACTCTACTACTGACTTGCAACGTAGACGTTTTACCTCCATAAATAACACAAGCCTGGAGAAGCTTCTGCTGTGTGGTGGTGTTGCTAATGCTAACGGTTAGCTTCTACCAACAGTGAAATGATCTGCTGAGTCAAGATGGGTGAGTCCATGAATGCTAATTTAGTTTGACGTAGATCTGTCAGGATTTTCTAATCCTAGAGTTTCACGTCTATTTTCCATCAGAAGCTAATGCAGGAGATAGGTAGGATGTAGGAGACTATTTTCATGTTCAGCCTGCGTGTTGAACTCTGAGTGACCGATTATAATCAGATATATTCATTTAGAACCTTTGTTTTTCTATTCAACCAAACCTTTAATAAACTTCTTCAAACATTTTCCTTTCTGTTTATCTTTAAAAAATCTGATATTGGTTGGGGTGACGGTGGCAGAGGAGGGTTTCAGGTTCAAGCCCTATCTGTCACAGTCGTGTCCATGGGCAAGACAATTCACCCTCCTTTCATGTTAGTGGTGGTCGGAGGAAGTGATGGTGCATCCCTTCCATCAGTGTGCCCTATGTCAGCTGGGGCTACAAGGTAGCTTATCACCACCAGTATGTGAATGTGTGTGTGAATGGATGAATGACTGGGTTGTAAAGCACCTTGGGGGATGTGGAGAATCCTAGGAGGCAAAATATCAAATACAGGCCATTTGCCATCTGTCCAAAGGTTTGTCCAGAACTTTTCAGTTTTTTTGAGTCACACACACACACACACACACACACACACACACACACACACACACACACACACACACACACACACACACACACACACACACCACACACACACACACGCACACACACACACACACACACACACACACACACACACACACACACACACACACACACACACACACACACACACACACACACACACACACACACACACACACACACACACACACACACACACGCACTGCAGCATGTTAGAATCATTTGAATGACTAATTTAACTACATTGAACTGCTTTTGTAATAATTTAATCTCTTATTCTGGAGTAAAATAAAGAAACAAGCTAAATCATCACATATCTGTGGAATCAAGAAGCATCTTCCGAGTTCAAACACAGGGATGGAGCACAATGTTTACACCTGAACAGTATCAGGATTAACTCACAGAGGCCTGCAGGTCTTCTGATTTATGAGCAAAGCGCTGATAATCCGCTTGTTATGTTATGTTAAACGTTATTTTGCCGCTTCCGTGCGGAGCGGTAGGGAAACACATTTCAAACACGGGACCGAGTCTGGTTACCGAACCAAGCAGAATTCTGATGACGTCACAACGGTGCGCGAAGGTGCGGGTTCCAACCCACAGGAGAGGAGAGAGAGAGGAGGTAAACAGCGAGTTGATCACAGGGACTGAACTGATGTTTTTGAGCAAAACTGCGGTAAAAATGGCTGTTTGTCCTCATTATCAGCAGCTAATTAACAGGCTTCTGCAGAGCCTGATGAGCTGCTGCACAGGTGTTTCAACCACTGAATCAAGTCTGTTGGAGCAGAAAAACCACAAAACCTGCTGGATACCGGCCCTCCAGGACCAGGATTTAGGGACCCCTGCTGTAAACCATCTATAAAGTGCATATAGTCCATTGATGGTATAGTCAGAAATATATGAAAATATAAGGGTGTATTCATTAGGACTTGATAGGATGAGAAAAAGGATGAGGGGTTGTTCCGTGGTGTGGGTTTTTAACAGAACAAAGGGACTTTACAATGACATCCAACACACACACACACACATATGAAAAGACAGGCTGGCTGGCTAATCCAGGCTAGTTTGAGCTGGCCTATAGGTCTGGTCTAATCCTGTTATCAGGACCAACAGATGTTGTTGACAGAACAATAAGTGTGGGACCAATATGGCAGCGCAGCTCTGAGGAGGTCATGAGCCAAACTCATCAGAGCAGCAGCAGGATCGCTGGCTGGATGTAAAGAGCTGGACCTGGTGCTGGTCACACACACACTGGATCTGTCAGAACAGGCTGCAACAGCAGCTCACAGCCATTTGTCTCCTGGTTGGCAAACTGACTTTTATTGTCTGCAGCTCAGCATGGCCTAAAAGAACGGTATGAGCAAAACGCTGTGGTGGAATCCGTGGCATTGTTTTAACCTTTTAACTTCCATGCCAAGAAAAAAGCGATGATAGTTGTCTGTTTTTTCATTTTGCCTTTTTAAACATTTGGCACAGTGAGGCCTCCAAAAAATTGAGAATTAAAGGGAACACAAAATACTAATAGTGAAACGAATGTAATGCTAATGGACTGTAATTATGTTTAAAGGTGCAATATGTAAAAATCTAATGTCTCAATCATTTTAGAATGAAGGTACATTGAAACAGATTTCATTCTCAGCTGGCTAGGGAGGTTGTTAGTTTGTTTCCTTTATGTGGCAAGGTGGAGAAACGAGGGCCCGGGTGGGATTCGATCCCCAGACTCCCGGGTGACGGTCATGCATGCTAACCAGCCAAAGGGATATCCCCATGGCCAAGTAGCCAGGGCACATGATTTATTGGGATACAGTGGCAGGATGCTCACCCTTTCACATCTTTCCACAAGCATGTTCCCGTGCTCCCCTGCAGGCTGCCAGAAATTTCTAATCCATGGACCTACTTCACAGTATTACATGGATCCTGCCAGCAACGGCAAATGTCACCTGATACACTAGAATATGCAGGCAAAGCAATAAAAGCAGCAGACAGCGACATATTTCCCCCATAACTTCCACAATTTATTAAATCTACTCTTAAAAACGGTGCACCACATACCACCGCCTACCCAGTAGTCACATCAAGCCACAATTCCAGTGGATGGTAGGGGCTGCATGACTTCATTTTTTTAAAGTCGACCGTCAAGTACTGAAAATCGAGTTGACTTCGACTAGTCGTTGATGACGTCACACACCTGCAGCGGCTAAAACTGACGATGGGTGACCAAGCGATTTTTTTCCGACGCACGGGGGGGGGGGGGGGGAATTTCTGCATCTTGCTTCAGCCCTCTCCGCTCTCCCCCTACTTCAGCCCCCCCAACCCCACCCCCCACACAGTGGCTGCAAACTCACTGATGCGCCTGCAGCCTCTCAGAGTTCCTGCTGCTCTAAACATTAAAATAATTATTTCATTTTCTGTTCCTCACTTCTGATTACCTTCAGTGGTGTCTGTTTGTTGCAACCACCAGGTACAAAAACTAACTTGTTTTAATTTGACTATTTTTCTGTCCTGTCTGTTTATTATCTTCCTGCATCTCCTCTCAATCCTAAAGAGAAACTGCTACCTGGGTTCATATATATTCACCTTATGAGTTACCTTTGAACTGCAGTTCTAAAAGATCTACCGACAAAACAGCGGAGTGCTAGCCGGCCGTACTGGTGGGGTGCGTCACCGGAGGACAAAACAGGTGATGCGCTCCGAAACACATCAGGCACAAATAAAAGACAGAAAACATAAAAGGAACTGAGCCGACACAAACGATCACGTGTTAAATTAGTTTTTGAGGTGGCGACACCTGATTTGATAATGTTACTGTGGCCGTGCTCAGGACGCAGATGTCTGGAGCGCGTCAACGATCAGAGCTTTGCATGCGCAAGCTGGTTAAGGTTAGGGTGAGGGGAAGGTTAAATTGCAAGAGGGTAAAGGTCACAATTTGGTTAAATGTCTGTTTTACCGCGGGCGTCAGATACCGACGCTCTGGTACAGCGCGTTGCCTTACGAGCAGCAAACACAGCTGATCTCCATCTCCGTAGCCACGCACACACGCGACGCACACACGTGGCTTCTGCAGAAACAAGACAGAAGGGTGCCTTCCTCCCAGGAACATCCTGGGATAACAAGAGACATTCACCACTCTGAGCAATCGGTGACATGCCACCTCAACAGTCCGCTAGCTGCCCCAACGCCAAGCAAGAACAAGATGGAAGCGGAAGTGACCTCCTTCCGGCAATACCGGGCTCACCTCCCTTTATGCAGTGACCCCTGGCCGATCCTGGGCCAGCCAATTAACACCAGGCAGATTAAATAATGCTACATTTAGAAAAAAACAAAACAGGGATGTAGTTACATCTGTGAGTTTGTGAAGTTGTCCAATCTGCAGCGAGCTAATGCAGCAGCGCAAGCATTTGTAATTTGACACTAGCAGGCAAAAAGCTCCAGAATATTTTTAAAAAGTCCAAGCCACAAGAGCGACCCAGAAGTTTTTTCTTGTACCTGTAAGAAGCCATGGCATCTTTTTGTTTCAGGTGAAGCAGGCCAGAGGCTAATGTTGAGCTGACAAAGCTAACCGTGAATTAGAAGCAAACAATCAGCTCTACAAATACCCCGGCTACTTTTTCAATCACCAACATCCCAATATTAGTGAAATGTGTGTGTGAAGTGAAAAACGAGCCTGGCATTTTACTTCCTGTTAGCTTCCAGCAAGCTAACAGCAAGACAACAAACAACAAAAGTTCACGTAATGCTGTAGACATACTACCGTAAAAAGTGTAGTAAGTGCTCCCTACCGTAAAACACCATTGAGTGCTAACACCAGATATGGCAATGTCTTTATGTACTTTTCAACTTAATGTGTCTTTGCTTGTCATCTAAAATCTTCTGGCACTGATCTATAACTGGTAACAGCCATGAAACTCACAGGACAGGAGTGAGAAAGTGATGTGTAACAGAATGAAATGACTGTTTCCCTCTCCTCTGACACAGAAATAGTCTGCATGAGATACGGTTCAAGGTCTCATGCATTTGCTTCTAACCTGCTTCTTTTCAGCTCAACAGAAGAATAAAGAATGGACTCTCTCCTTTTAATTAATCAAATAACTCTATTTTAATAAGCTAATCCAACAAAGTTAGTCAACAATAAGATGTGACCAATCTGTGAAATCAAAATATTTATTACTTTATTATAATCTTATACAATATAATAAGTAATATGACTTTAAATGTTCCACTAGGACTGATCTCACGTAGTGTTAAAAGACATGACACATTGCTTTCACTGATCCAATCAGAATCTGACAGATCTGACGGAGGCGTGGTTTTGGTGGTGTTTGGTAAATCTGTCAACTTTTCATTCGACCATAAACCAAAACATCCGAGGTATAAAACTACGCCCACGCCATCTTTAACGCCAGCTCAAAGCGTTCTAGAGAAGTTGTCGGAGTGGCCAATCCGTAACTTTCCTCTTCAGCCAAAAGAACCAACGACAAGCTGGATAAAATCTGTTGCTGTTCCAGCTGCTGCAACGGTTCCTTTCAGAATAAAAGCTGAACCATCACGACCCAGGTTTGGGTCTCACCAGATGCCAACAAAACCGTCGTGACCCGGAAGTATCTCAAGACTGGTCTGGTTGGCAACCGCTGCTTTTCCTCGATTCCAGAGAAGGTCAAGCTGGACCTCGACATTCTTGATCTAGACGGGGACTTCCGCTAAGGGTATGTAGGCTGACAAATGGCGTCGAATGTGTTTATGAATCTCCTAACTAAAGCTTAGCGCGAAGATATCATCTTCAGTTCCCATCAGAACTAATCGCTTCTTCGGATTTGCTGGTTCTGAACAACATTCCACATCACACCATTCTCCATCTCACCCACCTTAGTTACACCATACATTTAGTGTTAAAGTTAGACTAGTTTAATTTGTTTAGCAATACATTTTTAAACTTTTAAACTTGACTGTCTCTCTTCTGTTGTCTCTGAGTGAATATAAAGCTGTTATCTAATCCCTGCATTAAAATAACCTCACAGATCCATAAGGTTGATTTCATATTTGCTATGGAATCCTACGCCGTATGGCTTATTAAATAACATGTAATTTAAATCACTACAGATGTTTGCTTAAAAAATGGACTGCAGTTGATTTTGACCACAAGATGGCATTCTTACAAATTGCACCTTTAAGTTTACATTCACACATCTCCATATGTATCAAAATATTTTCGTTGAGTGTTTGTTGTTCAGGACTCATTTCAGTTAGACATATTTACCAAAATATGCTCCAGCTGTTAGGTCAAGGCTTTTATCTTTTGATGTTATCTTTGTTGTGAAGCTTAGTAATAGTAAATATGTTTAGTTATATATTTAATTTAAGGAGAAGCAAGTTTCTAAGCCAGCAGTCACGCTCCTGTCATTTCCCTGCTTGTTTTAGATGTTTCTTCAGAAAACCCACAGAACTTCACATTCTGATAAGGTTATTTAACTGTCTGAATCAGATGTGTTAAAAGTGGAAAACAGCAAAATAAATAAAAAATAAAAAATGCAGGATATGCAGCGCGGGCTGCAGGTGGCGACCACGGTTCTGATCAAGTTTTTGGTGCGACTGTTCTAACAGAAAAGGAATAATTGAGCTCTGTTATAACATGTAAAACCCACAAACTCTAATGCATTATGATGTTTAAATCTAATTTAATGTATTACGTTGAGTCACATTTTATGTGACTCAAGATGGCACAGCTTCTTAAAGGGACATGAACGTTGCCAACCTACACACATCTTTTCATTTTTTATTATAAAATTTATCGACATTAGAACAATTATCTTGATAAGAATCAGAAATTTCAATTACGATTCATTCACAGCCCTACTTTGAGGTCAGTTTGATTTTTAGCCAACTTTGTGTTTGCTAAGGCTCACTAGCCGTGGTGGCCACTTTGAATTTAATTGACTCTAAAAGGCAATCATTTGTTGATTTCGATCAGGTGAATACTTTCTATAAGCCCAAACAGTCATGTGACATTTTGCAAACACACACACACACACACACCCAGCCCGGCTTGTCACTCGTTGATGAAGATGTCCTTACTGCCATAGATGCTGACTAGAAGGCTGATGATGTCAGCCAAACAACGCTTCAAACCCATCTTATCTAAATCAGAAAAAATACATGTCACACACACACACACACACACACACACACACACACTTTGTTCATAAAACAGGTTTAGGTGATGAGCGAGGAGAGAACAGTGACTTAGATGACTGAGAAAACGAAACAAATCCAAAATAACATCAAGCACATTTTCTTTGACTGACGTTTGTCACAGCCAATCAAAAACAGACGCATGCACTTATTAGATAATCACTGCCTGCAAGTGAGCCGTCCATGGATGAAGAGGAAATGTGTTCCCCTTCTCCCTGACTTTCTGGTTTGTGTCCCAGTTTAACTAAATCCCATTAAAATGGCTTTCATCTCACTGCACTTCATTACTGGCATAGAAGCTGCAGCTCACCCCGGTGACTGAGCGAGAGAGAGAGAGAGAGAGAGAGAGAGAGAGAGAGAGAGAGAGAGAGAGAGAGAGAGAGAGAGAGAGAGAGAGAGAGGGAGAGGTTGGATGGTGGATTAGTTAAGCTCATCTAACACATCATGATCTCAAACCCCAGCAGTTTTTTTTAATCAGAGACACTTTTGTAATTCCCACTTTTAAGTTACGTAAACAGACCTTCCCATGCAGGAAGTGTCGTGAGGGTCAAGCCCGTGTTACGTTTGGATTTGTTGTTGACCTTGTTGACGGCAGCAGAGGCTGCTTTAGAGAATACTCTGGATATAATTTTCTTTTAACAAATTCAGGAAAGATGCCAGAAAACAAAGAGAGATGTGAGAGTAAATATGAGCTTTAAAGGCAATTGTGCAGGGGGGGTCCTATTTCTCAGGGCGGAAGCTGTTTTTGTGTGTTTGTGATTGGATGTGATGGGTCAGAGGCTTTCATGCACGTTTATGAATGCTTATTTTAGGCAGAGCCCAAGCTGGGCTAATCTTTAGCACTCGCGTGAATGAGGACGCTGATTAAAAGCTAATTATACGCTACGGATTTGGCCTTTGGTGAAGACTCTGCTGATTTGACACGGTTTGGACTCAGGCCTGAGCACATGGCTGTGGGCTTCAGCTGCAGACATTCATGCAGTCTAAATTATCGGAGAGGAAAGAGACATCAGAGGACATGATGGCTGCTTTGGAATCTGTTTTAACAACACCGAGACAACCTCAGTGCATTTTATTTATGATATGTTTTAGTTTTACTTTCAGTGCCTGCTGTAGAAAGGTAAAGGGTGCATGACGATGTTTTTACCTGTGACTGCTAACTAAATGTCTCATGAGCTACTGCAAGGAATAAACAACACATGAATTAGAGAATTTTGTTGTTTGCAAATTTGTTCTTCAAATATATTTTATATCAAAACTATTTCTAAACTAAATTCTCATAAATCAGCTAGTATGACAGGTTCTGTAGTCATCAGCAGCAGCATTATTTAAATAGCACTTATAACAGTCGAGATGATACACCAAAGTGCTGAACACTGTCAAAACATATCAAGTACAAACAGCAACTTCTTGAAATTAATGACATTAATTAAAACAACTGACAAATGGTCTGTATTTGATATAGCACCTTCTAGAGTCATGGAACCCCCCAAGGCGCTTTACAACACAACCAGTCATTCACCCATTCACACACACATTCACACCCTGGTGGTGATGAGCTACGATGTAGCCACAGCTGCCCTGGGGCGCACTGACAGAGGCGAGGCTGCCGAGCACTGGCGCCACCGGTCCCTCCGACCACCACCAGCAGGCAAGGTGGGTTAAGTGTCTTGCCCAAGGACACAACGACAGCGACAGACTGAGCGAGTCTCAAACCTGCAACCTCCCGATTACGGGGCGAGCACTTAACTCCTGCGCCACCGTCGCCCAAACTAAGACAACAACTAAGAAAACAAGAAGCACCATTTAAAAACCTAAAATTCATGTGCAGACTATGTTAAAGCAAGTTTGTAAAAATAAGTTTTTAAGTGACGGTGTGTATTTTCGCTGGCGATAGGGGGCAGTTTATACCTAAACCATTGCAAACAAGCGGTATTTTTGTGTTCAAGTAGGACCTTACCAACAGAAGCCATTAGGGTCAAAACCCCCTGGGCACGCAACCTCTAGCAAAATAACAAGCACGTCTGACTCCCTTTCATCACTGGCAACGAGAGAAAGGGTAAGAGTGTAAAAAAAACAACGTTTATGAATGGTGGAAGTGTTGGAACGG
Source organism: Nothobranchius kuhntae (assembly GCA_006942095.1). NCBI lineage: Eukaryota > Metazoa > Chordata > Actinopteri > Cyprinodontiformes > Nothobranchiidae > Nothobranchius > Nothobranchius kuhntae. The sequence continues at coordinate 162,592 of SSNQ01034169.1, forward strand.
TTTGTTACAAAATAGGAAATGTATTTTGTCCTCACGGGTTCCTGTGGAAGGAAACATGATGCCCAAATGGCGTCGCGCAGAGACTTAGACCTAGGGCTGCTCAATTAATCGAATTTTAATCACGATTACGATCTGAGTTTTGAACGATTATAAAAACTAAACAAGCCGATCATTTGCTCCTCCCACTTGCGCTGCCCCGAGTTGCAAATGAAGCGCTCCTCCCGTGTTGCCAACTTGGCGACTTTGACGCTATTTCCAACAGCTTCTCAGACCCCCTTCTTGACTTTTTAAATCTTAAAAGTACCTAGCGAACACCTCAGAAACATCTCTGGTAACCCTTAGCTACTTTCTGGATAACTGTCGTCGACATTTCCTGCAGGTTAGCTAAACACTCCGCCTGCGCTCTGGACCGTTCTTCACAACATTAGGAAAGGGAATGATGTAGTGATGTGTCAGTCACTAAAGAAACAGCTCTCGGAGTCGGCTCCTTGTTGGAGTAACCAGAGTGAGTGACACACATACCGCACCTGCGGACTCCTGAGCCACTAAAAATGGTTAAATGTGCGTGTGCGGCGCGCTAAACACACGTGCAGCTTGCCCCTGATTGCTGAGACCGGGTTGGGGGTGGGGGGTGCAGCTGTGGTTGGGACAGTTATTACATTAACTGATGGACTTGTGAATAAATAGTTTATAAATAAGGTAGAAATAAATTCCTCACGCTGATAAATAATAACTAAGCTCTCTGAGGACACGGTGCTAGTGCACGCTCCTACAGCACCTTGACACGGCTCAATAAATGTTATGCAACATTTTGTGAACATCAATTTATTTGCATTTATTTGTTATAAATGCCACTGTATAATTCTTGCTGTCACGATTTGCAAGATATTGGTATTTGGGTCTGTACTGGTTAAACTTAAATGAGTTAAACCAAGGTCTATAGCCCTTGGGTCATAGACTATGAGCTGTAAGTATATTGGTCTTTTTATACTGGGAATCAGGAGTTATTTTAGTGATCATCTTGTTTCTTATTTACTTTTGTCCTGATTGTGCCCTGAGCAATTTTATGACTGAATAAAAACAAATAAAATCAACATAAATTGAAAAATCGTCCTAAATAATCGTGATCTCAATTTCAGTCACCATAATCGTGATTATTATTTTGTGCCATAATCGAGCAGCCCTACTTAGACCCAATCCAAATACTCGCACTGCGCCCCATGGTCTTCTGTGAAGTGCACTTGGAGGAAGTGCACAGTATGGCTTCGAGTATGTAGTACACAGACGTGCAATTATTTGCCAAATTGGGACAGGGACCGTTGCGTCATCGACCACGACGCATGCTAGGATGCTGGTTGTTGTTTGTGCTACTTTAAAAAAAACCTTTGTTAGCAATTAACAAACAATTGACCAAATTTACATTCATTACTGCCCACATTACATCAGAATCTAAAACATTCAGAGCATGAATAAATATAATAATTGTCCTAAAATTAACTTCATTCGTTTGAAAAAAACATATTTTCTGAAAAGGTGTTTGAGCCTTTGTTCTGTCTTCTTCTCAGACTTCCCATGCAGCAATGTCTTGTGGGTAATACCTTTTGCCCAAGTCCACATTGATGCAGACTTGGACAAATTGCAGATCAGGGATTCAAAAGGGGCATAGTCAACTTCCGCACGAGGATCGGGACAGCCTACGCACTCGCACCTAGGGCTGTCGCGGTTGAGGAATTCCCCCTGCGGTGATTCAGGGTGGCTTAATATTGCGGTGTGCGATATTATTGCAGCAATTTTTTTTATTGCAGTACTATCTAAACATGGTGTTTACACATTTAAAAAAGGTTAAAAATTGCCGTGCCTTCTTTTATAACACTTTACTGAATGCAGATCAAAGGGCAGTAACAACACAGATCGCAGTAACGTTTGTTTCTCCGACAGTCGGAGTCCGACTGAACTTAAAAACAACAAAATTCAGGAGAAGGTTAAACTTTTACATGCAAATTTGGCTGCAGCATCTAACAAATAAGAAACACGTCCCCATTTTGTTTAGTTGTTTAAAATCAAGCATAAAAAAATTACATGTACCGGGCACGGGGCACTATCATTTCACTTTCACACACGAATGATGGTGATTTATAGCTCGGTCACGTCCTTGTTACCCACAAGGAAAACCAGCATGTTAACCATATACGGTTTGAGAGAGGATCTGAGAGGGGTGGCAACATTTCCAGCAACACTGAAAACCCTCTTGGATGGTGCGTTCGTTGCACTAACACACACGTACTTGCGTGCGACTGGCGAGCAAAGGGAATCTCTCCCGCTTGTTTCTCCACCGTGTCAGGGGGGTTTCTTTAGGGTGGATGCATTCCTCCTGCAGGTAGCGAGTGAGCTCCAGCTCGGCTCAAGCTCTCTTCGGGACGGTTGCAGAAGCAGTGCTTTTCCGGGACTTCAGCAGGTCCCCGAGCGTTTTTGTTTTTTGTTTTTTTGCCGCTGGTGGCAGCTCTGTCTCGGCCAAGGACTCTGGCTGCGCAGCAGCTGATGTACTGAAAACCAAAGTGCTCCCAAAGGAGCGAAGTAACGTTTCGTTCTGATACCAGTGCAGCCATCCTTCTCAACATGCATCATTGAGTTGAATCAAGTTAAGTAATCGCGGTGACCCATGATGCAGCGCGGTGGGTTTCTTCATATTGCGACATTTCATTTTTGCGGTTACCGCGACAGCCCTACTCGCACCCCTGAACTGCAATTAAAGGGCGTAAGGGTGGAAGTGCGAGTATTGGGATCGGGCCTTAGACTCGCTCCCATGTATATTTGACCCAATTTTTATGGTCATATGTTACAAAGCAAACAACATTCTTCATCAACTGGCATCATTGTATTTATTTTCAACAATAATTTGAAGGATGTTTCCAGAGATGAAGGGTAAAAACTACACATTGTCTCTTTAAGCCTACTCTTGAACATCTTGATCGAAGGGGCCAATCATATTGGCAGAGGCAGAGCATTCCAGAGTCTCAGACCAGCTGCTCTAAAACACCGGTCCCCTCACAATTTATTTTTAGTTGGCAGAATGACCAGCATGTGTAAACTAGAAGAACAAATCGACCGGGATGGCTCATACGGGCATAGTAGCTCAGATAGATATGGAGGTGCGCCCCCATGCAAAGCATTAAAAACAGAAACTAGAATTTTGAAACCAGTTCTGTACCGAACTGGGATCCGATACAATACTGGAGCGACATGTTCTCTTCTACTGGCACCTGTTAGCTATCTTGCTGCAGAGTTCTGGGCCAGCTGCAGTCTACAGATGCTTGGCCTGCAGGGAATTACAACAGTCCAACCGTGTGGTCAAAATGCATGAATGACCTTCCCTGGGGGTGCTCTAAAGTTAGTTTTAACTTTTGTTTAGTGCTGTCATGTTGCTTTGTGACAACACACATTTTTAGGTAGGAGCAGAATAAATATGAAGGTACCTTTATATTCATTTCTGGTCAAGGAAGGACCAGACCTACAACAACAGGCAAGGACTGGTTCTCACAAGAATGCTTCCCCTGAATTTAGACACATCAAATATTTTAAACACACTCAGTGGTACAGATATGGAGTTAAAGTTTGTTGTGTTAGCAGCAGCTGACAGTCTTTCCCATCACACACACAAACACACGCGACACTGTTGTCTCCAACTTTGCATTTATTGTAACGTCTTCATTTTGACTTTTTCATCCACTGAGTTCTTGTCCTTCGTTATAAAAGTATAGTCGGCTGTATCCATCATTATTTAAGAGTTACATTTACTTTATATTTATCCCTCAGAGACATTTTCACATGAGTGTGGAAAGCAGGTCCCAGTTCTGCTGCCAGTTTATGTTGATCAGCTGGCAACGAAAAGTAAAACATGGCATAGCAACTCATTTATGTTAAATGTAAAGGTAATTACAATCAACCTCAGATTCAGGAGGAGCAATGTGGTTTTCGTCCTAGCCGTGGAACGCTGGACTAGGGTTGTCACGGTGTGAAAATTTAACCTCACGATTATTGTGACCAAAATTACCACGATTTTCGGTATTATCGCGGTATTTTTTTTAAACGTGCTACATTTTCACACAACTAAATAAACCCTGTATGTCAGGAAATATTGTCCTCAGTTTGTGTCTAAATTTGGCCTAAAATGTGTTATTTTGTAATTATGTTGTTTATTTGTTTACATTTTCCCCTTTAGTCTTTAAAATACCAATATTTGCTCATAACTTATTATTTTGTCTGTTTGATGTCATCATTTTAAAAATATTAGATCAGATGATACTCAGTACTCAAGTAGCCTTCTAATCAGATACTTTTTTACCCTTACTTGAGTAATAAACCCTATATCAGGAAAATATTGTCCTTGGTTTGTGTTCCAGTGAGCTTTGCAGATGTGGGAAAATGTCATCAGGCAGTAATCATTGTTAAATTTATAATTATTCTCGGAGAGAGACCAACTCTTATCTGCCCCTGGGAGCCCCGTAATGCATAGCGTCATTTCAACATGGCGGTGTCCGCGACACGGTTTATATGCAGGTAGCGGCGCTGCGGCTGCTTTATATAGCGACTCGTTGCATTCTCCCTCAACCCAAATCCTCGGATCACGCATTTTAGCTAAAACGCTAATGTTAGCTAGCCTTGCGTTGACTGTAGAGTTGTGGGTGATGGTCACGCAGATGTGTCATGAGATTTGAAGCGTTGCTGCCTTCCACAGACACTTTTTCTGCACGTGCTGCAAACAGGATAGCCGTCTTCTATAAACTGTCCCTCGGCATTCTTCAAATATCCAAAAGATGCCCGTACTTCCCACTTTGTCTTCTTTGAGGGATAAAAAATGTCCTCCTGAGCGCTGCCGTCTCCTCCTTTGGCCATTATTTCAGCTTTAGCTTCAAGAAAGTTTTGGTTGTAAACATCAAAGCGCGTATGTGCCGCCGGCAACTTCAGCAGATGATACGGTGGCTGGTAAGGGTCACCGCGCCTACACCGCAGCCACGGTAATCCACCGAGACTATATGTTTTTTAAAAACAAGACGGTTATTATTATTGTCAACTTTTTTACCGGGGTTTACCGCTACACCGGTTACCGAGACAACCCTACACTGGACCAGCTCTGTACCCTTCCTGGAGGGTGCGTGGGAATTTGCCCAACCAGTCTGCATGTGTTTTGTAGGGGGTACTCCGGGAGTATGGGGTACCAGGCCCTCTGATACGGGCTGTTAGGTCCCTGTATGACCGGTGTCAGAGCTTGGTCCGCATTGCTGGCAGTAAGTCGGGCTCGTTCCCTGTGAGAGTTGGACTTCGCCAAGGCTGCCCTTTGTCACCGATTCTGTTCATAACCTTCATGGACAGGATTTCTAGGTGCAGCCAAGGTGTGGAGGGCATCCGTTTTGGTGGCCTGAGGATCAGGTCTCTGCTTTTTGCAGATAATGTGGCCCTGTTGGCTTCATCAGAACGTGATCTTCAGCTTTCGCTGGAGCGGTTCGCANGTTGTCACGGTGTGAAAATTTAACCTCACGGTTATTGTGACCAAAATTACCACGGTTTTCGGTATTATCGCGGTATTTTTTTTAAACGTGCTACATTTTCACACAATTAAATAAACCCTGTATGTCAGGAAATATTGTCCTCAGTTTGTGTCTAAATTTGACCTAAAATGTGTTATTTTGTAATTATGTTGTTTATTTGTTTACATTTTTCCCCTTTAGTCTTTAAAATACCAATATTTGCCCATAACTTCTTATTTTATGTCTGTTTGATGTCATCATTTAAAAAATATTAGATCAGATGATACTCAGTACTCAAGTAGCCTTCTAATCAGATACTTCTTGAGTAATAAACCCTATATCAGGAAAATATTGTCCTCGGTTTGTGTCCTTCCAGTGAGCTTTGCAGATGTGGGGAAAATGTCATCAGGCAGTAATCATTGTTAAATTCATAATTATCCTCGGAGAGAGACCAACTCTTATCTGCCCCTGGGAGTCCCGTAATGCATAGCATCATTTCAACATGGCGGTGTCCGCGACACGGTTTATATGCAGGTAGCGGCGCTGCGGCTGCTTTATATAGCGACTCGTTGCATTCTCCCTCAACCCAAATCCTCGGATCACGCATTTTAGCTAAAATGCTAACGTCAGCTTGCCTTGCGTTGACTGTAGAGTTGTGGGTGATGGTCAGGCAGATGTGTCATGAGATTTGAAGCGTTGCTGCCTTTCACAGACACTTTTTCTGCACGTGCTGCAAACAGGACAGCCGTCTTCTATCAACTGTCCCTCGGCATTCTTCAAATATCCAAAAGATGCCCGTACTTCCCACTTTGTCTTCTTTGAGGGATAATAAATGTCCTGAACGCAGCCGTCTCCTCCTTTGGCCATTATTTCAGCTTTAGCTTCAAGAAAGTTTTGGTTGTAAACATCAAAGCGCGCATGTGCCGCCGGCAACTTCAGCAGATGATACGGTGGCTGGTAAGGGTCACCGCGCCTACACCGCAGCCACGGTAATCCACCGAGACAATATAGTTTTTTGAAAAACAAGACGGTTATTATTATTGTCAACTTTTTTACCGGGGTTTACCGCTACACCGGTTACCGTGACAACTCATTTGCCCAACCAGCTCTGTACCCTTCCTGGAGGGTGCGTGGGAATTTGCCCAACCAGTCTGCATGTGTTTTGTAGGGGGTACTCCGGGAGTATGGGGTACCAGGCCCTCTGATACGGGCTGTTAGGTCCCTGTATGACCGGTGTCAGAGCTTGGTCCGCATTGCTGGCAGTAAGTCGGGCTCGTTCCCTGTGAGAGTTGGACTCCGCCAAGGCTGTCCTTTGTCACCGATTCTGTTCATAACCTTTATGGACAGGATTTCTAGGCGCAGCCAAGGTGTGGAGGGCATCCGTTTTGGTGGCCTGAGGATCAGGTCACTGCTTTTTGCAGATGATGTGGTCCTGTTAGCTCCATCAGAACGTGATCTTCAGCTTTCACTGGAGCGGTTCGCAGCCGAGTGTGAAGCAGCTGGGATGAGAATCAGCTCCTCTAAATCTGAGACCATGGTCTTGATTCAGTAAAGGGTAAAATGCCTTCTCCGGGTCAGGGATGAGGTCCTGCCCCAAGTGGAGGAGTTTAAGTATCTCTGGGTCTTGTTCACGAGTGAGGGAAAACTGGAGCGTGAGATCGACAGGTGGATTGGTGCCGCGTCTGCAGTGATGCGGGCGTTGTACCGGTCTGTCGTGGTGAAGAGAGAGCTGAGTCAGAAGGCGAAGCTCTCGATTTACCGGTCGATCTACGTTCCTACCCTCACCTATGGTCATGAGCTTTGGGTAGTGACCGAAAGAACGAGATCACGAATACAAGCGGCCGAAATGAGTTTTCTTCGAAGAGCGGCTGGGCTCTCCCTTAGAGATAGGGTGAGAAGCTCGGTCATCCGGGAGGGGCTCGGAGTAGACCCGCTGCTCCTCCACATCAAGAGGAGCCAGTTGAGGTGGCTCGGGCATCTGGTCAGTATGCCTCCTGGACGCCTCCCTGGTGAGATTTGCCGGGCACGTCCAACAGAGAGGAGACCTAAAGGTAGACCCAGGACATGGTGGAGGGACTATGTCTCTCACCTGGCCAGGGAACGCCTTGGGATTCCCCCGGAGGAGCTGGCCCAAGTAGCTGGGGAGAGGGAAGTCTGGGCCTCTTGCCTTACGCTACTGCCCCCGCGACCCGACTCCAGATAAGCGGATGAAAATGGATGGATGGATGGATGGATGGATGGATGGATGGATGGATGGATGGATAGATAATTACAATCAGCAGCATGATAGGTTCTGTTTAAACCAACCATTTTAAACATGTTTTGCAGTTGAAGCTGTTGGGAAGCTAAATCCCCAACGTGCTCATTTGTTTCTTCGTGGAGCAAATAATTACCACGAAATCTGGCTGCAACTAGAAAAACAATTATGACGTTTAATAAAAGCAATCTCACTCAGGGTTTGCCGTAGCTTTGTAAAACTGTTTTTATTTTCTGCTGTTTGTGTTCATTGATCCTGGAATGTCCTTGGCAGACTTAGAATGGTGGGTTTCTGTTTGCTTGTGTTTACATCTCCGTCCTCCTTTCTCCTAATGTGTTGCAACCATGTCATAATACCAACTGCCTGAGAAGGTTTAGGTTTAAGATTATATATACATCTAGGAGTTTTCAATCTTTCCAATCAATTGTCTATGGATAAAGTCCATCCATCTATGCATACAATATCTCCCCAGTGACACCAGACCAGGAGACGTTTTAATAACGTGCCTGAACCACTAGCGGGGAATTAGCTTTACTCTGAACTCCCTCCTGGATGTTGGAGATCCTGACCTTATCTCTAAGGCTGAGCCAATAGTCTACAGAGAAAAATCTCTTCATCTATCCAAGTATGACTCAGGAACAAGAAGATAACATGTAACCTCCTCTGCTTGAGAGGAAAATCCACGTCTAACCTGGAGGAACCATCGTTCCTTCTTCTGGTTCAAGAAACGTGACCTCAGACGTGATAGAGCCTGTCTGTGAACCACCTCAGTACTGAAGGTCATAATAATAATAATTAACATATTTATAAAGTGCTTTCTATCAAAGTGTTGTACAATTGTGTACATAAAAGGTACATAATTCATAAATCCACCACTACCAAAAAAACTGTACTAAAGTCAAAAAATAAATAAATAGATAAAATTTTAATAAAATAAGTATTAATTAAGGTGTACTATCTACCTTAGAACAACAACACAATCAATAAGATGTGTAAAACATACTAATGTGTCTGTAGCTTCATTTTAAGAAACGTCGACCATCAATGCCTGCTTAATGTGCAGAGGTAAGATGTTCCAAAGAGCAGGTGAAGCAAATGCTCTCCCTCCAACCGTCTTTCTTTGAGCTCTTGGAACAGTCCGGCACCTTGAGATCTCAAAACTTGACCAAGTACATAAGGCTTCACTAGCTTATTTAAATACCATACCACTTTTTTTTATAAAGCGCTTTAACGTGAGTGTCCTCAAATGTGCCTTAGGGACGGTGAGGAGGAGCTGATCTGCAGACCTAAGAGCACAAGAGGGGTGGTAGAAATGAAAGAGTTCGCTCAGATAGGGTGAGGCCTCACTTTTACAAAGATTTGATTGCAAGGAGCAGAATTCTGAAATGTATTCTGAATTGAACAGGCATCCAATGCAGTGATTTAACATTGGGTGTGCTGTCTTCTGTCAGCTCCAGTCAGGAACCTTGCTGCTGAATTCTGGATGAGCTGAAATCTGGACGGAGCAGCTTTACTAATGCCGTGTAAACAGGAGTTGGAGTAATTTAGCTGAGATGTAATGAAAGCGTGAATCACCGACTCTAGAAGATGGACATTCAGGATGGGCTTCATTTAGAAATGTGCCTAAGGTGGTAGAAACAAGACTTCACTGTGCAATCGACCTGAGCGTCCATCTTCAGAACCAGGTCCATTTTTACTACCAGGTTTGAAGCGGAGAACGTCACATGAGGTGAAAGAGAGTGGAGGTCAGGTGACTGGGTCACTCTAATGTTGTCGAGACTAAAAACTGTTACCTCTGTTTTAGAGTCATTCAGATGGAGGATGTTCTCAGCCAACCATTCCATCAAAGCATGAAGACAATTAAACAGAGGCTTAGTGGAGTCGGTGGGTTTAAGAAAAAAATAGATTTGGAAATCGTCTGCATATAGATGGTACAGCATGCTGTCTGAGAATGGCTCCTAAAGGCAGAATATAGAGGAAAAGAGTAATGGGCTGAGAATGGAACCTTGAGGGACCCCCAGGGAAGGGAGAGTGACTGGGATGAGTAGTCGTCCAGCATGACCCTGATGGTCCTGTTAGAAAAGTAAGACTGGAACCAGTCCAGGGCCAAACCTGAGGTGCTAGCTCATGTGTGTAGTCTGGAGATCAGAATGTTATGACCAATTGTATCAAATAATAAATTCAATCATCTAGGGACAAAGTCAGCTGACCATAAAGATGATTATGCTTTGCTGACCCGATGATAATCAGTTCAGATTTAATTGGGGTTCAGACAAAAAAATCCACAGAGAGCAAATTTTTGACCATAGCCAGGCAGTTTGTAAAAGTGTCAGAAATTTGTCCTATACAGTACTCAGTGCTAGATAAAGTTACAGATCATCTGCAAAAAATGATAATTCACTTTCAGCAAACGTAAGACCTTGCCTAAAGGAGTCATGTGCATTGAGAATGACAGAGAACCCAAGACTGAACCTTGAGGCACCCCCTTTTAAGCTGCAGGAATCTGAAAACTCGTTATTGAACAGGACACAAACCGTTCTCTCTGACAAATAAGATCGTATCCACACTAGAGCCTCTTCTTAGACATGACCTCAAGGTGAAGAGGAGGGTGTCTGAATTAAACAGAAGTATTTTATAAAAATGCAGATCATTTGTTTTTCTATGCTACTGAGGGACACGTGTGTGTGAACCCTGTCAGGGCCGAGCTCCTCTCTTCTTTCATAGCGAACACTGCTCTGCTCTATCATGCAGACAGGATGGGGTTAATATCTCTTACAGATGCAGCAGCCACGAGAAAATAGACTGAATCCTTCGCCGCCTGTTAGCATCTTGTCCTTGACATCATTACTCCTCCGGCGTGTCAGTGTCTACTGCTGTGACCCTCCCACAGGAACCAGCCCACGCTCGACACCACAACAATACATGCACAGCACATGTTTCACAGCCAGCTGCCTGCAGGGTGTTTCTGCAGCTATTTGTGTCTGTGGAAGTGACAAAGTCACTTTGTTCAAGTGTTTATTTTCTTTCAGACACTCCCAGGATGAATTTCAATAAATCAGCAGATAAAAATGCATTTGCTTTTATCAGCTGCTTTACTTTACGGGTCGAGAAATAAACACTGTCATTAGGAAGCGTTAGAAAGTAGCTGGCTGAAGTCTTTTAAGCCTGGTTGTTGGTAAAGATGGCTGAGTGCTGACATCTTAGAGGTGATACTGTCCCCTAGGGAAGCAGGTTAAATGAAGTGCTCATAAAGTTAAAGCAGATTGGCGCCTTTTATCTTTTATCACACTATATGATGCAAAGTCTGTTTAAAACCAGCTTCTTTTGTTCTGAGAGCCTGCAGCTGCTCTGGGTCTTGTCAACAATGGAGAGGACAACCCTGCAAGCTCACCTTTATGTCAAGGACGAGATCATTCACAGCTCCATCACACCTGGTCACCATCTGAGTGTGTGTGTGTGTGTGTGTGTGTGTGTGTGTGTGTGTGTGTGTGTGTGTGTGTGTGTGTGTGTGTGTGTGTGTGTGTGTGAGTGTGTGTGGGTGTGTAAGTGTAGGTAAAAGAGGGGGAAGGGGAAGAGAGG
>SSNQ01034169.1:173974-199943 GCA_006942095.1 Nothobranchius kuhntae
CAGTTCTCGTGTGTGTGTTTGTGTGTGTGTGTGTGTGGGGGGGGGGGGTATTGTATGCATAGATGGATGGATTTTATCCATAGACAAGCAAAGCCCAAAAATCTAGCACTCCGAAAGGTCTATTTCCGTATTTGGATTAGGATACTGATTGAGGAATTTTTCATGGCCTTTTATTGGATCGATACTGTGACTCTCAGCTCTGGATCTCTGTTGTTAACCTACTTAGTTTTAGATCAGCTAAGGATGTTGAAGTGACATCATAAAGAAAAACAAAATACACAGTGTGGCATTTTTAATATTGCTGATCCTGGTCGTGTGTAATTCCTGTTTGCTGTGATTCTTATCAAACATAGATCTGAGATTAATAAAGGTTGTTCACAAACTCCAATCCTCATTAAACAGTTGGTACGGTTCAATTACTGGAACTTCGGGGTAAATTTACCGGAACGTCCCGGTTATGTACGTGTCTCCACTTGACTGGGCCGGCCGAACCACAGTTTTCAGGAACTATCTGAGTCAGAGCCCTGCACGGGCCTAAAATCTGAGCCCGTGTCCAGCCCGAGGGGGTGGAGCCGCAGCCCGACCCGAAAAGGTTTTCAGGATTATCTGGCCCGACCCAAGCCCGACTTTTTTTTTACCAACTAAATGAAAACAAAGTGCGTCAAACCTGACCAATGTGTTAAAAGACGTGCAGGATCCGATCAATTTGTTTTTCCCTCGTTTACCATCACGGAGATAACGGCGCACTGGCTCTGGTGTAATCAAGTTCAATTGTATCTCTTTCCAACAATTTTCACAAGAAAACAGAACAGTTAAAAGCAGGGCTTGTGTTGACCGGACAGTTCCCGTATTTGACCGTTTATTTTGACGGAGAAAGAATAGAAAGAATTACCCCGACGCATGCAGACGAACTGACATTTTATTCTACGCACATCTCAGATGTAGCTAAATCACTCAAGAAACGATTCCCATCTGAACATCTGAGCTGGACACCGCTCAGCGCAGCTCACTGTCAGCGCGTACGTACGGTGCACAGCGAGCTGAAGATGTGGAGAGGGGCTTGGAGCGCGTTGCAGAACCAGAGCGCATGCGGGAAGATTCCTCCCACTGAGGCATGTTTTCCAAACCTGGTCTCCCTGATTATGAAACTTTGGCTGAATAGCGCTTGTTCCTGTCTCCAATGTGGCGACACATCCATGAGCCATCTGAGGAGAATCCCAGAATCTCACATCCTCTTCAGCTCAGATAGCGCCGATATGATTACGCACAAGCGTGACGCGTCAACCCGGTCTCACAGTAAGACTGGGTTGGGCCTGTTCAGGTTTACGCAGACAATCTTTACATTTAGAATTGACTTACAGATGTAAAATTTATGCAGTAAAATGTAAAGCATTTTATTTAAATATCCATTTATTATTTTACAAGCGCAGAGAGCCGCATCAGATGGATGGAAGAGCCGCGGGTTGCCGACACNGGATTATCTGGCCCGACCCAAGCCCGACTTTTTTTTAACCAACTAAATGAAAACAAAGTGCGTCAAACCTGACCAATGTGTTAAAAGACGTGCAGGATCCGATCAATTTGTTTTTCCCTCGTTTACCATCACGGAGATAACGGCGCACTGGCTCTGGTGTAATCAAGTTCAATTGTATCTCTTTCCAACAATTTTCACAAGAAAACAGAACAGTTAAAAGCAGGGCTTGTGTTGTGTTGACTGGATAGTTCCCGTATTTGACCGTTTATTTTGACGGAGAAAGAATAGAAAGAATTACCCCGACGCATGCAGACGAACTGACATTTTATTCTACGCACATCTCAGATGTAGCTAAATCACTCAAGAAAAGATTCCCATCTGAGCTGGACACCGCTCAGCGCAGCTCACTGTCAGCGCGTACGTACGGTGCACAGCGAGCTGAAGATGTGGAGAGGGGCTTGGAGCGCGTTGCAGAACCAGAGCGCATGCGGGAAGATTCCTCCCACTGAGGCATGTTTTCCAAACCTGGTCTCCCTGATTATGAAACTTTGGCTGAATAGCGCTTGTTCCTGTCTCCAATGTGGCGACACATCCATGAGCCATCTGAGGAGAATCCCAGAATCTCACATCCTCTTCAGCTCAGATAGCGCCGATATGATTACGCACAAGCGTGACGCGTCAACCCGGTCTCACAGTAAGACTGGGTTGGGCCTGTTCAGGTTTACACAATCTTTACATTTAGAATTGACTTACAGATGTAAAATTTATGCAGTAAAATGTAAAGCATTTTATTTAAATATCCATTTATTATTTTACAAGCGCAGAGAGCCGCATCAGATGGATGGAAGAGCCGCGGGTTGCCGACACCTGTATAGCCTATAAAATGACATGTTGAGGACGCAAACTCAATACATCTCTTTTATTGTGAGGTAATAATTTCTCAGAGTTTTGCGGTTGTGGGCGGGAGTAGACATGCACGTTGTGGTTGCGGGCGGTAATGGTCAGAAATTCAGCAGGAGCGGGATGAAGAAAACAGTCCTGCGCAGGGCTCTACTGCTGCGTTTAAGTGTTTCAATTTTTTCTATGAATTCGATTAGAAATAAAGGCGCCCGGCCCAGCCTGTGTCCGAGGTAACTACACAGTCGTTGGCCCGAAGCCCTAGGCCGTCGGGCCGGGCCGACCCGAGGGCCTAGGGCTTCAGTGTAGGGCTCTAATCTGAGTACCTGATTAGGGGTAGGTACTCGGAACTTCCCAGTGGAGTTGCTGAGCAGAACTTTTGGTTAACTCGCGCTGATTGGTTCTAGCTCAGTGGGAAATTACATCAGCAGACGCCGTTCAAAACAACCAGTAAAATTAGAAGAATAGAGAAAATAAGCACCAATCGTGTGGACGCTTTTTTGCACTGATCAGTGAAATCACTCGCTACCAAAGCAGTCGTGATATGCTGACATCTGTGCAAAGTCCAGAAAGGGATGAATTTGTATAGAGACACAACAGCTGAGAGGACCGGGACATCTCATCGCCTGGTCAATTTCCCCCGTCCCAGAATTTACCCTGAAGTTCCGGCAACGGAAGCATGGCTAACGATTTAAAAACCAACTGGTGACAACATCTGCTAGCAGAAACAATGAGACAAATCCTGTGATCTACTAGATAAACTGTCTCCCTTCACTGTGATCCTCTACAGAAACCCTCATGCATTCATTTTAATGACTTTAATGAACTGATGGATTGTCTAAACGACACGCATACCCTCACATATAGCTGAGTGTGTGTGTGTGTGTGTGTGTGTGTGTGTGTGTGTGTGTGTGTGTGTGTGTGTGTGTGTGTGTGTGTGTGTGTGTGTGGGTCACTGATCAGACCTTCCAAAGATCTAAGACTTAGTGCCAAAAGTCATTTCTACAGTAAAGAAATACAAAAACAACACAAGTTAATTGAATTAAGCTTACATATGTTGCACATTGTCATATAGTCTGACATAAAAATGCATGAATAGAAATTTGCATCTCTGCATAAACCAGCTTCCCAGAGATGTCTCTTTCCAGTTTTGTTAGTGCACCACACACCCTCCCTTCCTCCTGTGTTCTAGTCTCATTCAGCCCAGATTACATCTGTTTACCGATGCCTGTCTACTTCAGTTACATGTACAACCCAGTGAGGGTCTCTGGAGGTCCACACTGCACACATGCTCCAACACTGCAGCTCATTGTGCTCACTGGATGTAATGCAAAGACTCTCATGAGATCCGATCACATTTTAAACGATGCTCATCCTAAAGCTGACGAACAAAACCCTGTGACCCTCTGCAGAGATCTGCCTGGTATCTCTGTGTGTTGCTTGTGTAGGAAAGAATGTGAAGGATGGAGGTTACATGTGAACTCTGGGAACTGTGAGACCCGTTAGTGGTCGTATATCATGCCTCTATTAGCAGACAGTCTCTGCTTGCATTGCAAATGACAATGTTTGTCTACGTCTGCCTGGCACCACCTCACAACACCCACTCTCTCTGTTAGAGCTGGTCTCGGAGCGTCTTTAGCCCTTCTCTCCATTTCACTCATGCAACCTCCATTTCTCTTGCTTTTCTCCATCACCCACTTTAACACCCTCTATCTCCCTTTTATTCTGCCTTGTCCTTTTCTAACTCCCATTCCTGCCCTTATACAGCTGGTAATAAGTCACTCTGCTGTAATTTAGCCCTTCGAAAAGCCTGTAATAATGGGGGATGAGAGGAGGGCTAAGGTGGAGGTGAGATGGGGGTTCAGTGGGCCTCTTCTCTGCCTAGAAGGAAAGGCTTTCATGAGGCGTTTTACACAGAGACAGCTGGGAAAGGGTAAAGCTGTCCAACAGTACCAATCTGAGGCCCAGCGTTATCTGAAACATAGATTATGAGATTCTGTTTACTTTAATACATACTGGAAATAAAAATACTACAAACTTACTTAGAATTATTTAGTCAAAAAATTAATTCAAAGGAAAAGAAAATCAGTGAGTCATCTTCCGAGGTCGTTCTTGATTAAAGATTTGGACATTTTATGTACAAGTTAACTCCCATTTTTGAGTTTAAATGGTGTAAAATAGTTCTATATTTTATTTTTCATTAACCATTAACCTTCTTAGCTGCGCTGGAGAGATGTGGAAGAGCACAAACCATTTAAACAAATGAGTTGGATTTTATCAGCTGCCTGGTGGATAGAAGGCAGCCATGAGTGAGAGACAGGGTCACATAGGCACCAAGATGGAGACGACGCTGTTGAAACAGCTTGATATTTTCTGACATTTAGTAAATCCACAAACAGTTCAACTCATTTACTCGATATGTCTGTAGCAGTGGCAGCAGGGCAGGTCTGTGAATCAGACGGGCCAGATAAAGGCTGACGGTCGGATTCACGTGGCCTTCTGCGCAGACGTGTCCAGTTGACCTGTCAGAACCCTGGTAAACACCGACGTCGGAGGGTTTCAGAGAGATATGCCCCCGTATGTGGCCTCATAGGCACCATGCCTCATGCTTCTCGCTACACTGAGCTCTGCGTGTCGGCCTGGTTTGCCTGTCGACCTTTTCTCAGAGTCTGCACCGCTGTTACAAAGAGGGCTGTACCCTGGGGCAAAGAGGGGAAGAGCAAGGGAAGGATCGCGAGTGGGGGAGGACTGGAGGTGAAGAAACGGCAACGAAAGCACATGACTCCAAGTCGCATCGAATTTCAAGAGATTTACAAACCTAGGAGGGAAAACCGGCTAAACGATAAAGGCTTTACACCGGTATTAAACTGTCTAAAATCAAATGGAAGGATGTAAAACGAACACTCATTTTCACGTTCATTTTTCTACTTTGATGAATTTACTAAAGTCGTGCAGAAACAGGATCTGCAGATGCACGTGTGTGTTTAAAGGCATCAACAGAGAAAAGGAATTTCTTCTTCCTGGGGAACAATATCTTAAGCCAGCACAAAATCAAATGCAGATATACAAATGTATTCATGCAGAAAATCCTTGCCTTTAATCCAGTTCCTCACGCTTTATTATAACAGAGCAAGAGCGATGCAGTCAGACAGAAACTAGGCTGGAGACATGAAGAGGAGGCCCACTTCAGTAAACACGAACAGATCAAAAGGCGTTGAGGTTCGGATGAACGTCAATTCTCTTATTTTCTTCCTCCCAAACACCAACAGCTGAGGAAGATTAACACAACAGGAAACAGAAACAGCCACATACGGTCTAACAGTGTCATCACACTGAGATTCAGCCCGTCCCTCTGCTGATCTCTTTTCTCCTTCTCTTCTGTTTCTCCTCACCTTTCTATCACCATTTAACCATCTGCTCTGAAACACAGTCATTTACAGCTTCACAGAAGCTGTTACTGACAAAGAATGAGGTAAAGAGTGGCTGCATGCGTTCCAGGCTGTTTTTATTGTCTCAGATTTGGAGCATTTACGGCTCAGCTACTGACAATCACGATAAGAGGAATTAAAATGTATAATCCTCAACGTAGCTAACCGATGGCTCAAAGAAAAGTCAGCTATATACATAATATAAGTAAGTATGACATAAACAACGCTCAGTTGAACATTCTATTGAAAAATCACCAGAAATCATAAAGCATAAACAGTGATTACAAACACAGCATCAAAGGTATATGACACTTGTGTCTCCAGCCTTGTAAAGTCCATCTTTCCAATTTAAACATTTCCACTGTCAAGGCTAAATGAGCACTGAAGTGGGCGAGGTTTTTTCACCTGTTTCACCAAAATCATCCTGTTGTTTGTGGGAAAAAATACTTATTTATTTATTTTTTTGGTACCAAGGGCAGGGGTGGCGTTAGGCCCGGCTACTTGGGCTCAAGCCCCGAATGTTTTATGAAAAGCCCCGGATCTAAAACGTGGAAGTAACATGCAGTACCAAAGTCCAACTGAGAGGGAGCAGCTGGCAGTAGTTTGTATACAGCCTGCCTGAGCCTCCACCACTGAAGAAGCCATTCAGCAGCCGGCTTCTTCTACACTCTCTGTCTGAAACGCATGAGTGAAGATGGACATAAGGGCGTATTTTAGACCAAAAGTACAACGACAGAACCCCAGCCTAGATGAGACTGGTGCTGACTCAGGTTTGTGAGTCTTATTTGAAAATATTTGTTGTGCTGCTGGTTTGCCTAAAGTTAGCTTATCAGGTAAAGATGTTGGAGAAAGAACGCAGGAATATTTACTATCATCTCACACTAAACACTAACAGGAACAATACTCTGCCCTGAATATGCTGAATATGTAGCTTCAGATTAAAAATGATGTGGTACAAGACAAATATGATGTTGACTAGTGCGTGTCACGTGTGTGTGCGCGCATGCGTGTTAAGCCCCGGATCTTCTTCAGTCCTACATCCGCCCCTGACCAAAGGTGCATCAGTCCCAGACCAACATGTCCCCAAAGTCCCAAAAAGAAAAACACCATTTGAAAACACGGACAACAAAAGATGTTAGAAATTGGTGACTGGTGTTTAGCGCTATCTCCTTTCTTCTTGAAATGTAGGTTTCTGGTTCCAGCAGATACGCGATGGGAGGGGTGAGTGTTCTGTGACTGTGTTTGCATTCAAAGCCTAGCTTGTTCTGTAGACTCCCTGTGATAACTTCACTTTCAGTAAAGAAGCTCCGCACAGGATCGTACAGAACTTTTTTAATGCATCTTTTCATGAGCGTACACATGTCTGAACTGCATCTGCTCTCTTGAACCGCGGCAACGAACAACCACTTCCGGGTCACAGCGCCCCCTCTCGGACAGGGGTAATAATGCACTCAATATACTGCATTCACTAAAGCAGCTTTAATATGAATACATTTTTCAAGCATTGTATAATTACAGTAATAACCTTAGGCAATGACCAGAAACACGTGCAGCTGGCTCACGTAACTTTAAGCCGTGCAGTAACTCGCGCATTGATCAAGGCATGTCAGTCTAATAAGACTAAATGCTTGTCTTCTAAAGTAGTTTAAAGGATCTGTATCATGCTATTTTACACCTTCTAGAGAAAAGATGGCAACAATATATGAAAAATATTACTGCTGGCACTATTGAGTTGTCAGAACTGTTCTCTTGCAGGTGAAACTACATTTTTGGATACTTGGCATCATTTAAAGTGCAGACTAGAGAAGAGCGAAATCCCTTCTTCCCAACTGTGGAGCATAGTCTCCCCGCTAACTACGTAGTGATGTTGGGCATTAGTGTTTACAGTCCAGCAGGAGAGGGATCTGCATTCGAGAGACCACTTGGATGGGGAGGAGTGGGCTGTGATAAATGATAAATGACCCGCACTTGTACAGCGCCTCTCAGAGTAAGGACTCCAAAGCGCTTTACACTACAGTGTATCATTCATCCATTCACACACTGATGGTGATGAGCTACGATGTAGCCACAGCTGCCCTGGGGCGCACTGACCGAGGCGAGGCTGCAGAGCACAGGCGCCACCGGTCCCTCCGACCACCACCAGCAGGCAAGGGGGGTTAAGTGTCTTGCCCAAGGACACAACAGCAGAATTCTCTGTCCGGAGCCGGGATCGAACCTGCAACCTTCCGATTACTGGACAACCTGCTCAACCTGTTGATCTACTGCTGCCCCATAAATGATAAGTGATGACGCAGCAACAACCCTATCCAGCTGTTTGAATCAGCTTAGCAAAAATTTGCAAAGGAAAGAAGCTTCTGAGACAGAAAATTGCATTTGTGCAGCCAAAAATTGGTTTCAGGTGTTTTTTTTTGTTGTTGGTTTTTTTATGAGGAACTAATAAACATTGGTCAAAAGATCCAAAAAGTGGGTTTTTAATGATATAATACTTTTAATACAAAAATCCTTCAGTGACTAGTGACACACTAAAAACTGAGTTAAGCTGTCTAAGAAGCAGTTTTTATTCTGCATAAAAACTGTTGCCCAGGATGAATTTAAGACTTTGGTGAATTTCTACATTCTCTAAAGCACATCAGAGAAAAGAGGAAGCACAAAAAGCATAATGTGACCTTTTTAACACTTCATGCTGGGATGCAGCACAGCTCCACGTGCGACATGGATCCTGCTAAAAACAGGTTTTCCTACAACACTAGCAAACACAAAAGAATGATAGTGAGCTAGTTTGGTGTTTTAGAAGTGGAGAGTCTCCCTCAGCACAAACTACAAGATCAAACAGATGGTGCAAAATCTTGGTTTCAATGTTGTCATCATAGGCAACCCATTGTTTTGGTTGGTGAAACATTTCATAAACGTTATAGTCTACTGATGTTCATTTCTGACTGAAAAACCATTGGAGTCAGCCAAACTCAAGGTGGCTACCTCAACCAACCAACTGACAGGATGAAACACAAAAATTGCAACAATTCTGTCTATTTTACACAACATGTCGACCCATCAAATGGAAGGTTATTGTGCAGAATGGCTTTAGTTACTAAAGGAAACAAGTTTGTCTATCAGAATATCTGAAGATCAATCACTGGCCACATTTCTTAAGGTCACACAAATAATCAAACGCAAAGATTACTCCTAAATGTTCATGTTTCAAAAAGTGTTTTCTTTATAGTGTATTCACTATTTTTATTTTACTCTAAAATGTGACTCGGATAAAGCTACAGCTCCACAATTACCACTTATTTCATGAGCAGAGCAATCAAACATTTTCCACAATTGTACTTTTCCATCTTCATCACGTCTCCACCAATTATTTTATAAAAAAAAATAAACATTCACCATCATCACATTTACAATGTTTTTTATTAGTATTGTTACTAATTATCAGCTCTTTCAAGCTTTACTGTAAAATTATCTTCATCACTTATGCCTTCTGTCTGTGTTCTCGTTTGGATCCCTTTTAATTCTCTGGGACCTCAAAACATCATTTGTGTCATGCAGAAGCTACACAATGCAGCAGTAAAAGAATGTTGGTTCTTCAGTCTTTAAACATGATGCTGCATTAATCAGCCCTTTATATTTCCACACAAATATCTGAACTTCTTCTCTCCAAACAGATCCCAGAACAGTGAGTTCCTCAGCATGTTCTCCATGATAACTGAAGGAAATCACTTAATCACAGAGACATTCATCCTTCAGGAGGAATCGCTGCTTCACATGTCCGCCATCCATGCCAGGGGCAGAGAGGGAGGGAGGAGGAAGAGGAGCCTGGGTGCACTGTCAGCTCAGCCAAGCAGAGAGGGAGGGAAACACTCACTGACACGGAACAATTCGCTGGGAGTAACACACACACACACACACACACACACACACACACACACACACACACACACACACACACACACACACACACACACACACACACACACACAAAACAAGCAGCATGCACAACAAGCTAATTCAAATTACCTTATTTATTCTTAATTTATGCAATATTTAACCTTGTAAACAAATCCACCGGGCCCAAGGGCTGAGGGATGCACTGAAGCTTATATGTCTGGCTCCACAGCACAACCTACAAACTCTGTAGCATTTAGGAATTCTAAAAATATGAGAAGCAGAGAAGCAGGATGCGCGGAGACATCCACGGACACATAAACACAGCCGAACGCTGTGCTGGAGCTGAGGACGCGGCAGAGCTGCTGCCTGGGGGAGTCAGCAGAAGGTGAGCAGAGATAAGGTTGCGTGATTGTGACTGTGTGTCAGAAAGGATCTGCACAACACGTGTGCAGCATGCCCTCATACACACTCTGTACACAAAAACACACACACAAATCTTTTTATATGCACTCTGCATCCCCTGCAGCAGCGCACCAAAACAGGACGTTCCGAGTACAACACATGGCTTCGCTAACTTCCTGGTTCTGCTGCTCAGAAGAACAGAATACGTCTGACGCCGATCCAAAAAACCAAAGTCAAACAGGTAGAAAAAATATTCTGCATTCTGCTGATGATTTGATTATCATCAGCTAGAAAAAGTCTGCTGGTCTGGAGCATACAGCTGTGTGTTAACACAGAAGGAACCACACACACAACCACTCAGGTTTGTAAAGTTTCATCTGAATGCAGAAGACATCTAAAACAGTGCTATGTGGAGAGATGAATATGTTTACCCATAATGCTCAGCAGCAGCACTTTTGCTGAATCAGCTGAAACTGCCAATTCCAGCTGTCAGCACGGTGTTGGAGGGTTCATGGTTGGGGCTTGTCCTGCAGCAACAGAACTCACCGTGATCTTCTCTGTGCATTAGCAACACCTTTAAACCCAGTAAAGACTGGATCTGTGTTATTAGGCTGTCACACATAAAAAGAACAGTCCTCCTTTTTACTAAAGCTGTAAATAACCCTGCTTTATTTCCAAATGCATAAACATTTTCTTGGTACAGGGATCCAGCGTGGACTCATGTTGTGACACACTTTTTTTTGGCATTATTAATAATCTTGGAGACGAATGCAGGAAGTTTGGTCCAAACTAACAGAGAGACGGATTCCCTGCAGCTAAACTCCTAAACAAGGCTGCGACTAAAATAAAGAATAACTTTACTCCTGCAGCTTCATCCAGAAACACCACCAGCAGCTAATTAATTTCACAGCGGATGCCTTTGCTCCGTTCCACTTGTACGTTTTTGTGTTTGTGCGTTTCCTCAGCCCAAGGCTCTGTCTGAACACATTTCAGCAAACACAATCCAATTTGTTTAACTGCTGTTGAACACACGTAGAGGGTATTGGCGCAGGGAGGCTAGTGACAACACCGTGAACAATGCGAGGTTTTGTTAATCTGCGTGACCTTATTTTTATGTAAAACCCAGCAGAGAAGCAATGTGCACGTCTTATTTCACTACAAAAGGGCCAGCCGGCCGTGCAGCACCTCGGGCGTACCTGTGCTGTTGGGCGTTTTGCCGTGGCTGATCTGCTTCAGCCTCTTCTGGTGCGATTTGCCGTTGTAGTGGATCTGGGCCTGCGCAGCGGAGTTCAGCTGGATGTTGCAGACGTCACACAGCGTGTAGGACCGCTGTTTCCTCTCTCTTTTGGGTCTATGGAGTGGGGAATGCAGAGAGCCACTCGGCAACTGGGATTCTAGTGCCGCACCTCCATCCTGGGGGTCACAGCCTGCCTTGGTGTCCATCTGCAACGCCGGTCCTGTTCCAACACCGCTCCTCTCCCGTTCAGGATTGGGCAGAGACGATGGGCTGAAGGGACGCTTCATACCTGTGACAGAAGACAACAATGGGTTTAAAGATGATGTTGAAGACACTCAGGAAGACTAACTCAGTCTCATGATGCCCTTTGACCCAGGTCACATGCATGACACCTTCACTTGAACCAGAACTTAACCACTCACATCAGACG
The DNA here is from genome assembly GCA_006942095.1 of Nothobranchius kuhntae. Classification (NCBI taxonomy): domain Eukaryota; kingdom Metazoa; phylum Chordata; class Actinopteri; order Cyprinodontiformes; family Nothobranchiidae; genus Nothobranchius; species Nothobranchius kuhntae. The sequence continues at coordinate 185,731 of SSNQ01034169.1, forward strand.
TTGGAACTGCGAAACATCCACACAGGATAAAGTCTCACTAGGATCAGGACTGGACTCCTAAACCACGTTAGATGCTACAACTTTTATTACCTGACAGCAGCCGTCTGACTGCACCATCGGCGCCGAATTACCTCGTACAAACAAGCAATATTAGAGTCACTACTTTGTTTTCTTGTGCAATTCTGTGTCTTAAAACCAAACGCAGTATTAGAAGCTTTCTTTTCATTAGGAACGTCGCATTCATTTCACCTTAATGCATACACTGTTGTGCTGATGCAATGCAGGCCCTGAAGCAGCTTTACCAGGGTTTCTTCAAGAGACGATCGCAAACAGGGACAAAAGCATTCAGTGGTGCGATGAGGCAGATCGTCAGTTTAGTGGGTCAACCCAGGATTCCTGTTGTAACTTTATTTTAGGGCTGGGCGATACGGCCTAAAATCAATATCACGATATATTGAGGACTTCACCTCGATGACGATACATGGATGATGACTACAGGTATGTGCAGAAACAAAAGTTGTCCACTAGATGGAGCTGTCACACGTTGAGTCACATTTTTACGTGACTCAAGGTGGTACAGCTTCCTAAAGGGACATGAACGCTTTCAACCTACACACACCCTTACATTTTTTTAATTATCAAATTTATTGACATGGGAAAAATGATCATGATAAGAGTCAGAAATTTCGATAACGATAAATTTTCCATTTATTGCCCAGCCCTACTTTATTTACGAAGTCCTTTTCAAATGAAAACACGGACTCTGAGCGTGTAACAAAATTGAAAGAAATGAGAAACAAATAAAATCATAAAAACAAGAACAAAAAACATAAAGAGACATAAACAGAAACACGAATGCAAAGAGACAACATTAACAGTTCAAATGAATGTCAATTTTTAAATGACATGATTAGGAAATCCTAACTGGTCAAACAACTGAAGAGGAACAAATAAAAGTTTAATTTCTGGTTGGTGTAACTCCTGCAGCCTGAACACAGATCTGACCCACTGAGCCCCTAAAGCACCCTGCTGGCTACAAAAGACACTAAGAAGGCTTTACTCACGTCTCAGAGAAACCTGTTCTTTATGCGCCAAAACACACAAGAAGACAGAATATAAAAGCCTGGAGCTGAACGCTGTAGAATCCTGCAGAGAAATCTGGTGATCATGAGGTGTAATCAGGCTCCACTTGGGGGGGACAGAGAGCTGCAGCGCCGAGGACAAGAGAGGATGTCACACCTGCTAATCGTCGTCTGCATCAAGACTGATGCAGCTCTACGGAGGATTTCAGCCAAGCAGCATTTTACTGGATAAAAAGGAAAACATCTCAGACTGTAAAACTATTCTTATGCACCTTCCTGCACAAATGAGACAAAAAATATCTAAATGTGGCAACAAGAGCAGAGGAATGAATACACTAGGACAAGTTCAACCTCTAATTTCTTCTAAATTTCTCTATAAAATAGAGAAAACTGTGGCTCTACAGCAACTCTGAAGAACTGAGACATCACTTTTAGAAAACTGTTCCTGAAATCTGCCCAGCTGTGCATTTCTGCGGCTGGCGTTCTGCCTCTTTATATTTACTTTAAACCTCTAACGGCAAGGGAATGCACACATACACACACACACACACACACACACACACATACAGAAGAAAGCACAGTCTATGATGCATATATGCCCATATGCATGGAGAAGAAAAACACAACTGTGAACACACACAAGGTAGTGCTCAAAAACACATTAGAGCTAGCAGCCTGCATGAAAGCTGCAATTCACGTTGCCAATCTGGGAGCACTCAAAAGGCACCATCAGATGTTTTCTCAAAAGCTTTGGGTAGCGGTGCTCTCCTGCACTGAATGTAAAAAATAAAATAAAAACAGCCTCTGTCGACGATAACTAAGGCAGCCTCCTCACACTCACGTCAAACGACTCTACAAGCGGCAGCAAATTAGCATGGCTGTGAAAACAAAACCCAGAAGGAGGACATGCAGAAGGTGAAGTGCAAAACAAACGAGATCCCTCCTACCTCTCAGACACATCTTAATAAAGAAACAATATATTTTTCTAAATATGCCTGGAAGTCCTCAGAGGAGTGTTTTAATGGTTAAATCTTGAGAATGAGGTTGTACGTTATCACTTGGCCTGCGTAAGTAACATCTGTGATCATTTTTGCGTCGCTAATCTCATGAAACAGATTCTAAAAGTTCAGCTTTTACCTTTTATCATAGCTGTAGAATGATTTCTGATGAAGACTTTAAAAAATACTTCAGAGGTATGAGGAATGGGTTTACACACGCATGCACTCACAGGCAAGAAAAAAACAGCATTTTAAAATAAACCCCTTTCACAAATTTCCAGCAGTTGCTCACATCTTTGGTGCAGAAAAGGCAGGTTGAGTATTCATTCAGTTTTTTGCGATTTTATAATCCAACCTCACTCAGAATACAGAGATTTATTCCCACCTTTCATGATAATAATCATCAGTCAGACGCAGATCTGACAGATTCTCACTACAAAGCTTGTTTTGGTTCCACCACGCAGGACGTGTGGGCAGCAGGACAACGCTCAGACAGAACAGTAACGTTGCATGAATTATAACGGAATCTGAAATGGTGAAGTGAATCTTTACATGCTTGAACTTGTGTTAAATGAAATCAGGAATTTATTGAATGTATGGATGTCACGGTAACCGGTGTAGCTGTAAACTCCAGTAAAAATGTTGACAATAATAATTACAGGTTTTTTTTTAAATATATTATCTCGGTGGATTACCGTGGCCGCGGTGACCCTTACCAGCCACTGGCTGAAGTTGCCACACATCCACACTTTGTAGTTTACAACCAAGACTTTCTTGAAGCTGAAATGATGGCCGAAGGGGGAGACGGCAACGCTCAGAACATCCATCAGCCAATAAGACAAAGGTGGAAATATGGGCAAATTTGGGATATTTGAAGAATGCCGAGGGACAGTTGATAGAAGACGGCTATCCTGTTTGCAGTACGTGCAGAAAAAGTGTCTGTGAAAGGCAGCAATGCTTCAAATCTCATGACACATCTGCGTGACCATCACCCACAACTCTACAGCCAACGCAAGGCAAGCTAACGTTAGCGTTTTAGCTAAAATGCGTGATCTGAGGATTTGGGTTGAGGGAGAGTGAAACAAGTCGCTATATAAAGCAGCCGCAGCGCCCACTGCTAGCACATAATGTGTGTTGCTAACACCCTCATGTTGAAACGATGCTCTGTATTACGGGCCTCCCAGGAGGCAGATAAGAGCTGGTTTCTCTCCACATTAATATGAATTTAACAACGATTACTGCCTGATGACATTTTCCCAAATCTGAAAAGCTCACTGGAAGGACACAAACCGAGGACAACTATCCTGATGGTTTATTTAGCTGTCCAAACATAACACGTTTCTGGTGCTATGTACATGTAATACCCTCGAAACGACCAACGATACATAGTTATCATGAAATAATGAATAGGAGCGGGAGATATAGATTTTTATTTTGTCCCAAACGATGCTCTGTATTACGGGCCTCCCAGGAGGCAGATAAGAGCTGGTTTCTCTCCACATTAATATGAATTTAACAACGATTACTGCCTGATGACATTTTCCCAAATCTGAAAAGCTCACTGGAAGGACACAAACCGAGGACAACTATCCTGATGGTTTATTTAGCTGTCCAAACATAACACGTTTCTGGTGCTATGTACATGTAATACCCTCGAAACGACCAACGATACATAGTTATCATGAAATAATGAATAGGAGCGGGAGATATAGATTTTTATTTTGTCCCACTGAGGGAAACAGTTTGAGCGCCCCTGATCCATAGACGGGTAGAGTAGCCAACAACTGTACTCAAGTAAGAGCAGCACTACTTCAACACTTTTACTCAAAGGGACTTTTACGAAGTTTTGAATTTTTATGCTCGCGATTGCCCCCTCAGGCCAAAAGCGTAATGGCAGCTTCAATAGGGGGCTCGTGCATGAGGCGCGCATGCAGTACGTGCACACTCCTTAACGAAAATAACAGCTGAGACAGTCCCTTGTGTGTGTGGTGTGTGTGTGTGTGTGTGTGTGTGTGTGTGTGTGTGTGTGTGTGTGTGTGTGTGTGTGTGTGTGTGTGTGTGTGTGTGTGTGTGTGTGTGGCCCGGAGGACAGAGGACAGGAGAACGTGCAGCTAATTAATTAAATAGTTTGGTTCTGTACCTTTCTCTTCAGCACAGCCGACAGAGGTTTATGATGGGTCAGTCCTCCTGCATGCTCAGATCATTCCCTTCCCTTGCTTGAAAAATTGTTGCAAAATGAAAGTTGAACCCACATCTTTTTTATCTGTGAATTCAATGCCGTTCGACGAGTCTCAAATAAAAATTTAGGCATCTTACTGTAAGAAAAATACCAATAATGTAAAAAATAAACTCTAAATAAATTATGTTCACATCGAGAATCAAACACGGGTTTCTCTGCACGAGAGTCCATCGTCTTATTAGATGAGCTAAAGCACCAGTGACATTTTGTGTATCTGTAACTTTTATATCCTTGATGACAGCTGAAACAACGTTCGGAGAACGGTTCGGAGCGAAAATGGTTTTTTTGTTGCTAATTTGCAGGAAATATCTAGAAGAAAGTTCCACAGAAAGTAGCTAAGGGTCCTCAGAAATGCTTTGTTACTAGGCGTTAGGAACAGCGACAAAGTGGCACTGCCTCTCTCTGCTGCTAAAGCTACGGATAGCAAATGCTACGGGCGATGCCTGAGCGTGAACGCGCATGAAGCAGCCTGCTCGACCCGAGCATCTCTCTTTTTCTGTGATTTTACAGAAAAACAGGCAATCACAGTAAAAATGCCAGGGCTCATTCTACAGGACCAGGGCATTGCAGGAGAATGTATGAAGAAGACATTTATTATTTCTATACATGTTTTGGCTGTCAAACTTCCATAATGCCCCTTCAAGTAAAAGTAGCTGACCAAGAAATTACTCAAGTAAGGGTAAAAAAGTATTTGATTAGAAAGTTTCTTGAGTTCTGAGTATCATCTGATCTCATATTTTTTAAATAATGACATCAAACAAACAATAAGAAGTTATAGGAAACTAAAAGTATGTAAATGTAAACAAATAAACAAAGAAATTCCAAAATAACACATTTTAGGCTACATTTAAACAATCAGAGGACTATATGTTCCTGATATAGAGGGTTTATTTAGTCGTCGGAAAATGTAACGCGTTTAAAAAAATAATGCGATAATACCAGAAACCGTGATAACTTTGGTCACAATAACCGCAAGGTTACATTTTCACAGCCCTAATTCTCCAGTGTCACAAATCTGCGACAGAAGAGATGTAAGGGTCAACTTACTTTTATATATACAAAAGCTGCGAATCCACCTGCTGGATGGAGGCCCACCAGGACCAAAAGGCTTCTCCGGCTTTCATCTGTGAGATGGTGTGAGGCTGTTTGTGCTATAAGACTCGGAGAGACATTAAAGACTTTCCCAGCTCGATGCTGCAGCTGTGTGAGACAACAAGCCCTCCTGCGCCCCCATAGGCTAATACAGGACAGGAGAGAGTTGGGGGCTCTGTCTGCTGTTTACACTTTCTTCTACGCCCCCACACTGCAGCCCCTCCCCTCTCAGCATCTGGGAACCATCAATCAGAGCTGAGATTCTGCCGAAAGGCCAGGGCGAGCCCCAAAGTAGCTGCTCAGCAATAAAAACTCTATTTATGATCTTTTGTCTGCAGCTCACACATGAAACGTCGTACCACTTACCCAGTACTTAACCACCAGCCCACCTGTGAGAGCCCCCCACCCATTCACTGTGGGTTGTCCATGGCTGGGCCTTCAGATAGACCCGTGCAAAGACGACGACAAGTGTAAACATGGCCCTGGTGTGTTTTGTTCAACAGGGGGTAAAGGAGATTTTTCTGATTGGTGTTCGGAGAATAATCTGAGACAAAAACTAAAAGAAGACCCATTGGAGCTCCTGAAGATCCCCACATCTGACCTTAAATCAGGGAAACCCAAAGTGTGGTGCACGCACCCCTGGGGGTGCGCGAGCTGCCGCTAGGGGGTGCGCGAGCTGCCGCTAGGGGGTGCGCGAGGTAAAAAGTGTAATGGCTGCGGAGCTCAGAGAAGTCTGTCAAAAGTCACCATTAGCGTAGCCAGAAACTCATTTGTGGGTGGGCCTAAGAAAATGTAATTGAATACAAGTATATTTTGCTTGTGTGTGTGTGTGTGTGTGTGTGTGTGTGTGTGTGTGTGTGTGTGTGTGTGTGTGTGTGTGTGTGTGTGTGTGTGTCCTCTGCACATGCCCTAGCTCAGGGGTCGGCAACCCGCGGCTCTGGAGCTCCATGCGGCTCTTCCATCCATCTGATGCGGCTCTCTGTGCTTGTAAAATAATGAATGGATATTTAAATAAAATGCTTTATATTTTACTGCATTAATTTTATATCTGTAAGTCAATTCTAAATGTAAAGATTGTCTGCGTAAACCTGAACAGTTCCAACCCAGTCTTACTGTGTGACCGGGTTGATGCGTCACGCTTGTGCGTAATCATAGGCGCTTTCTGAGCTGAAGAGGATGTGAGATTCTGGGACTCTCCTCAGACGCCACATTGGAGACAGGAACAAGCACAATTCAGCCAAAGTTTCATCATCAGGGAACATTTTCTAAGTGACAAGTCTCTCTGAGCTCTGAGAGACCGGGTTTGGAAAACTCTCGCTTCAGTGGGAGGAATCTTCCCGCATGCGCTCTGGTTCTGTGACGTGCTCCAAGCCCCTCTCCACATCTTCAGCTCGCTGTGGACCGTACGTATGCGCTGACAGTGAGCTGCGCTGAGCAGTGTCCAGCTCAGATGTTCAGATGGGAATCTTTTCTTGAGTGATTTAGCTACATCTGCGATGTGCGAAACGAATAAAATGTCAGTTCGTCTGCCTGCGTCGGGGTAATTCTTTCTATTCTTTCTCCGACAAAATAAACGATCAAATACGGGAACTGTCCGGTCAACACAAGCCCTGCTTTTAACTGTTCTGTTTTCTTGTGAAAATTGTTACAAATTAAACTTGATTAACACCAGAGCCAGGCGCACTGCGCCGTTATCTCCATCACTGTAAATGAGGGAAAAACAAAATGATCGGATGCTTTTCTGACCTTCCCCACCTACAAAGTTTAATTACAACAATCCAACGTGACAGAGCCTGGATTTGTATTCTGAACAGTCTAAACATGTTTTAAAAAGAAACTTATGACAAAAGTGGCACCTGCTCAGTAAAACCACCAACAGGGTGAAAAATATCAAAATATTGTCGGCAGAGACGGGCTACAACTTCTGGATCCACTTTATATAAATCGTTTTATTGATTATCTTCTTATGAAAGATAACTTTGACGTACGAGCGACCAGTACCGGCTGCTGTCACCTGTTGTGAGCAGCGCTCTGCTGTCTGAGGGTAGGCCCCGCCCACAACGCCGCGGCTGCCGCGGTGTTTTCTTTACTGTGGGAAACGGATAATAATGGCTCTTTGATGGGAACAGGTTGCTGACCCCTGGTTTAGCGTCTGATTATATATATATATATATATAGCCATGCCCTGATGTGGGGCTGGGGGGTGCGTCAACATGGTCGGGACATACAGTAGAAGGGGGTGCGCGGCTAAATAAGTTTGGGAACCACTGCCTTAAATGGTCCAGCAGAATGAAAAGGTCTCACCAACTGCTTGTTTCAGTTTTCCTTTTAAAGGTGGGTGGCAGAGAGCATCCTGACATCTCATGGGTCTAAGGCTGACCTTAGAGCAGAGGTCAGAGCTGCTGAAAAGCAGCAGCCTCCCTTTCTAGAGGACAGGTACACCAGCAGAACCAGAACCTGAACAAAGACCATAACATATCTGTAAAATCTCTCTAACAAACTGTTGAGCAATAAAATGAATCTGGATAGTTTTGAAAGTTTTTTTGAACAGATTGTAAGTGATGGCTGATAAACTCTCAAATGTTTCACTTTTACGAATAAACTCTCGTCTCTCAGCATCTTTAGTATAAATTACACAGTAAAACGTAGACAGTTTGGTCCGGTGGTGTAGCAAGTTTGAGCTGGGCCCCGGTGCAAGTGTTGCTTTAGCTCATCATCCGATCATCCTCATCAGCACCTGCAGTCGGCGTTTCTGCAGCAGCGCGCACTAAAAACTCAACCCTAAACCAGTTCTCCCAACATGATCACTAACAAGCCCAAATGCACTTGAGTCATGTCTCATTAGCGAACACACAGAACATACCATGGGTTAATATTAATGCATCACATGTCTGAGTTGAGATGCGTCCTCATCTCCGCTGTGGCGCGGCTGGACGGCCGGCTGACACTGTCTCTCTTTTTCTCTCTCTCGCCTCTGATTGGTTAACAGCAACGTGACTCTACCGCTGACTCTGCTTTCTTTGCAACGGTGATGTTTAATCTCCACAAATAAGTTTGAAGGACTTCTGCTGTGTGGTGGAGTTGCTAATGCTAATTATTAGCTTCTACTAGCCAAGACGTTCTCTGCTGTTTCCTGGATGCTAAACCAACTACAGCCTTCCCCGTCGTGAGTCAAGATGGGTGAGTCCATGAACGTTAAAACGACAGTGTGACGTAGATCTGTCAGGATTTTCTAATCCTAGAGTTTCTCATCTATTTTCTATCAGAAGCTAATGCAGGAGATAGGTGTAGGAGACTATTTTCATGTTCAGCCTGCATGAAAAATTCACAGTGACCAATAATTAAAAATAATATATAAAAAAATGTATTTTCAGTGAAGCACCCCTTTAAATCTGGAAGTGATGAGTCTTTTTAATATGTCTCCCACATAAAACAAGGTAAAAACTGAAATATACACGAGTGACTGCTGTCTTCACCCAGCAGCCGTCAGAGACCTGTTGCCACAGTGACCTAATAGAGACACTGACAGCAGCTTTAACCTTTCTATTGATCTTGGCTTTCCATACACTTGTTCTGAAACTGTGATTATCACGTTGTAGCAATTAGTTAAAAAAACATACGAGTCATAATTTTCTCTAGATTCACATCTGAAAAACTTTTATTAAACAAAATTCAACTAACTTTACAGCTGGATTCTAAATCTAAACATTCAGCCTCCTCTGAATTTAAACTATAAAACTGTAAAGATTACGAGTGTAGGTGGAATAAAATCTGCTTCCACTGACATGAGAAACGACTCTAGTTATGACAATCAAGCAAGGCTCAGGGGATCCAGTTGGGAATGGGAGCAACACACACAGATTAGTGAGGAGTGAACAAAAGTTTCTGCATAATTGGCATCATCAAAGTGTTATTACAGTCATCACCACTGTACTGTCATCACCGCAGCTACAGAACAGGCCCCAGGTCTTTGTGTCCAGTGCTGATGATGTGAAGTCCAGAATAAGGGCCACTAATCAGAGTCATTACAGAAGAATCGCTGCAGCGGTTATTAAAAAAGAAGCCTTGGCCTGCTGGTTCAAGAGTCAAAAGCAAGTTATTGCAGAGCTTCTCACCCCAGAACAAGTAGTAACAGATAAAACGGTGTGTGTGTGTGTGTGTGTGTGTGTGTGTGTGTGTGTGTGTGTGTGTGTGTGTGTGTACGCGTGCGAGTTCCATCTCTAAAGAAAAAGCTGTATAAACAGTTTCAAAGCACCAAGCCTGATTTTTCAGTGAAACTGAGTGTTTTTTTTCTGCATGAGAAAATGAATGTTGTTGTTTATGAGCAGAAGGAAGAGACCTGGCAGCATTTTAACTTTGCTGCAGCTTTAAACGCAATTCAGGAACATTTAACATCAATAAAAGTGTCTTTCATGATGGCCACACCAAGAAAAAGTAAATGATAAATGACCCGCGCTTGTATAGCGCCTCTCAGAGTAAGGACTCCAAAGCACTTTACACTACAGTGTATCATTCATACATTCACACACACATTCACACACTGATGGTGATGAGCTACGATGTAGCCACAGCTGCCCTGGGGCGCACTGACAGAGGCGAGGCTGCCGAGCACAGGCGCCACCGGTCCCTCCGACCACCACCAGCAGGCAAGGTGGGTTAAGTGCCTTGCCCAAGGACACAACAGCAGAATTGCAGAATTCTCTGTCAGAGCCGGGACTGAACCTGCAACCTTCCAATTACTGGACAACCCGCTCAACCTGTTGAGCTACTGCTGCCCCAAGTAATGCCACCTTGTATTCATTTGAGGCAAAAAGTATTATACTGTGGTGTAAAAGTTGTATTAATTATACTAATTAAAAATACTCATTATTATTAGTAGTATTTTAATTAAATTGTACACATTTTAAAGAATTATTTTGTTTATTATTTTCTTCTCCAGGTTTTTCCTAAGCAGTTGGCCTGTGTGCTGTACAGTAGGTTAAATAAAGGAATTGTTTACCACTTTCATGCCAGTTACTGAGATAAATAATGGTATTTACGACAGTTCTGGTCCAAAATACGGTATGACCAGTACAACACAACATTGTAGCTCAATCTGTGACATTAGCCATATTGTGTGAGGTTTAGCTGTGGTGGCCATCTTTACTCGTGATGCCTCAACAGGTTAATCTTTTGTAGACGCACATCTAATGATCATTTTCTGAGAATTTCATTAAAATCCATCTGGTGGTTCATTTGCATCATAAATACATGTGCTGTAGATGTGACTGCTGCTTGTTGCCCACTCTGCTAAGACCTAGTCTGGACGTCCTACAGAAGTGCTCTGGACTACATATAAACACGACCTGCATGGCCATGTGTTGTTGACTGTTTGCAGGGCATCTTGATGTATTTTAGCAGAATAGTTTCAATAGTTTTTCTGTTCTGACCACTTCATTTTCAAACATGGGACACACTAATGCACAACTCTTATCTGCATATCTAATAAAGCATTGGTCTGTATTGATGACAGAAGCTGCACATTAAACAGGCGGATGTAAAGGTTAAATGTTTTGATGTTTCTACTGAAACAGATCAGTTTAAATTTAGTTTCCATTGAACCAAATGACCGAGTCTGGAGACACGAAACTCAGAGCGGCTGTGAGTCTGTTACTGAGGCTCTATGTGGTCACAGCTGGCCGCTTCTGTTCAGCCTGAGTGAGCGTTTGAGTCTCTTTGAGCAGGTAAAGAGAACCTATGTGAGCTCTTACTCCTTTTAATCCCCAGTGCACAAAACACCAAGCTGATAATTATCCCTCCTCCTCATTCTTCTCTTTATTATCTGATGGAAACGTCCCCATTTCCCAACATGCAGCCCTCAGGGAGCAGCAATAATGCAAGAGTCTCTGATTGTGTCTTAAAGACAGAAATGTGTGTAAATATGTGATCATTCTATAACAATGGAAAAGCTTTGTGTCTCAGGGAGAAAAAAGCAGTTTTCATGTTGTTATGGAAATTTTATATTTATTAATTCTTGATCATTGACTAAATCAACTGAATGTAATATGTGTTGCTCTATGCCTCTTTGCATGCCCACTTATTCCGACACACCCACACACACACACACACACACACACACACACACACACACACACCCTCTCTCACTTTCATTCCTTTCTTATCTCTTGGTATAAATAAACTCTGTGACCAGATGTTCGGGGCATTTTGCCTCGTGCAGTATGCCACAGTTATAACTGTTTGACTTGTTCATTGTCTCTTTTTTCTCTCGGACTACAGGAAATGGGTTATTGATAAACATATTGATAAAATCCATGACATTATTTGGTCCTTCGAGCCGGATTCTTAAACACTATCGTTGATCAATATCATTAGAGATTACCCAATACCATCAAAAACATTATCTATTGCAGATAGATGGATTTCTAGGTTACCATGTTTTTTTTCTTTTCCATTATGTTGTTATCACATGACATTAGACATCTTGAAGGCCAGGACTACTAATCGAGCCATGAGTCAAGTCCGTTTATAGCCTTGAATCTTTTCTAGCAAGTGAACCTTATACACAAACCTCCCCATCTATGACAAAAGTTATCCTAACCTTTGATTTTATGTTCATGATTTTAGTAACGTCTAATTTATGCCTTCCTAGTAGATTAGTGAATATTTTCAGTTGTTTTTGCTAAATTTTTATTCTGCCCCTACTTTTGAGCAGACCAGCTCCCACTTTATTATCACCTTAATTCAACAAGAGAGAGCAGCTCTCGCCCTTGACTCATCATCATTGTTTTGTTATTGCTAGACAAGCATTATAAGATGACACTTGTCCTACATGACCCTTAGATGTGACCAGTAGCATGATGACCTAACAAATGTTCTTTGATGGTCACATTAATTTGAGATTGACCTGATTACATATGCATCTAGTAGTTTTTACGTTTGTCAGTCTTTTATTTTGTTTATTTCTTGTTGTTTTCTGAGTATAAATACTTTAGTTGCTCATAATCACACTTAGTTATACTCCTCTGCTTGACCTCTAAACTAATTAGGGTTACGTTTATCTGAGAACGCCCTCAGTTTTTTTTTTTTTAGAAAAAAATGTTCACTGTCTCTATATGACAAATGAATTTTATTTTCCCTAGGTAAATCTGTTGTCCAATTTAACTTACGGAGTTTGAATTTAGCAGTATTTTTCTCCTGTTGACAAATTTTACACATTATTTGAGTAGCGTTGAGTGAAATTGTACACTGTTGATGTGCATAGAGCAAATCTTGGTCCAGAGCAGTGTTTTCCAACCCTGGTCCTCAAGGGCCCCATCCTGCATGTTTTCCATGTTGCCATTTCAAACACCAGTGTTCCCCTGCTGTCACACACCTAACCCTTGGGGCCCAAGGGCCCCCCGATTGGGGCCTTTGGGGGACAAGAAAAGTTTAGCAGCAAACGTCATGCCCCATTCATCAATACATATCAAGCTGCACATCTAAAACAACTGCTGAACCATGGCTGCAAGACAGAGATGCACATTTTCCAAAGTTTCTTTAACCGGTTATTGACGCCTCTTAATGGTTTACAGCCAGTTAACCGGGAACCATCACCATCACCACTACCATTACCCCCACCCCCTGCTCTGCCCATAGTTGCACTTCGATCCAAAACTTATATTAGCACATTGTGCACTAGTAAAAAGCAACTTACCGTTCAATGAAGTTCTGGGGAAAAAGTCACTTGAAAAGATGTCGGACAAGTGCAGTGTCTAAAGAGAGTTTTTTCCTTTGTACAGCCCTGGCTTACGATTTTAATTTATCCAGGCCTAGGGGTGAATTACTCATTAAAATTAACAAAGATTGTCATAATTCACCCAGGCACTGAGCTCTCCTTCCTTATTGATGGCTCCGACAGGCTTGTGTTTAAGATGCATCATCACAGTCGTACTCTTGCGCCAAGCCATATGTTGCAGGTGACAAAGGTCTTTGCATTGTTTAACATTAAGCTCTCCCAAACGTTTAAAGTTTTTATTTTCTTAGCTCTTCCTGCTTCTGCCATGGTTTAAGTGTTTCGTTCCTCATCAAAACACCGGCTTTCTCTCTCGTTCTGATTGGTCTCTGCTCTGCTGCCGTCTACAGATGAGCTGCGTGCATTCAATGTTAAAAAAAGTTGCATGACACATTAAAAAGTGGCATAACACAACAAATTGATGACGAAATGCATTGCCAACGCATTTCCTAGTCTCCAGCACTGCTAGACTTTTCATTGTACACACATTCAACCCACCATTTTGAAGCTAAGGCCCTGCTGATTCTAAAAATGTGTCTCTTCTACATTTAAGTTTCACAGGGATACAGGCGAGCAGAGCTCTTAATACGTTTCTTACCTTTGATGTCTTGCCTTGAAAAGTTTGTTTTATCCAATGTTTCTCATCATTTACTAGCTCTACTTCTTTTGTCAAACAGAAAAATGTTCAGACAGAAGATAAAAGCATTATTACTGAAAACATGGGGTGTTTCTCTATGTCAAGGCACCTGGCCTCACAAGACAATGTCTTGTGAGGCCAGGTGCCTTGCTTACCAGGACACTGTCCTTCCTTGGTCAAAGAAAATGGTTAAATGGATCAGACTTGCATCACGTGACTGTGGCTTCCACGGTGGCCACGTAACGTCATGTGACACGGGAGATAATGTTATATTTTATACGTATTAGTTTCAATATAAATTCATAACAAGACTTTTACTTTTTTAAATTGTGTATATATTTGTTAAACTAAATATGTAAGTGAGTTACTACCCGCTAGCCACCAAAGCTGCAAC